>JAMXBB010000003.1:56418884-57018884 GCA_024138015.1 Lumnitzera littorea | reverse complement strand
TTTTTTCTTTGCCTACTCCTGAGCAACCTTTTATAGAAGTTTTTATAGGGAAAAATAATGCCTAAACTCCCTATAACCGTTAAGACTTAGCAACTTTGAACATAAACTAGTAAATTAACCAATTCCAAAGTGAATTCCAAATTTGGACAATTTTGTAAAAACTCGCGTACGCTTGTTTTTAATACAATGTCGTTCCGGTTTTATAAAAATGACACTTTTAAGCTTGTAAAAATGAGATATATCACATGTTTGACCCCTTTTTCTTTTGAAAACTCATGCAACCATGGAAGATATTATTTTAAGACAAAAAATATGGATAGAAACCATATTTGATTAAAAATACTCAGAAATTTATCAATTTACCAAAATTTCCAAATTTGGTAGATTTTAGCAAATCAAAATTCTGAAGGAGGCCTTCTTTGCCTTCCACTTAAGCTACATAGGAAAGGCCCAAAGCTAGATGGTTGAGCTATTTACACTGAACTCTATCATTCAACTGCCAAAGAGCAATTGACAGTCACATCTGTTGGATCTATCTCCGACTTAAAAGAATAAAAATCTACCAAGCAAATTGGGGAAAACTTTTAACATAGCTTAAAAATAGACATTATGAGGAGTCTACAGAAAAAAAAATTTAGCTTGAAAGAACATTGTTTACCCTTTTAAAAATCAAATCGAAAATTCGCGCAAAACAATTTGTTTCTTAAGAGTGATATATAAAGCATGTACATTGTTAAAAAACGATATTTTCCACTAAAAGTACACTAAAAATAACTTAAGAATATAAATTTTCATAATATTTTGACTTAATTTACTATTTTTAACGATTTATTAAAAATCAGGTGAATACTAAGACTTACCAATGCTACAAGCTTTGTCCACAAGCACCACCAAGGGTATTTCGGTAGTCTTAGAAGTTGCTTTTCATGTCTAATGGAGGTAGCCGCTCATTCTTAGGTGGTCGTTTGCCTAGGGCTCCATATATACTCAGTTACAACACCTATTTTCAATTATTTGTCTTAATTTCTATAAAAATCATAATTTTCCTTCATGAATTTTTCCTAAGCTCCCAATCTGACCAAAGGTGTAATTGAGGGAGTTTGGGACTTTTTCTAGTGGTTTAGATGGGAGACAAAGTTGCCAAGTGTCTCTTAATGTCCTTAAAACCATGTTCTCATTCCATGTGCTCCTCTTATTTTCTATTCAATATCATGGTTACCCATAGTTTGTTTTCCTTTAGTTTATAAAAATAATTTACAGTCCTAGTTTTAGGTCAAAACCACCTTGGATATTTTATTTATTTATTTCCTTAATTATTTTATATTATTCCGTCATAAACATAAGCTTCTACAAAGTACTTATTTCGTTTCTCTAAGAGTTTACTACTAAACCATATTTCTTCCTTTTTCATTCGATTGGGTAACATTTATTAAATAATTCCTCGTATATATATATATATATATTTATATATTTAGTAATTTGATTTCTCAAGATTTCTAATTTTTATAGCCTAATCACAAAATTTTACCTAATTTGGTCAATGTTGATTGATGCCCTAAATTTAAGGGCTCAAAACCTAGGAGTTATTAGATCTTAGTTAATGTGATGTTCCTATGAGAAACCCTAGAGCTACGATAAGAAAAGAAGGTGATTTGGCTAATTCTAGCAACCATCCTAAGGATTGATGGGTTACTAACCACTAACCCACTCACTTACACACGCTTCAGAGGCCTCTAATCCCTCACTTGAAAAATTCTCTCTCGTCAACCTACTGATCAATATACAGAAGGTGGATGACTAAATTCCCTGAGAGCTCAAAGTTGCTATACTATGCTCTGTTCTCTCTCTTGTCCCAATGCTAACTATTCTCTAGCCGAGAACTTTATGCTGAGTGATCTAACCTCCTACTACTAAGAGTTCCTACCGAGTAACAAGAGTTAGCCTCATACTGGCCAAATACTTCTCTCTTGGCCTCTTCCTAATTCTCATGGCAACCCTTCTCGTCTCAACCTCTTTGTTATCGCAACATCTTGATTCCTTTTGCCTGTTGTGATAGGAAAATCTTTGTACATAACCAATTTTGTGTTGCCACCTATCCATTTTATCTGTATTTTTCCTTTTTATCCTTTGTCCTTTTTTCCCTTTTTTGTATGTACTAGGAATCCCCTTTTATGTATGCCTTTTATTAATTTCTTTATTTATATTGCTGCCCTAGGGACTTACTGTAAATAGTCCCTCCTTCTTGTAAGCTGGAATCATCTTACCTTACAGAATAGACACTAAATATACAGTTCTTATGAGACTACCCACTCCAAGTCCATTTTCATACACTCTTATCTAATCTTGTCGAGTAGTTTAAGATTAGTGGCCAGTGGACCTTGACATTAACTTATGCGTCATATCAAGTAAAGTGTCAAGTCGTATTGTATTCATAGGTGGGTCATATCCTCTGAGCAGCTTCACATTAACTACTTTAGTCAGTTTGTCGACTTACTCACTCTAAGTTTCTTAATGAACCTACTGGTTCAAATCTACTACAGTAAGTCCTAATGATAACTGAGCTCCTAAGCACATCATATAATCCTGGTATCAAAGATTCAGGTTGTAACCGAAAGCTCTGTTGCAATAGTTCCTATTGGTTTGTTGTTGTTATACTCTATTTTCATTTTGAAGACCAGAGCAAGTCCTTAGTTCATTGTTAGATTGGTATTTTCTTTGCGTGGTAATTCCCTGTATGAAGAGTATGTTCTAAAGCTTTTTCTTTTTGAGAAAGTTGAATCTTAGCATTCAAGGAGAAATTAACGATGCTAAGAGTAATGCTTAAGGATGCAACTATATGACCTAACAAACACTACGTACTACTGATGAGTAGATATAAGATCTTACTGCTATTGTAGCCAATCTCGTTGTCTCAGTACAAAAAGTCTTAGAGACTACGCCATGAGGTAGGATCACCATTGAATAGAACCAAGAGATGAGGGATAAGTCGAGAGGACAAGCGATGGAATAGTAAGCACTAGAGCCGCTTCCTGTGAACTAAGCACTATACTGTTGTGCCGATAGAGTCACGAGAAGGAGGTTAGAGTTGGATGAAGTAGAAGAGTATGAAGAAGAAGAGGAGCAGTATGTTGGAATTGATGAGCATGAGTTTAAAGCTCTTAGGGGAGCTGAACACCTCAAAGTACAGATTCTAAGCTTCAACGGGTTTGGTAGTGCTGACGACTACCCGAATTGAGAGCAGAAGATCGAGAAGATATTCGACTTTTATGATTATGAAGATGCTATTCGTGTTCGAGTAGCCATGTTGGAATTCTCTGGATATGCAGCAATGTGGTAAAAGAAGCTGAAGAATGTTCGCCTGAGGGCCAGATGTGAAATCTAAACATGGAATAAGATGAAGAGAGTTCGAGAAGTAGGTTTGTTCCCAAACACTATAAGCAAGACACTTTTTGACGTCTCTAAGACTTGAGATAGGGTAATAGATCGATGGATGATTATGTTTGAGAGTTTCAATTACTCATGATCTGATATGATGTTGACGAACCTAAGACACGAACTATAGCAAGGTTCATTTATAGACTGAGAACTGAAATTGTGCATATTGTAGAGTTACAAAGGCGGGGAAGTTTAGATGAGACCATTTGAGTGGTGCAAAGGGTTGAGAGGCAAAGACAGAGCTAGCCTAGCCGATAAGGATTGCTTAGCCAATCAGACTATGGCTATGCACTGAACAGATCCGAGGTAGATTTTTGAAGACTATTGCTGAGCCGACTAGTAAAAGGTCGAAGTAAAGGTAAGGCCAAGGAACCTGAGGTCTGAAGAGACTAAGGTCAGAGCTCTAGAAGAAAGACCCGAGAGATAAAGTGTTTTAAATGTGTCGGCTATGGACACATACCTAGTTAATGTCTAAATTAGCGTATCATGACGCTCAAGGGAGACAAGCCTTAGTTCGAAGTGGAAAGTGCTAGTAAAGGAGAGGAGGAGGTTGAAGATGGCCCAACACTAAAGGCGTTTAACGAAGACCCTAATGCCCTCACACCTCCCCAAGCAGGAGCCAAATATTATTTTGTTATGAGTAGATTTCTTAGCACTTTTGTAGTTGACGAGAATACATAAAGGGAGAATCTCTTCTACATGAAATATCAAGTGAATAACAAATTATACACCCTGATCATTGACGGAGGAAGTTATACCAATGTTATAGCACATAGCATAGTGAAGGTGATGAAGTTGTTAACCTTTTTGTACCTTAAGCTGTATAAGATTCACCAGCTAAATGAAAAAGGAGGTTTGCCTATCGTCAAGCAAGTTAGGGCACTAATCACCATTGGCGATAAGTACAAGGACGAGGTGTTGTGTGATGTCCTACCCATACGTGGTTTGCACATTTTACTCGGCTAAACTTGGTTATTTGACTTGAGTGTACTATACAATGGGTATAAGAATACTTATATGTTCCAAAAGGATAGAATGAGAGTTATTTAGACTCCTATGAGCCCTAAGGAAGTATAGGAGTCCCAAGAGAAGATTGCCTGATCTATGCAGTGGAAATCCCTAGTGATTTCCCATGCTCAATTCTACTAAGAGACTGAAGAGAAAGTATGTATGCTTCTTTTAGCAAGAAAACTCTTAAAATTAAGAGAAGCCGAGAAATTAGCTACCGAAGTGAGAACTCTATTGGAAGAGTATGCTGACCTATTTCCTGTCGAGATGCCAAAAGGTTTCCCACCCTTAAGAGGCATTAAATATTTCAGTGATCTTCAACGTGGAGCAACCTTACCAAATCGACTTGCTTATAGACTTAATCCTGAGTAGGAAATTGACTTAAAGAAATAAGTAGATGAGTTGGTGGATCGTGGGTATATCCGAGAGAGAATGAGCCCATGTGCTGTACCAACCGTGCTAGTACCAAAGAAAAATAGGTCGTAGAGACCATCAACAAAATTACTATTAAGTACCAGTATCTGATCCTACGGTCGAATGATATGCTTAATAAGTTACATGGTACCTGTATCTTTTCAAAGATTGATTTGAAGAATGGCTATCAATAAATACAAATGAGACCTAGAGATGAATGGAAGACAGCCTTCAAAACAAGGGATGGTGTCACGAACTGAGGACGGCCTAGTCGTGGCAGACGCCGTATACTGTACAAAGAACCCCTGATTGGTTACCCTTCCAATCAAGAACTCTTCACACAATATACAAGGCTCTACAACCACTAGTTTCCAAAGAACATCCAGACTCACATGATATCATTACACAAACATATTTATATAAAATTTAAGTTATAAAGTTTACAAAACGCAGCGTTTAAGTAAGGTCTAAGTCTATAGTAATAAGATAAACAAAAGTACATGAGTAGATGTCTACATAAACTGTTCTCTCAGTACACATAACAGCTCGCTCTTGCCCAAATTCCCAAGCTAACCTGCGGCATCCCTCGTCCTGTCTCTACGAACAGGCTATCCTGCAACAAAAGTCTAAAGGGGTGTAAGCCTAAGCTTAGTGAGCAAAACCCTCAGCCACACCACAAGCAAGTTATAAATACGTTATATTCAAGCATATGAATGAATGATCAACCAGAATGCCAAACAATACGTATAATTAACTAGTTCATATACGTAACTCAGATTTAACGCCCTCCGAAGTCAGGGTTGGAGTATACACGGCACCAATCAGATCCGGGTATTATGCTAGAACTTACTTTACTACGGAATTCCACATTCCGTACTTATATCAAATAATTCTTTTATTTTCAGAAAACCCAAGTTCTAGTATAATTGTGAGTGGGCCCCCGCAGTCCACACTCACCCCTAAACGGAGGCCTCTAGACTCGACCCTTAGCCAGGCGGTTGGCGCCTCCAACGCCTAGTATTCCCGCGGGCCAGGGTAAGGTCATTTTGTACGAGTGCACCATACAGAACCAAATAAATGAATAATATCAACCCTCGAATGGCCTCTCTTTACCTCCGTGTGATGTGACGGCCGGAATAGTATCCATGTTATGCATGTTAATGCATGTCTCAATTTCTTTTTATAGGCTGAGTATAATTAGGTTCAAATTATGCTATGACCATCCAATTGTGCACACAATCATTTTCTATACTACCATGCAACAAACATAGTATTATCATTATTTAAGATAAGTTCACAATTCAAGACATACCAACATACACAGGCATTTTTCCCAATCCCCACACAATCATCAATTATCAATAATATTTAGGTCCACTATCTACAATCACAAAACAAGCATGGAATCATTGGGTAAATACTCACTCGGCCATGGTGATTTGCCCTAATCGTAGTAGTCGATTGGGAGGTCCTCACGCTCCTCAGAGTCACCTGATCATTACGATTTGATAAGTCTAGTAAGTAACTAATTTAACTAATACTCCTAAACATTTAATTACCTAATCTACTTAGACTATTATCAACTTTTACCCGGTTAGACTTTATTATTAATCGTATGTAACTTTTTCGTTTCATTTCTGATATTTATGAATTTATAGTCGTTTTTCATCGTCTTCGAACGTATATTCATACGGCAATGTTTGTTTTAGACGTTAAGACCCCTATTTTATATTAGGAACTAATTTTGTAGAAATATTTAGCTATAATACTTAAGTATTGCTATTACTTATATTTATAACCTTTATTCCCTAAATTCTTATAATTAAGGGATTTACTTTGTCATTACTAATTCATGTATTGATTTAGGTATAATCTAGTTTACAAAGTGTATTAAGATTTACTAATTTTAGTATCTAATTATCTACATTTTCTTATTTTTCTCATTTTCTAAACTTATGATTATGTCATTGCTTACATCATCTTTTCTTTATGCCTTCATATGCTTATGTCATCTTCTCTTTATGTCCTCATATGCCTATGTCATCATCTACCTCATCTTTTGATTACATAAGCATTACATCATGCTTATGTCACATGTACATGTCTTATGTACATTTATTATTTTTTTTACTTTATACTTATGTCTTATACATATACTTATGTACATATACCTTATACTTATACTTATGTACATATACCTTATACATACATATACTTATACATCTACATATACTTATACCATATTTATACATGTATTTCTACTCATATACCTATACGGTTGAATACGTATTTTTATACTAAAATTTCGTATGCCAAATTTTCTCTTAAGAAAATCCTCTCAATTTTCATCCTTTTGCATTTCTATGTATGTAGTTATATAGTATATGTATATATAGTTAGATATGGTCTTAAATTAGGTTATGTACATGATACATACTTATGTACAAAGGTTCATACACTTGTATTCCTTTGGTATTTCTTTATGTATACACATCTAAGAGTACATATACATGTATTCCTTCCATTTCCTTCATGATCCATCACTTTCTACACTTAAAGATGGAGACTTTGTTTTCTTCTCTTCAAGACTTCACTAAACACTTAACTACTTACCTAATCTACCTAATTAACTAACTAATGAATAACATAAAGTAACATAAAACAAGTTAAGAACATACCTTTAATTGTGTTGAAGTTTAAGGGGACAAAAGAAAAAGGATGAAAGTGAAAGTGAAGGGGAAGCTCACGGCATGAAAGGGAGAATTTTCTTTTGTTTCTTTTGTTTTGTTTCCAATTATGAAGACAACAAATGGAGAAGTCTAGAAGGATGAAAAGTGGACGGCAACAAATTGCAAAAAGAGGAAAGAAAAATCAAAATGAAAAGAAAAGAAAAGAAAAGAAAATCATCATTAAGTTAATGAGATATTTTCCTTATCTCTTAAGACTTTTGACTTTTCAAAATGTTGACTTTAGTCAACATTTGTTGACTTGGTCAACCCTTTGACTTTGGTCAACATGCCTTACTTTAGTCAACATTCCTTAAGTAAGTTTAATTTTGTGCACATAATGTGATAATTAAGGAAGATTAGAGGAAAAATGAAGGAAATGAGGGGAAATGAGGTATTAGATGAATTGATTTGTAAACATTGTTAATGAGATCTCACTTTAGGTCTTTATAGCCAATATATCTCATTTGATAAACTACTTTGAATAACAAATGCAAAAAGTACCAATTTAAGTGTTAAGGTTCACTACATAAACCTAATCTTCAACTATTACTCTAACTCCAAGTGAAACTATCTTAATCACTTACTTAAGAAGTGAATATAATCTATGACTCATTATCTTAATTTCTAATGGATCACTTAAGGATTCAAAGCATATAAGTATGCTTAAGGGTCATCTCTAACCCTTTACTAGTGAATTGGACAAAAGGATAAGCATTATATTATCAATTAGGGTTTTAGGGTATATCATGTTAGATTAGTGCACATGTGTCTTTAAGATAATCATTTTTAGGGTTTCTATCACTTTTGAATAAAATCTTTAGCATTTACAAATATTTAGGGTAGAAAAATTCTTTACGCGATTGAGTAATTCTTTTAGGGTTTTCACTTTCATTAGCCTTGTCGACTCCTAAATAATCTATCATAGTTGAGTCTATTACTAAGGCTAGGTTGAAAATTTTAGGGGTTCACAGATGGTCTATTCGAAATGGTTAGTGATGTCGTTTGGTTTGACGAATGCGCCAAGTACTTTTATGTGGCTCACGAATCATGTACTGAGGGCCTTGATTGGCAAATGTATTGTGGTTTATTTCGATGATATTTTAGTCTACAATACCAACCTCATTGCCTATGTACGGCATTTAAGATAGGTATTCAACATCCTCTGAGTCGAGAGATCATTCGGCAATATGAAGAAATACATGTTTTGCTAAAGCGAGGTTGTATTCCTCAAGTATATTATTGCAAAGGAAGGAGTCCAAGTGGATGACGAGAAAGTTAGAGCTATTTACGAGTAGCATACGCTGACTAATGCTACTAAAGTTAGGAGCTTCCATGGTCTAGCTTTGTTTTACCAGAGATTCATTTAAAGCTTCAATTCCATAACAATACCCTTAACTAAACTGACCAAGAAGAATTCTAAGTTTAGGTGGTTAGAGAAAGCTCAGAAAAGTTTTGAAGATGTAAAATATAAATTGATGTCTACCCCAATACTCACCCTATTAGATTTTGAGAAGGTTTTTAAGGTCGAATATGATACGTCTAGGGTTGGCATTGGTGCTGTCCTTATGCAGGATGTCAACCAATTGCCTACTTCGATGAGAAACTTAGAGGAGTTGCCCTGAATTACTCGGCTTATAACAAGGAGTTCTACACCCTTGTTTGAATACTATAGAACTAGCAACATTACCTCTTACTAAGAGAATTCATCATCTACTCTGATCAAGAGTCTCTTAAACACCTCTGAGGACAACAAAAACTTTCTCAGCGTTATGCCAAGTGGGTTAAGTTCTTGGAGACCTTTTGCTACATCATTAGGTATAAGAAGGAGAGCACAAACACCATAGCTAACACTCTTTCTCATCGTCATACCCTTATAACAGCATTACAAGCCAAGGTACTCAAATTTGGTACTTTACCTAATCAGTATGAGCATAATCCACATTTTGGGCCCCTAGTGGCCAAGTGCAATGTTAGAGGAGTTGCAGATGGATTCTACTTGAATAGGTGGTTCCTGATGAAGGGTAAGCAAATTTGTATTTTGAGTGGTTCAGCAAGAGAACTACTCATCCAAGAAGCTCATGTTAGGGGTTTGGCTAGCCATTTTGGGGGGAAAAGGGACAATTAAGATATTGAAAGAACATTTCTACTAACATGGGATAATGAAGGATGTTCATAGAATTCTTGAGAGGTATGAGGTGCAAGGTGTGTAAACATACAAAGGGAAAGAGAGAGCTATATAGAGAGTATATACCCTTACCTATACTAGAGTAGTTGTAGATCGACCTAAGCTTGAATTTCATGCTCGACCTTCCTTGAACGCCTAGAAGAAATGACTCAATCATGGTGGTGGCCGATCAGTTCAGCAAGATGAGCCACTTCATCCTTTGCCACAGAACTAATGATACTTTATTCCTCACTAACCTATTTTTGCAAGAAATTGTGCGATTGTATGGAATACTGAGAAGTATTGTGTTCGACCGTGACTCAAAGTTCAAGAGCTTCTTTTGGTGGACCCTGTAGAAGAAACTCAGCACTAAGCTCATGTTCAATACTTTTTGCTTCCCTTAGATAGAAGGCTAAACTGAAGTTGTAAACAGAATAGTCGGCAACCTTATGTGAGTAGCTATTGGGAAGAATTTGCATGACTGGGATTTAAGCATAACTATCATTGAGTTCACCTATAACCACTCCACTCACAGCTTGACAGGAAAATCTCCATTTAAGGTTGTTTATGGACTTAACCTAAACTTACCCCTGGATTTAATTATCAGTCTAACTACACAAGTGTCAAGTCATATTGTGTTCATAGGTGGGTCATATCCTTTGAGTAGCTTCACATCAGCTACTTTAGTTAAATTGTTGACTTACTCACTCTAAGTTTCTTTGATATCTCGATGGACCCATTGGTTCAAATCTACTACGATAAGTCCTAATGATAACTGAGCTCTTGAAATAACCAAGCTAGGAATGAAGGTAAGAATAAGTTTCTACAATCTAGTCTTCATATATTAACTATATTAGAGCATTATTATT
The DNA here is from genome assembly GCA_024138015.1 of Lumnitzera littorea. Classification (NCBI taxonomy): domain Eukaryota; kingdom Viridiplantae; phylum Streptophyta; class Magnoliopsida; order Myrtales; family Combretaceae; genus Lumnitzera; species Lumnitzera littorea. The sequence goes on along the minus strand of JAMXBB010000003.1, from coordinate 57,008,265 downwards.
GATCATATCCTTTGATTTGAACAAATATGTTTAGGGTTAACCTTACCAAACAATTTCTTTCCAAGAAGAGCAATTGAATGTTAAGGTCATTTCCACTCTCATTTTAGTCATAGATAGGAACTTTAAGAAGCTCCACTAACCACTCCTTCTGTTTTACGGAGTTCTAACTAGATTGTATCCAAGCTATGAGGAAATCACTCAAGGAAGGAAGGAGGTTAGGTTTTATTGGAAGGAAACCTCAAAGTGGTAGAGGATAAAAAGTATCAAGTAGGTTCTAATCTTTATGTATTAAATATTGAAATGGGGATTTAGTAAATTGTGATAGGCATATAACTTATTCACGTAGCATAGTTTTTCCAAAATGCTCATTAAGTTTTATTATCTCCTTAAGTGATTCAATTGTTGAGAACGAAATATTGCAAAGACTGTATCAAGTGAGCAATTATGCCTAGGTGAGGGAGTTCTAATGATCTGTTGTCCACATGTTGGTTGATATTGCATGTTGCTTGTTGGTTGGTATTGATTGACTTGTGTTTATCATCCATGTAGTCACCAAAATAACTAGAATTTTAAATTGTTGGCTTAAATAACCGAATGTATCTATCATATGTACTTGACCCTCATAAGTATATGGATTTAAATGTCCATGCTTTGCCTAATTTTAGAAATTGTTTATCAAAAACCTTTTGAAATGTTTTCTTAAACATGTAATAATTTTATAAAACTCAGGCGTATGTCTTCAAAAACTATCTTTTTTTTAAATCCTCACAAGTTTTCAAAAATTTCCCTTTCTAATATCCCTTATCTATTTTCAAAAGCTGCCTCTTTATGAAACTATAGTAAGAGACTTCAATAAACATTGATGAAAATTTTGAGTCAAAGCTAATGGACCATTGTTGGTTAGTTGATGGTAGATGGCTTGACTTAAGGTCCACCTAGTTTGGCCTTTATGGTATTATAGATTATGTTGGATGAATGGCTTGAGTCGAGGTCCATTCAATTTGGCTTGGTGGCATTGGTAATGAATAAATGAATGTGGATAGCTAGGTCCACTTGGTAGGTGATGTCCTAAGTTAGGGTTCACTAAGTAAATAGCCTGAGTCAGGGTTTACTTGTATGGGTATTGTCTTGAGTTAAGGGCACTTAACACTCGAATGTGGGTTTAATCAATTTTTAGGCAACGTAAGTCTTACCTTCCATGGTTTTAGACCCTCATGGGTGTGTTACTTCCATTTATCTATATACATTCATTTCACATGTAGATAGATTGCATAACTGTATTATTAAGGCTTGATTACTTACTTAAACGGTAGTGGTGGAAAACAAAATCACTAAGCCATGGTTTACTTACCACTTAATAGTTTCTTTTGTAGGACTTTTGAAAATAGGGATTAGGTTAAGATCAGAGCATAGAGTGATTCCAACTTAACCTTTAGGTGTTAAACTTTGTTAAATAAGGTTGTATAGTTATATGATATTGTGAAACAGATATTCATAAAACTCATATATATATATAATCATTTGAAATTAAGTTTTCTAATTTTATTAAATAGTGTTTGAGTCTACAAGTTCTTAAGTTTGTCTATCTTATCTTATTATTTAGTAGTAGATATCAATTCTCTGTGATTTTAGTGAATTGTGGAATATTGGTTATTGGTTTCCTTTAATTAATTTCATTATTATTCAACCATATGTACTATGAATAAAAGTAATTAGTGATTGTTTAGATAGAGTCTTGCAATCTTTAACTTGAAAGGTGGACTTCATATTATGGGTGCACATGTAATATGATGGCTTTAGGATAATTCTATTAAGCCTCCCCTTTAAGGCCTTGACACCAACTGCATCCATATTTATTGGGAACCCATTCCTTCGATCATTCTGCTTGCTTAACCTATGTGCTTTACTCCAATACCATCATTAGAATTAGTATCATTAGAATCTTCGGCAATATCCTCACATGCCAATTCATTATCAACATTTGTTTCCTTGTTGGATTTGCTTATAGCCAAAATATTAGCTTTAGGGGGATGATTAGTAATTGGTTCTTTAATGGCTAGAATTGATTGAGATTCATATGCTTAGGTTTCAACTTGAAACCCAACATTGTTCTCCTATCCTCTTAAATCATACTCAGATGTAGTAGGCATGTTGATTTCATGTATTTCAACATACAACTCTTTTGAATCACTAATCCCACCACGTCGTTGAGAGGATGCTAATAATTACTGGACATCATAATTGTCATTTACGGGCATAGCACAAAACAAATCCCTACTATCTCCTACAAGAGGGCACTTGTGAATTATCTCAACTCGATGAGTCATCATGTTAACTTGAAGATGACTACATATCATACCCACCATTTGTTTATAAATTATACCAATCAGAACCCTAACCATTGTTATTGAGCATCTATTGCAATGTACCCCATTCTCCCCTTCTATAATGTGTCCTCTACTATAGCAAACTACTATTCCATTATCCATTTTCACTCTTGTTTGTAACAACTTGATAAAATTCACTACAACATTGAAACATCATATATACTATACAACATTTCATGCATTCACTATTCAACTATCAAACCTATAATGCTTTCATCAATTCAAGCAAGTTGAGGTTCAAGATGTGTTTATCAAACTTAAACTACTCAAATAGTTTATTTAATTTGATGTATGTGTCACAACTCAAGGCGCAACTAAGTTGTGGCAATTTGTTGTACACTACGGGAAGATTTGAGACTATTACCACTACTGATTAGGAACTTTTGTTGCACTATATAAGGCATGAACATAATCTTAGCTTTCATTAGGAAGACTCACATAAAGCAACATCAAAGCATAATTTAAAAGTCTAAACATTAATATTAGATAACCTAAAGCATGGGGATAAGCAGTGTTCCCCTCAAATAGAACATGCAAACCATAACCAAAAGGATTGGTGATCTAAGCTACTATAAGTTCACAAAAGATAAAGGAGATACCTAAGAGTTCAAATATAAAGAAAATGTTCGCTCCTGCTCTCATCTTCCCTCTAATAGTCCTAAAGCTGCTAGTACTAAACTCAGGCATCTTATGACTTGCCTCTAGCCATAAGTCATGTTGCAACAATAAGCAATAAGTGAATAAGTGATAATTGCTTAATTAATAGCTTTCCTATTCTATCAACAAGCAATTTACAAACAAGCTAATTAAACATGCATATGCAATGCAAATAAGCAAATGAAATGCACACATCATACACAAACTGCCAGTTATTGTGTAAAGTACAGTAATACGCCCAACGTTGCCTAGGTTGGAAAGTATTTAGGCACGATAAGACCCAAGTTTCTACATCTATTATTCGAATGAATATCATCTTTTCTTGGTAGACCCAAAGTAGCGGATATAGCTCAACCTTAAGCAGAGGGTAGCACTCCTTAGAGCTAAGTAGATCCTAATGGTCAAGGCAAGAACATGTCATACAGGTATATCATACGGATATAACAATAACATAACATAATAATGGATCCAATATGCATGATCTCCCACTTTACCGTGTAGTACTGACTCTCTTTCATAATAATGCAGAAACATGCAATGTATGACCGGTTCATATTAAGGTTGCATAATTACTATTCTAGTTTACAAGTGACCAACCAAAATATGTGTTAGCACTCTAAAGCCCTATCCACTAATGCAACAACTAATTATTGGTTTTGATATATTATGGTATTTTGGCATCCAAGTACAACCAATACAAGCATATACAAATACCCCAATTCGCCAAGCATAACCATTTTCATAGATATAATCAATTAGTGCTCTATGTTATAAGAAAATATAAAATAAGATAAGGGTTGTATACTCACTCAGCCATAACATCTAACAATCCAAGTAATTTTTAGTTGAGTCGATCCATAGATCCATGTTACCTAAACATTATAATTGAAGTACATAACTACCATGTCCTAAATTACGTAGTTGTTCTTTCTCATTGTAAACTTCTCGTTTTTACTGTTTTCATATTTTCGTCATAACTTCTTTGTTTTAAGTTTGTTTTTAATGATCTTATAGTCCTTTTTCCTCATTTTTGAGTTTTCTTTCATTTGGTGAGGTCCTTTTTAGGTGTTTGTACTTATAAGAATTTGGCTTGGGCCAAACAAGTTCATTGGTCAATAATGTTAGTTTGACTTACTTAGGGTTTAGGCCTAGTTTTAGACTTTGGGTTTAGGTTTAGGTATTGGGCCTTACATGTGACCTTCTAGGCTTTTACTTAAGTATTTTAATTTTAAATTGTTATCCTAATTCCATAGCTTTCCTTTTGTGGTTTAATGTTACTCTTGTTAGCCTAGATATTACGAGGCCTATATGGGATGTCTTAAATGGGCTTAAGGACTTAATAAGCCTTTTATATTTTATTTTATGAGCTTTTTATTTTAGAGATTGATACGAATTTGTAGACGAACACATGAACCTAATATCACATGTAACCAAAGGATGAGTCCAAGCTGCGAGATGGCTTGAAAAGTAAATGATAATCAAAGGTTTAGTAGGGGTTCCTGTGTACCAACATTAGATATAACATACTAACACCTTACACAAGCTCAGCATGCCCTTGATATGACGCACAAGCGTGGCTGAAGGTTACTCACTACTAGTCTATGCTCAAAGGGCTAAATAAGAGTAGCTTGAGAGTAAGCAGTAAAACACTTAGTTAAAGAGAGTATGTTTGAAAAGTTTAATCTAATAACTCTTATGGTTATTACAATGTACAAGTACTTATATGAATCAATTAGGGTAAATCTTATGTGAGAGTAAATTACAAAAAAGATTCCTACTAGTAAAAGGAAAAGAGAATAATTTATAAGGATATCAATGTAATCGTACAAAAAGAATATCCATTGGTAGTAAGGACAGTATGGATGTCAGAAAAGGATAGCACACACGTAATTTTGCTCATTCTATGGTCCCAATAACACTGTTAACCAAGTAGAGGTAGGCCTTGATTAGGTCTGGTCGGCATCAATAATTCAACAACTTTAATTGCAGGGATTGGACAAGGGTTGGCTCTAAGGTGACTCACATTTGGGTCATCCTCAGGTGGTTGGCTCTTAGCAACTATCAACTGGGCTTTTGTAGTGGTCAAGTTGATTGTATCTAATTTGACGCTGGGAATGTTGTGTGATGGAGAGGTTGGCTCGGTACATTGGCTTGCCACCTCGGTAGCTTCTTGGATGATGTAGGAAGTGAAGTAACTCAATAGGTCAGATTGGGGTTATCACTACTCCTCGGCGCTTAACTCACTTTGGACAACTCAACGAACCATTTGAGTGAGCCATCGGGTTTGGGAGCACGTGATTGGTCCTTGATTCCTATCATCCCTTTCGGGTTGTTTGAGATTTGAGATCAAATCTAACTTAGCTCTAGGTTACTCATCCTCGAGAGTGTAAGGTTGGAGATCAACAATGTTGAAGGAGTCTGAGACTCCATATCCTTTAGGTAGTTTAATCCTATAAGTATTAGGATTGATCTTTTCAAGCACACTAAAAGGTCCATTAGCCCATTAGCCCTAAGGAATAACTAATTGCTCCTCAAATTCAGGAATCCCTCCTTATTGAGGTAGATCTAGACTAGATCACCAGGTTGAAACTCTCTCTTCTTTTGCCCTCATCCTCGCCTCTCAAGCTTACCAATAGCTCAGATTAATTGCCCTACTACCTTTTGGTGCATGGCTTAGATGGCCTTGACTCTTTCTATGGTTGACCGGTCATCATCAGGTCTTGGTTGGAGTACTAGGTCTATCATGAGCTTAGGGTTTAACCTATAGGCAACCTTGAATGGAGACATGTTTATCAAGTTGTAGGCGATCCTATTGTAAGCAAACTCAATGATTAGTAGACACAGATCCCAATAAACCATGTTTCATTCGATAGCAACCCATAGCAATGTTCCCATAGTTCTATTGGCGACCTCAGTCTGCTCATCTGTTTATGGATGGTAGGACGTGCTACACAATAGCTTGGTTCCCATTCGTCTCTATAGTGTCTTCCAAAATTAGCCCATGAACTTGAGGTCTTAGTCTGAAACAATGGTTCTGGGTACATCTTGAAGCTTGATTATTTCTTGCAAGAAATGAAAAGAGATAGTTGAAGCGTCATTAATTTTGGAACAAGGCACGAAATGTGCAATCTTGTTAAATCGATCCATGACCATGATGATGGAATCCTTTGTAAACCCCTAAATTTTTCGACTCAATATTTGAAGTAGACTCAAGTGTGTTAGATATTCCTAAGAGTTGATAAAGCTAATTATGATAAAAACCCTAAGATAATAACCGAAGATTCAATCGCGTATAAAACTTTTATACCCTAAACGTATATAAATACTAAAGATTTTATTCGAAAGTGGTAAAAACCCTAAAACTATAACTTTAAGAATATAAATGTACTAATTCACCATAACTTACTCTAAAACCCTAATGACAATATATCCTTAGTATCTTACTAAATCATTAGTAAAAGATCAAAGATAACTTTCAATCATTCATAAATACATATAATACTAATTTAATTTACTAGAAAACTAAAATATTGCATTATAGATTACATCCATCTTTTAATTATATAACTAGGTTAGTGTTAGATAAAGTTAAGAGCTTAGTTGATGATTATACTACATATAGTAAGTATTAGTACCCTAAATAATACTTTTCATGATAATTACATTAAGTAGCCTACTAAATGATGTGTATAGGATATAAATACCTAAAGGAAGATCTTATTACCTATTCTTACTAATCATTTCAATAAATTCCATATTTTCTTAATCTTCTTCCTAATTTTCCCTAATTACTTCATTATGTACACTTAGATTATATGTAATCCTAAAAAGTTGACTGAGTCAACATGTTGAAAAGTCAACAAATATGTCATTGTCATCTACAGTTTTCTTTTCTTTTCTTTAACTTTCTACACATTTGACACACGTAATCTTATCCCCTTTTGCTTCCTTTGCCGTCCACTTTCCCCTTCACCTAGACCCCACACATTTCTTTTACAAAAACACAATTGAAGACACAAAACACTATTTTCCCTCCACTTCTAAATAGTAAACTCCCTTGCCTTTTTCACCTTCAATCCTTTTCACAATTTCAACTACGCAACGTCAACTACTACCATAAACTAACATACCATATATACTTGTCTTCTTATTCATATTATAAAGGAGAAAAAGGTATGTTATTATGTGATTTTCCATCTTATTTAGTAGTTAGATGTATAAGTTAGATTAGTATGGGAACTTTTGTGTAATATGTACATATGTGTTGTTGAAGGTAGAAAGCTCCATATTCATGTTTAGAAGTGTAGAAATACCTATGTACATATAACAAGGGAGTACATGTGAAGTGTACATATGAGGGTTTTAGTGAAATCTTTAGTATAAGTATAAAAAATCCTTAGTTAAAAGGAAGAGGACCACATATACATATGCTTAAACATGCGTATACAAGGATACACTTGATGAACACATGTATAGATACTCTTATACATAAGTACCCTTTATGTACATAACCAAAAAGGAAGATTATGCTAACTATATATACATATACCTTGCTAAATAAGCCCATAAAGTACAAAAATATGGATTTGGTGAAGCTTTCTTAAGAGGGTATGCAAGGCATACGAAAATACGTATGTAACCATATGTATATACGGATATATGTACTAGTATATGTATAAGTACACAAGTATATATACTAGTATATTAGAAGTATAAGTATATGCATAACATATGGATGAAGTACATAATTACATAAGGATAAGTATACATATGTAATGGATGATATAAGCAATTAATGACATAAGTAATTGATGATATAAACGATGACATAAGCCTAAGATGACATAAGGAAATAATAAATATATGTATACACACACATATGGGTCGAAACTTCTTTAAGCCCTTAATACCCATCTTAAATTGAATTGACCTAATTTAAGCCCGAATATTAGTAATCACAAAAAATCATCTTAGTGTAAGAATCTAATGGCTAATTAAATCGTTCAGTACTAAAATAAGATATAAAACTAAGCAATAAGAATATTTAAGCTTCAATAGTTAAAATTTCAATGAATTTAGTCCATATTATAAAACACGGCTTTTAACATTCAAAATGGACATCATCGTGTAAACATACATCTGAAAATGATGAAAAACAACTATAAGTTTGTAAATATTAAAAATAGAATGAAAAAGTTACATACAATTAGTGATATGGTTCAATTAGATAAAAATTAATAGTAATTTAGGTAGAATTAAATACTAGAAATCACTAGTCAATTCAATTACTTATCATTGTTGTCATCTCGTAATGATCAGGTGATCCTAACGAGGGCGTAGATCTTCCGATTGATTATTACGACTAAAGCGAGTTGTCATGGTCGAGTGAGTATTTACGACTAAAGCGAGTTGTCATGGTCGAGTGAGTATTTACTCTATAATTCCATGCTAATATGTGGTTGTAGCTAATGAACTTAAATGATTATGTTAATTGAATGTTATGTAGAGTCGGGAAATACCTGTGTGTACTGATTTGTGAATTTACCTTAAATATGGATAACAAATTGTTGTTATCACAACCAATAGTATCGTTTTCATGGTAGGTCGCCGTGTACCGTATAAAGGTCTATTATCAACCTCCTTACTGATCATAGGCCTTTCATACGACACACAAGTGTCCTTCCACTCTACGTTACCACTAGGCCCATAGACAAGTAATATAGAGAAATTAAACTAAAATTACTTTTATGTTATAGATTAGCTAATTGTGTGGGCTCGTGAGACCCACACCAAAAAATATTACAAGTAAATGCAATTTATAACGAAACTGGATTAAATTTATGTTGTGAGCAAAAACATAAAAGTATCTAAACGTCTATAAATCTATTACAAAATGTCCTCTTCGCTCTCTGATCACTCCAACCCATCTCTACACGAGACTTACCACGGGCATGCCTCAGCTCAGATTAGTGAAGAGGTTTTCCTGCATCAACAAAAATCTATAGGGGTATAAGCTTAAGCTTAGTGAGATAAATACCCTCGTCAGTACCATATGACAGAAATTTATTAGATGCACAATCATATGAATGCATGAACAATCAGTATGCCAAACAACGTATGTAGTGACTTAGGAATTGCATACTACTCAGAATTATGCCCCCTGAAGTTGGGGTTTGGAGATAATTAACCGACCCAAACCAAAATCCAGATTCTAGACCTTAAGTTTTATTTCATTTACACTATTGTGCTCATGCCAAAACAAAACTCTATATATATATATATATATATGTGTGTGTGTGTGTGTGTGTATGTATACTTCCTTTACCGAAATCAAATCATATTTTTAAAATCCCAAGTCTAGCAGTGTGGTGGCCTCCGCAATCTACAAACACATGCCCTAAGCAGAAGCCACAAGACTCGACCCCTCGCCGACGGTTAGCGTCTTCCAGCGCCTAGTAAGCCCATCAGCTTAAGACAGAGACTCAATATATATGATGACATAGCTAGTGCCCATTCCTGCAGGAAACTCGTATTCTTGTGAGTTTCTTCTCATCTTCTGCATGAAGCGGCAATTGGTGTTATCCGTATGCAATATGGGGAATACATGATTCATTTTGATTTCTTAATCGTATAAGTGATTAATTCGATTTTCAAGGTAATTAAACAATTTCATTCCATACAATTCACATGTATATATTAGTACAAACAATTCCCATTGTTATATATATAATTAACAAGTCATCACATTCATCCATAAATTCATGCACATGCATCTCCCATATCCTACAAGCATCCAAATTTATATATATATAAGTTTAGGTGCATCTATTCTACAAACAAAATCAAGTAAAGAGTCATTGAGAATTTACTCACTCTACCATGTGGGTCAATCAAAGTAATCCGGGGGCAAGTCCTCTCCGTACACGATGTCCCCTGGTCATTGAAATAATATTTATAAGGGATTGAAATAAACTTAGGAAACTAAGTAAATTTTCCTTAAGTTATACTCTTAACTAGTTTTCAAAATTTTTCTTGGTTTTTACCTAAAGTTCAATCGCTTATAACTTTTTCATTTTAAATCTGATTTTTATGATCTTATAGTCAATCATCATCGTTTTCGAGTGTACTTTAATGCGATGAGGTTAGATTTTTGAAATGAGGCATACAATTCTATCCATGGGTCAGAACAGTAGCATTCCCCATGTGTTAGAGTGCTTTTGGGCCTTGTATGGTAAATGAGCTTTTTGATAACTTGAGAAATCCTTTAAGCTTGGTCTTAAGATTTTATCCTAAGCTTAAAATACTCCTTGAGATCAGATTTACAACTTTGATTTATATTCCTAAGGCTAACAACCACTTCATGAGCCCTTTAGTAGGCTTAAGTTGTTAAATGGGCTTGTTTTTTGTTCAAACTAAAGTTAGTAATTTTAGTGGGCTTATGGGGCCTTAGGTGGATTTCTTATGGGCTTCAAAACAACCTCTCTTGATACTTTAAGGTGCTGGTCAGAATTTCATTGAAGGCCCAACTTAGAGTTCTAGCCTTGTTTTGAGAGTTTTAGGCTCAGTTTTGAGTTTTAGGATTTGTATACTTACCATACTTGCTTTGGTTGATCTTTTCACTTTGTTCATTCAATTTTATTATATTTTTAAGCTTCTTTTTCCCACGTTCCGGATCTGTTCGTGATAATTCCAAGGGGTTCTCACTTGGTTTTTCAACTTGTTTCATCGTTTCCTTAAGTTTAGGTGTGAGATTATGCACTTAAACTACTTATATCCAAATCTTAACTTAAGTCTTCTTCCATAAGATGATTCTTTAACTCATGCTCCACATAAAGAAATAGAAGATCTTATACTTAATACAACCTCCATATCATAGCTCATGTCATACAAAGTTGGTTTCTTCATAAAACTTCATGTGATGGATTTTTCTTCAACTTAGGTAATGGAAATAAAATCAACATCCAAATGACTATGGAACCCTCACATCCAGCATGCTCATCCTCCATTCAAGTTTTGTTTCAAGATTTTCTCAACTTAAAATCTTCCATTCAAAGTGTTGAACAAGTGTTTTTACAAAATACCAACTTTACATGCTCATGTTTCAACTTCATGTAAAGGTTTCGTGAGTTTGTTTCTTAAAATGGTCTTTGTTGTTATCACAACTTAAATCATACTTATATCTTCAAGAAATCAAAGTCTCTTAACATAAATACTAACCCACTAATCACAAGAAATACTTACTTGTCCTTAAAGCAAAATATGGTGGTTGTGCACAAAGGTTTTACTTAAGCTCTTAACTTTGCTTCCTCTTTTGCAACCTTTTGGAACCTGAATCGTTTGGTATTTTAGAATGGGGTTTGTGAAAGGTTCTAATGGTCTTAAAAGGTCTTAGATGGTGAAAGAAAATGACATAAGAATAAGAGGAGAAGTTGCCGTGAGTGAAGTTGGAAAAATGGAAGAAAAGTTGATTTTGTGGGGTAAGGTGGTTTCTCCCTTTTATGTTTGTTTCAAAGGAGAGAAAGAAGATGTGAAAGTGAGAGAAGTAAGGGAAGGAGTGGCCGATTTGAATGGAGAGAGAATGAGTGTTTAAAATGTCTTGAAAGTGTTGTCTTGTAGCTTACACAAAAGTCAACAATTGCAACTATTAATGATGTAAGCATTAAGGGGTGAATAGTGATGTGTAAGAGAAAGTGATTGATGGTGGAATGACAAGTGCATGGCCCCCCTTTCTTCCTTGTTTAGATCTACCATTTAAATTCTTTTTGAGCCATGGAGTGGTCTTGTCTCATTTAATGAGGTTAGGCATATGAAATCTTGTGAAAAATTGTCCATATGTAGTATAAATGAAGGGGTGATAAGGAAAATGTCTTATCACTAAATTTTGATAAGTTATCAATTGATAAATGATTCCAACTCTCAATTGATAAGTTATCTGAAGTGATTGGTTGATCTACTTATTGAAGTGTAAGGCTTAGGCATGAAGATAAGGGCATGGTCTTATAGAAAATTGTTTTAGGGTTTTCATCTTGCATTGTTTTGTAATTTATGATTTGATTTTTATAAAATTGTGAAATTTTCTAAAGTTGAATGAAATTATTCAAATTAAATTATCGATTAATTACTTAGGCTTAAAATTCCTTAATGGTTTTAGGGTTTAGGGTTTTAAGTAACTTTAGAGTTTGCAGTTCTTCAAGCTCTGGTTTTATCGACAATTGGTTTTTGAATTGTAAAAATTTAATTCGTTTCTAAATATAAACTTAAGTTTTTGGTTTAGTTGATCTTTGGGAACGTTCGTAAAGTACTCTTAATCAAGTCTTAGGCCTACTAAAAGTAGGGTTTACAGTTGTTACATAGTAGTATAAATGATGATTGTATGCGATATTATTTGGTCACAATATAATTAGACTTAACTATACTTAGCTACTAAAAAGAAACTGGTATATGCATTGACAAGTATCGCATTGACCTAAATTATGGCCATCACATCATACAGGGGTAACGAGAGGCCATTCGGGGGTTATTATTATAAATTTAATAGTTCTATATGGTGCACTCGTACAAAATGACCTTATCCTAGCTTACGGGAATACTAGGCGTTGGAGGCACCAATCGCCTGGCTAAGGGTCGAGTTTAGAGGCCTCTGTTTATGAGTGAGTGTGGACTATGGTGGTATACTCACGATTATATTGAAACTTGGTTTTTATAAAAATAAAGGACTTGTTGATTTAAATACAAAACGTAAAGTTCTATAGTAAAGTAAGTTCTAGTATAATACCCAGATTTAACTGGTGTCATGTATACTCTAACCTTGACTTCGGAAGGCGTTAAATGTAAGTTACATATTATGACTAGTTAACTATACATATTGTTTGGCATTCTATTTGTTCATTCATTCATATGCGTAAATATAATGTATTTATAACTTACTTGTGGTGTGGTTGAGGGTTTTGCTTACTAAGCTTAGGCTTATACCCCCTTAAACTTTTACTGCAGGATGGCTTATTTGTTGAGGCTAGTTGGGGGATGGCAAAGGTTAGCTTGGGGACCTGGGCAAGAGTAGGCTATTCAGTGTATTGAGAGAACTGATTATGTGGACTTTTACTTATGGACTTTTATTTTGTCAATAATATAGATCTAGATGTACTAAATTACTGCTTACTATAAACTTTCTAGTTTAAATTTTACTTAATTATGTTTATGTGATGATATCATGTGGATCTATATGTTCTTGGGAAGCTAATGGTTATAGAGCCTTATATATAGTGTAAAGAGTTCATGATTGGAAGGGTAACCAATCAGGGGTTCCTCATATAGTATACAGCGTCTGCTACAACTAAACCATCCTCAGTTCGTAACATCCTTCCCTCAAGTTATCCTTGGTAATCTCAACATAAAGTCCATACTTAGCTCAAACCAAGGTTTAGTTAGGTGGGTAAGGGTAGATAGTAGCCTTACTCGACTCGGCTCTTTGCCTTTCTATAAGTCACACATCTTTCCAACATGGATTGCACATCTCCCATCATTCTAAGCTAGAAGAATCTTGTAGTTAGTACTTCATGGGTTCGGCACTAGCCAAAGTCTCCTGTCAATCCTCTTTCATGTGCCTCATGCACTAGTAATTCTCTCGTGGAACAGGTCAGGATACATAGCCTCCTCTTCCTGAATAAGTATCCGTCTTCCCTATAATAGTCGTCCAGCATTCATCGTTCCTCACATCAAGCATAGATATGACTAAAGTGTGGATCCTCAGCATACAAATTCTTTATTGTTGAAAGCCAAACAGCCTAGTCTACAATTTAGTTAGGAGAGAATGTCGTCTCAATAAGGCATTGGCCACTACATTGTTCTTTCTATTCTTATATTTTACGACATAAGAAAAACCCTCCATAAACTCGACCATTTGGCTTGCCTCCAAGACAACTTAGGTTAGCTCTTTAAATATCTTAAAGATTCATGATCGATGTATATCACAAAGTCCTTGGGTGGCAAATAATGTTGCCACACTGTTAGGGCTCGAATTGAGGAGTAAAACTCCTTGTCATATACAGAATATTTGAGTGTAGCTCCTTGAAGTTTGTCACTAAAGTAAACAATAAGTTGTCCTTCTTGCATTAACACGGAACTCTAGTATGGACGCATCACACTCTACTTCAAAAACTTTATCAAAGCTTAGTAGAGCTAAGATGGGGGCTATAGTCAACTTCTCTTTCACCTCCTAAAATGCCTCTTCTCTTTCTCTTCCCATCTAAATTCAACGCTCTTCTTTGATAGTCCGATAAGTGGGACTACAATTGTATTGAAATTCTTTATAAATCTACAATAGAATGATGCTAGGCCATGGTAATACAAGTTAGCATAGGCCATTCTATGATTGCTCTTATTTTCTTATCATTGACTCGGATGCCACCTCTACTCACAACGAACCCCAAGAAGATCACCTCGAGTTGGCAAAAGTCACATTTCTTCAGATTGGCGTAGATTTATTTAGCTTGAAGTTTTGCAATGACTTTTTGAAGATGCTCTTAGTAAATCTCTAGGTTGGAGCTGTATACCAGAATCTTATCAAAATAAACCACGACAAACTTACTTATTAATTCTTAGAGCATATGATTCATCAGGTACATAAATGTACTCGACGCATTGGACAACCTAAATGGCATTACAAGCTATTCATATAAATCGTGTCATGTCTTGAATGCGGTCTTCCATTCATCATCCTCGCGCATTCGAATTTGATGGTATCCAGATTTAAGGTCGATCTTGGAGAACACTCTTGCTTCATTTAGCTCATCTAACATATCATCAAGCCTTGGTATAGGATACCTATACTTGATGGTAATGTGATTGATTACTCAGCTATCTACACACATTCTCTAAGATCCATCTTTCTTTGACACTAATAAGGTTGGCACAACATAGGGGCTAAGGGATTCACGCACATACCATTTCTCCATCAACTCATTGACTTGCTTCTATAGTTTGGTGGCCTACTCAGGATTCAGTCTGTAGGCAGGCTTATTCGGTAGTGCGGCTCTTAACTGTAGGTCAATTGCATGCTCGATACCTCAAATTAAGGGCAGACCTTTTGGTAGCTCCTTTGGAAATATGTTAGCAAACTCCTCTAGCAAGGTTTTTGCCTTAGTAAGTAGCTCTTTCTCCTTGGGTCTCATCTCTAGAATTCTTTAGACCAATAAATAAGTCAATCCTTCGAGATCCATCTCTCTTTTCAATAGGCTTGGATTAGTATTAGAGCCTCTTTCTTCAAGGTTCAACTCAATTGGGACTGCATGAACTTTACTTGTTTAGCAGTCATAGGACTTAATTTCATTGTCCTACCTTCATGCTCCACAAAACATGTATTCTTTCTTCCATCATATATAATTGTTAGATCAAACATCTATGGTTGCCCATACAAAATGTGGGATGCACTCATGGGTAACACATCATAGAGTACTTTATCTCGATAACTGCTAATGCAAATTGACACGGACACCTGTTTGTTCACCTATAGGGTTCCTTTATCACTTAATCTCACTCGTCTTCCTCCTTGAACTCTGGGCCTTCTCATACTTCCTTGGGGATTCCTTCTCCTCTACTTAGGTAGTCTAAGCAGGTCGAACCTCAACAACCTTACTTAGTTCCATTTGCATAGGTCTACTCAAAATAAATCAACTACTGCCAAGTCAGTTGACAAGTGGTTGAAACCTTCCTGTTCAGCACCTTTCTATCTTCTGGGAGGCTCAAACTGCATCATCAAGCGTTTTAATGTCTAAGGTTTTTAAGACATCTCTAATCTCATACTTCAATCTACCGATGAACCGAGATACAATTCGGTCCTTTGGCTCTACGACTTCACATCGGATCATTAACATTTGGAATTCCTTAACATAAGTGTCTACACTCGACTGTCTTTGCCTTAACTCCTGCAATCTTTTGAAGGCATCCTATAAATAATAGCTCGATATAAACCTTCTTTGCATAACCTTCTTCATTTTATCATAACTCCTAATCTTTCATTCACCTTCCCTTCTTTGGGTAGCTTGCAAGTTCTTCCACCATAGGGCGGCATAACCAGCGAGCTCTAACATTGCATTGTCAGGTACGTCATGGCATTCAAACTACTTTTCAATCCCATTTAACCAACTAAGTAGTCTTCAACATCACCACTCCATAAAAAACTTGGAATATGCATCCTCAACCCTTCAACTCTAGGGGCTTGTATATTTCTTTCTTCTAGCTTGTAGTACTCCTTTGCTTCATTGTCTCCTTCCTTTAGCCTTTGCCTAGCATGCCTACCCATTCCTTCAACTCAGGGTAGTTAAGCTGGGGCATTAACTCGACCAAGCTAACCATTACCTCACTCTTGTTGCTCATCTCCTCTAGTAGGGTTATTTGTAGCTCGTTGTCTATCTTCTTGGATAACTGTCATCAAGTTGGCTACTAAGTTAGTAAGCCTATCCAAGTGGTTACCCATTGACGAGGTATGAAGCTTCCTTCTTACCCTTGGCCATGTTAAGTACTACTTTCTTGGTTTCCTAGAGTTCCCTGAATACTTGAATCTGACATTGTTGGTTAACTCAAAAAAATGGATGTTTAAAGCACCACTTAAAGTTCTCTCCAAGAACAACAACAGCAAAACAATAACTACTAGTCCCACTACTATGACAACTACACACAGCAAATAAACAAACAACCATACTCTATTTTTATGTATAGGAAATAGGGGAAAACAAAGCATAAAACTCTTCTCAACTTCCAAAATCCTAGGTTAGCAATAAATCCTCTAACATACAAGGACAATAACAAACCACTCAAAGAACACAATAACGGAATCTAGCTTCGAACATAGCCAAGCACTCTAATACCAAGATGACATGGATTCATAGATGAACATACGAACCCAATATCATGCATAACCAAGGAATGAGTCTAGGCTGTGAGATGGCTCGAAAAGTAAATGATAGTTAAAGATTGAGTAAGAGTTCCCGTACACCAACATTGGATATGATGCACCAATAACTCACATAAGCTCAAGACGCACTTGATATGATACACAAGTGCAATCGAAGGTTACTCGGCACTAATCTAAGCTCAAAGGGCTAGATAAGAGTAGCTCCAGAGTAAGCAACAGAACACTTAGCTCAAGAGAGTATGTCTAAAAATTTCAATCTGATAACACTTACGGTTATTACAATGTACACGTATTTATATCACTCAATTAGGGTAAATCCTAGGTGAGAGTAAATTACAAAAAAGATTCCCACTAATAAAGGAAAAAGAGAATAATTTACAAGGGTATCAATGTAATCATGCAAAAAGAATATCTACTAGCAATAAGGACAGTATAGATGTCAAAAAAGGATAGTGTGTAAGTAATTTTGCTCATTTTATAGTCCCAATAACACTGCAAACTGAGTAGAGGTAAGCCCTAATTAGGCCTTGTAAACCCTACTTTTAGCGAGCCTATGATTTGAGTAAGAGTACTCCCTGAACGTTCCCCAAGATCAAATAAACTAAGAACTCAAGTTTACAATTGAAAACGAACTTACTTTTCCAATACAAAAGCCTATTATTGATAAAACCTGAATTTGAAAAACTACGAACTCTAAAGTCATCTACAGCAATAAACCTTAAAACAATTAAGGACTTTTAACCCTAAGCGACTAATCGATAATTTAATTTCAATAATTTTATTCAACTCCAAAAAATTCCATAATTTTATAAGAATTAAATCATAATTTACAAAACATCAAGAAGTAAATCTTAAAACAATTTCCTATAAGACAATTCCCTTATCTTCATGCCTAAGCTTTACACATGAATAAGTAGACCAACTAATAACCCTAAATGACCTATCAATTGAAAATTGGAGACATTTATCAGTTGATAAGTTATCAAAATCCAGTAATAAGACACTTTCCTTATCACCCCTTCACTTATACTACATATGGACAAATTCTCACAAGATTTCACATGCTTCACTTTAATAAAGGAGGCAAGATATTTCAATGCCCAAAAGGACACCTAATGGCCAGTTCTAGCATGGCTTTAAGGGGGGCCATACTCTTTTCTTCCATTCATTAATCACTTTATCTTACACTCCACTATTCACCCCTTAATGCTTACAGTATCAAGAGTTGCAATTGTTGACTTTCGTACATGCTATAAGACAACAAAATCAAACTTATTAAACACACTTCCTACCCCATTTGCAATTAGCCAGTCTTTCCCTATTTGCTCTTACTTTCAATTTCATTTTCACTTCCTTTTCTCTCACTTTAAAAACAACACAAAAGAAGAAACAACCAAACCCCACAAAATCCTTCACTTGCCGCCACATTCCAAGCATACATATACATAGCATTTTCAACTTCTTCTTGTCTTGTTTTTGCCAACATTCAAAGCCCCTTTAAGATCCTTAGAACACTCCCTAAACCCTACTTCCAAGGATCACAACTCAAGTTTCCAAAAAGGGTGCAAGAAGGAGGAAGTAAGACAAAGAGCATAAGTGGAACCTTAGTGCATAACCACCATATTTTTTGCTTTGAGGATGAGTAAGTATATCTTGTGTTAGTTGGTTAGTATTCACGTTAGGAGACTATGATTTCTTGAAGATATGAGTATGATCATAAGTTGGTATAACATCAAAGACCACCTTAAGAAGCAAACTTATGAAAACCTTACATGGAAATTGAAATATAAGCATATAAAGTTAGTGTTTTGTATAGATACTTATTTAACACTCAGAATGGAGGATTTTAAGTTGAGAAAATCTTGAAATGAGAACTTGAATGAAAGAGAAGCATGCTGGACGTGAGAGTTTAGAAGTCATTTGGATGTTGTTTACACTTTCATTAAGTTAAACATGCTCAAATCTAGACTTAGGTAAAGGTAAAATCTATCACATGAAGTTTTATGAGAAACCCAACTTTGTAAGACATGAACTATGATATGGGAGGTATGATAAAAGTGAGATCCTCTATTTTCATATAAAGTATGAGCCAAATAATCATCTCATGGAAGAGAAGTCAAGTTAAGATTTGAATACAAGTAGCTTAAGTTCTTGATCTAACACTTAAACTTAAGGAAATGATGAACCAAGTTACAAAACCAAGTTGGAAGCCCTCATACTCAAACTGACCAGATCTGGAACATTCCTAAAAGACACTTAAAAAGATGATAAAAGTAAGTAAACAAAGTAAAAAGACCAACCAAGGTAAGTACAATAAGTGTATTAAGCCTAAAACTTAAAACCGAGTTTAAAACATTCAAAACAGGTCTCAAACATCAAGTTGAACCACCCTTAGGTTTCTGACTAGCAACTTGACACAACAATAAGAGTTGTTTTGAAGCTCTCAAAAGCCCACAAGCACTCCCTAAGCCCAAGAAAGTGATCATCTTTGAATTGAATAAAAAATAAGCTCATTTAACAACTTAAACCCACTTAAGGGCCCAAGAAGTGGTTGATAGCCTTAGGAGTATGAATCAAAGTTGTAAATCTGACCTTAAGGAGTATTTTGAACCTAGAATGAAATCTTAAGCCCAAGCCCAAAGGAATTCCTAAGTTATCAAAAAGCTTATTAACCAAACAAAGCCCAAAAGCACTTTACATCACGAGGACCGATACTATTTTGACCTATAGGTAGATTTACGTTCCTCATCTCAAAAATCTAACCTTACCATGTTAAATTACACTAAAAAACAATGAAGATTGACTATAAGATTATAAAAATGGGATTTAAAACGAGAAAGTTATATACGATTGAACTTTTAAGTAAAATCGGGAAAAATACGAAAATTAGTCAAGAGTATAACTCAAGGGGTTTTAGCTTAGTTTTCTAAATTTTATTTCAAGACCTTATAGTGTTATGATTGTGATGACCAGGGGACCCTACGTTCAAAGACGACTTGCCCCTGGATTACTTTTACTGACCCGCATGGTTGAGTGAGTGAATTCTTAATAACTCTTTACTTAATTTTTCTTGTACAGTAGATGCATCTAAACTTATATATATAAATTGGATGTTTGTGGGATATAAGAAATGCATGTGTATGAATTTGTGACTGAATGCCATGGCTTGTTAATTATATAATAATAGGAATTGTTTATGATAATTTATATGTGCGATTGTATGAAATGAAATTGTTTGATCACCTTGAAAATCGGATTAACCACTTATACGATTAAGAAATTAAATGGATCATGCATTCCCCATAATTGCATTCAGATAACACCAACTATCGCTTCACGTAGAAGATGGGAAGGGACTCATAGGAGGAGAGCCTCTTGCAGGATTGGGCATTAGTTATATCATCATTTTATTGAGTCTCTATCTTAAGCTGACGGGCTTCCTAGGTGCTGGGAGACGCCAACCATCAGTAAGGAGCCGTGTCTTATGGCTTCTGTTTAGGGCATGTGTTTGTGGACTGTAGGGCCCACCACACCGCTAGACTTAGGATTTTGAAAGTATAATTTGTTGCTCAGGAAATAAAGTATACATATATATATGGTTTTGTTTTGACTTAAGCACAATAGTGCAAATGAAATAAAACCTAAGGTCTAGAACCTAGATTTTGGTTTAGGTTAGTTAATTATCTCCAAACCCCGACTACAGAAGGCATAATTCTGAGTCATATGCAGTTCCTAGGCTACTGCGTGTGTTGTTTGGCATACTGATTGTTCATGCATTCATATGATTATGTATCAAATAAATTTTTGCCATGCGGTATTGACAGGGGTATTTATCTCACTAAGCTTAAGCTTAAGTTTACACCCTGATAGATTTCTTTTGCTGTAGGAAAACCTTTTCGTTCATCCAGGCCGAAGGATGCCTAAGCTAAGTTTCGTTTGGAGACGAGTAGGAACAAATAGAGAGTGAAGAGGAGATTTTGTAATAGTTTTGTAGATAACCATTTACTTTCATACTTTTGTTTATATTATAGATTAAAGTTTCTAATGCAACTCTCTTTATGAACTGCGTTTGTTTGTAATATTCTTTTAGTGTGGAACTTATGAGTCTACACATTTCTCTAGTTAATTTATACCATAGAGGTTAATTTTAGTTAAATTGTTTTATATTACTTATCTATGGGCCTGGTGGTAACATATAGTAGAAGGAGCTTTGTGTGTTGTATGAAAGACTTGCCATCAGTAAGGGGGTTATAGTAGACCTTTGTATGGTATACGGCGATCTACCACGACAACGATACTGTTGGGTCGTGATAGGTTTGGTCGGCATCAATAGTTCAGTAGCTTTGATTGCTGGGACTAGATAAGGGTTGGCTTAGGGGTGACTTATATTCGGGTCGGCCTCGGTTGGTTGGCTCCTGGTAGCTATCAGCCTAGCTTCGGCAGTAGTCAAGTTAATAGTATTTTGATTCAATGCTAGGAATGTTGCTTGACAAAGAGGTTGGATCAATATGTCGACTGCTTATCGTAGCAGCTTCTTGGATGATGTAGGAAGCGAAGTAGCTCGGCAGGTCGAACTAGGGTAACCATTGCTTTTAGGTGTTTAACTTACCTCGAACAACTCAGCAAACCATCTGAGTGGGCCTTCGGGTTCAAGAGCTCATGATTGGTCCTTAATCTAAGTTATTGAGCCATAATATTAGCTCTTTTAAGGGCTTTTAGGCTTATCTTACATTTTATGACCTTAAGCCCAACTTCACTTATTATTTAGAGCCTAAACCTACTAAAGGCCTTATGTTTGATCCATTTTTACTAAGGTTCCAAATCTAGTTCTTTTCATTAATGGGGTTCTTAATACTATTTTTAAGTTTTTAATTTCCAACTAAGCTAATTTAAGCCACTAACTCATCATTACCCTACTTAACTTGTTAATCATACTTAATAGTAATTAATCATTTTATTACATAAATTAATCAAAATTTCCAGATTAATAAGCCTTCTAAGATGGTCTTTTATAGACCTTCTCTCTTTCTTCGACCTCCTCTTGAATTTTTTCTTTCTCAAGCTCCCTCTAAGCTTGCATCTAATCTTCCTAATGCATAAATTCTTCTAACCTCTTAGTAAAATTATCTAATGAGGTTAGCGGGTGCTTAGTAAGAGACTTAAAGAAGTTCAAATCCTCTCTAACTCCTTTATAGATGGTGTGAAGTGCTACACTCTTGTCGCAATTGGTAATCTTGACTATTAACTAGTTAAACCTGTGTACATAGTCTTTAATAGTTCCCCCAAGCTTCTACCTAATTGCAGTCAAAAGTGAAGAGTCTTTAGTAAGAGGTTCTAGTAAGAGGTTTACTAGCTAAGAAGTAATGCCGAAATTCATCGGCTAATAGATCAAAAGAATAGAGGCTGCTTTAAATGAATTGAACCAATTGCTTGCTAATTTCTTTAAGGTAGAGGGAAAAACCTTACAAACAATTGCATTAGAAAGTCCATATAACTCTTTTAATATACAAAATATGTTCAGGTGGTCATCTAGGTCCTTTTTTCCGTTGTAAGTGTCAAATTGGGGTAATCGAACACTTAATGGGAGGACTTCATCCACAATCTCTTAAATAATGGGGCTCGACTTCCTACCCATCGTATCTACTTCTTTTTTAGATGTTCCTTCTACTGCCAACTTCCTAATGTACTCCTCAAAATCTTATAAGATCATATATGCTACTGCCTTTTATGACAAACAAGCAACTAGATACTTGATCTTCCCTTCTATATGTGTCTATACATGTCTTGCCATTTGAGCTTGCACCAACGTCTATTAAAAATCTTTCTCTACATGTATATCTTGTCTTTACTATTAAGCAGTTTCATTTACCATTGTAGCCTTGCCATTTAGTTGTTGTAATGCTTGTTCATAAACAAGTGGGTTAGTTTCTTCCCCAACTTCTTGTAATGAAGGGGTAGAAGAAGAAGCAACATCACGTTCATTAAGTTATTGCCTTAGTTCTCGATTACCGTCTTAAACTTCTTTAAGTTCTGTAGCAAGCTTGCTACATAAAGCTTCCAACTATGCTATGTGCAAGTTATCATCATTTTGATCTTGCACTCGGATAAGCTAGTTATAAACTTCCACTTGACACACCTCTACAGTGTGCAACTACAAGGATCTCTCTTCTTAAGTTGTATGAAGGGCATTACTTGCCCTTAGAATGTTGTTGTCTTTTGATTTTGGCTCTATTTATAGCTGTAGATCCTCCCCCATCCAATAACTATTGCTTCGAAAATATATACGTATGCAAAATTTGAATTTAAGACCACTCCTCGATATTGAGGGACGTAACTAGAGTAATGGTGGCTAATGGGTAGTTATTTTTGCAAGATGCCTAACCGCCCATGCCTTTTGTTCAAGTTTAAACTCCTTAAGGCTGATTGAGTCTTAACAAGCTATACGCAGTTCCTCCGAGCTAACTGGGACTAATTCAACCTATTTAGGTCAAGTTACTCTTTGTTGTTCAGTGTGTTTAGCTTGCCAGCTTTCTCGAGCTGATTGTTTCTTTGAAGGTAAGCTAAAGGAGGTCAAAAATGCAATGCAAAAGGAACTGAATGTGAATAAGTAAATTGGATGCATTTTATTTTAGATTGGTTTGAGTCTTAGCAAAGAATCCCTATCAACAATGTCAATCATTTATTTTAAGTTTAATACCTTTTATTAATTAAAAAGTTATAATAAAATTTACAAAATATTTATAGACACAAAGGAAAAAGAACGATAAAAAATATTTAAATTTTACTAAAACAAATAGCATAGTATCTTCATACTTAATATAAAATTATGATCTAAACAAGAATTTTAGTAAAGCAAAATCTTAACAAACATAGAAAATCTAAAAACACATCACTAAATTAAGTGAAACCGTGGATTAAATAGATATTAATACTACTATTAATATTGATGTCTAAATTTATCATATTGTTTGTTAAATTTTCAAGGGAAACAATTCAAGAATTTACACATAAGTTTGTAATTTTTTGCTTATTTAAACTATGATGCAGTAATAAGAGTATACAACATTACTAAATTTAAGTTACATAATATCACTAAGTTTAGTAGAACCATGACTTAAATGGATATTAATATTATTACCAATGTTAATTTAAAAATTTATCACATTATCAATCGGATTTTTAAGACAAAAGTCAAAGAATTCACACATAAGTTCATAATTTTTTTATCAATTTAAACTACAATACAGCAAAAAGAATATATATTGAAAAGTATCTCATATCTTTAATTAAGATCTCTAACTTAAAAAGAAGTGATTTGTGTCACAAAATGCAAATATAGAAGAATACATAGCATGTTCCATGACCCTGTTAAAGTTTAAGAGCTTGACCTAAATTCGACATGAATTTAACTATATCTAAATGGGTCTAACCCCGTTTGTATCTCATGTCATATTTTTCCATATACTAACCTGTTTAAATCATGTCATGACTTACCCGAATCTATCATGTCTTGGTCCCAAATTATCAACTCTAATAAAAACCTCTAAATAGAACTACTTTTGTAGATTTTGTCTCATAATCTCGCTCAAAAATCTCTAAGAACCACGCACTTACTCTCTCTCTCTCACATTCCTTCTCAAGAGCACTCAATTATTAACCAATCTATAAGTTCCACCCACTCAATCTGTTACATTATTGCATTTATCCATAAAAAATTGTCGTATCATTTCTATGCTTAGAAAATATAGGGTTTTGCATTACATTTTAAAACTTTTGTGTATTTTTCCAATTCGTGTTATTTGTCTCATGAAATGCAAATGTGGTATATAAATGATGTAAATGGATAGTTGACATTTAAGATATTACGTACAATAACTATTAATACTAAATAGTTTAGTGTTAATGAAATGCACATAAGGTATTCGTTGAAAGTACCCTTAAAGTACCATAAGTGTAGATGACTTAGTATTTGTACAAATTCCTATATTGAAATGTGGAACTTATGTATAGAGCACTGCTTGTGATAACTTACTAATGATGCATTAAATAATTAGGCTAAAAATGGTTTGCTACATAATAATCATTGTGTATGCCCATGGAAATATTATGAATGCTAGTGTGGGAGCGGAGTATGATAAGGAGCCAATTAACAAGTTGAAGATGAAGACGGATGAAAACTACAATCATTTTTTACGAAGGATTTGTAATAGCATTGGCATCGGGAGAACTAGTGTTAAGATTATACACAAGCATTCTTCTTATTATTAAGGTGGAACGTAGTATGATCTGATGGCTATCAAAAATGATGACAACGCTGAGAATTTCATTAAGATGATAGAAGCATTTGGTGAAGATTGCCTATGGACAGTTAAGTATTCATCCTAATGATAATACATTTCAAGGAAACACATCAAACTTTACATCACAACAAGCTCAGTCTAATATGACTGATTTTCCAATGTTTAATGCAATTGAACCATGTGCTACATTCGAACTTGTGGTGTAGGGGGAAGAAGTTAACATAGATGTGAACAAAGAAGCATTTGATGCAAAATATAGGTCAATTTAGCAAGAGGACCTAACATATGATACTGATTTAGAGAGGATTGGTATGGGTTTTGATAGTATTGATGAGGGGAATGATGAGAGGCATGACAAGGAAGATGATGACAGTACTGCTGAGGATGTCAATTGAAGATTGGGGTAAATGTTGAGGCAGTTGGTAGTAATGTACTAGTGGTGCATCCTCCCATAACTATGTAAACAATGCAAGAGTTGACATAATCCTAAGTAATCAAGATGAAATCAGAGGCTATTAGAGATCTGATTCTATTCTTCAACATTGGGGAATGGGGGAGCATATACATCACCTTTGAGTCAAAATAGAATACAATGTGTAACAACACTTTGAACAATGATGAGCTGAACCTAGGAATGTGTTTAAACACAAAGTTAGAACTCTAAGAAGTGGCCAAGAACTACCATATCAAGCACCATTGCAACTTTGAGGTTATAGAGTCAAACAAAATTTTATGGTCAATTTGTTGCATAGATAAGTACAATAGACATAATTAGAGGCCATGAGCATGTAAGAAGCTATTAGGGATATTCATTACCATTATCCTTGAGGGACTACATACATGTTTCAATCTATCCATAAATCAAGACCATCTACATATTGATAGTAACATACAATATCGTAATGGCTAATGCTTCCTAGGTAACGTTAGAACTAGTTTAGATATTATAATAACAGACCTTGCTCAAAAATATCTAGAATGAGTTTGGTATACAAGTAGTAGAAGAAGGGTATTTGAGGGCAAAAGAAAGGCTATTGAGATGGTGGTATGGCAATTGGAAGAATCTTACAATGAACTTTTGAATCTCCTAAACACAATTAAGATCACCAATCCTAGGATACAGATGGACTGGGGGTAGAGAAGATCTAACGTACGAAGCATATCTATTTTGAAATGGGTATTCTGAATATTTGGTCCATGTGTGGAGGCACTAAAATTTTATCGTCCTCTAGTTTACGTAGATGCTACTTTCTTACAAGGAAAGTATGGCTACAAGTTGTTAGCCTGAAATATTGATGGTAACAATTGTGTAATACTGTTAGCATTTGCTATAGTTAGCATAGAGTCAAAAGAGACTTGGGGGTGGTTTCTTCAAAAGTTGAAGATGCATATGGTCAGTGGTTGACAAGAAACGCTTTGTCATATTTTTGTAAGCACATCAGTATTAAAAAGGCACTTAACGACAACAAGATAGGTTAGGAAGCCTCCATTTGCAATGAAGAGGTTTTGTATACACCACATTGCGAGTAACTTTAACTAGAAACATAAGAACTAGTTGTATAAGAAATTGGCCACAAATGCGAAGATGCAGGTACAATATCGCAAATTTTACGCTTTTATAGAGTAAATGTGGACAGTGAAGCCAGATACTTCGTTGTGACTTACAAAACTTGACATAGACAAGTGGACACTGTTTAGGGATGAGTATTATCATTTCTGGCACATGACATCGGACATTGTAGAGAATTACAATTTGGTTTTAAAAGAAACTCGAAGCTTACCAATCACAACCCTAGTTAAGAAGATTTTCTACAATTGCATCACCTTTTAGGAGAAGAAGAACAAAACTTATGGAGAGGATGGCTAGGGTCAAATTTATACAAAATATGCCTTAGAAATGATCAAAAAATAGAGAGCCAAAGTAGGCGCCACATGTGTGCCCATATGGTACAATTGATGGGAGGATTTCTCTTTGTAAATAAATCCTCCAACTTCATCCACCTTATATTTCTACCCTTAGTTGAGGACTTTACTATTACTAGGATGTAGAAATGAGGCTTAGCATGCTTGACATAGCTATATCAGCAGTTGTACGTTGCCTTACACTTAGGGTCGCATGAGATCTATAAAACGATGATCCTCCTATAGGTTTAGGCATGGGATAGATTTCCTTACATAACTTACTCAACAGACAAGGCTTCACAATTGAGGATGATGCCTCATTAACAACTAAGTGGAGGGTGAAGCATAACACTACACAACATCCTATACATGCAGTACAATCTTATAGGGAGGCATTTGACCTACAAAACTCCCATTAAGTATGATGATTTATTGCTCACAGATTTTACATTTGTCTGCAAAATGATTATATTAATCGAACTTCAATGTAATTCATGTTAATTCGTTTGGTAACCTTACTTTGAGGATTTGCTTTAGCTTCTCCCACAATTTTGTACAATGGGGAGACATATATGGGTAGCTCAAGTCCCCTTTGCATGCTTCCACATCATCTAGTGGCACTTCCTTGACCATGTCATTTGATAATTTAGGAGGTTCCAGTAGGAGACGTATGTAATTAACAATAGTAAGCATGTAGGCCAGATCAATCCTAGAAGGATGATAAACATTAATTAAAGGGAGTAACATGCTAGGTATATGCAATGTTAGGCAGACTGCCATATACTTTTGGTGCAACATCAATCCCAAGTACTAGCCATGATACTGGGAACACACACATTAGTAAATCATCCACTCTAGAGTTATAATGGGGCGCCTAGTAAGTAAAACTTTTACATAAGCATTATATTACTAATCATTTCATGTTGTAAGTTTTTTCACCTTGGTCATATGTTGTAAGTGAATACACTTTGCTCCATCCGGTTAACAAACAACAATAGTATGGCACATGAGTTGATTAATGGAGGCCTCCAATGATAACTGTAGATTTACCCACATTTATTATAGGTTATATTCTTGTATAATTGCATGTGATTTAAGGGAATTTTGAGTTAAATTGTGTTGTTTATTTAAGAAATTGCATGTACTTGATTTTTCACGAGTGATCAAGGAAGTTCTGTGCAATTTCAATATGTTTTGAATTATTTTGTAGCCACACTTAGTTGAAATCATGCATTTTGTAGGTTTATGGGGTTAGAATGCTCATGGTAACCCCAACTTATCCGACAGTACACTTGAAGACAAATCAAAGAAAGAGGGAGTCAAGCTTTCAACCATGGCATTCGAATGCTCGATGCCCTAAAAGTGGCCAGAAAGATTTATTCAACATGGCATTTAAACCCTATTACCTATAGCATCTAAATGCCATTCCCCTGCTATATATTCCCAAAAAGCAAGAAAACTTAGCAATTTTTCATTCCTTTTCCAAACTTTTCTCCTATGGTTTCATACTTTTTTCACATGCTAGTCTGTTTTAGGTAGATTCAGGTTAGATTTAGCTTAGATTTGAGTTGTATTAGTGGATTCTAATTCGAAGATATGCGAATTTCATCATTCTCACACAATTGAAGATTGGAACTCCTCTTAAAAGGTGGTTTCTCTCTCATCTTGACTCCTTGTGTTTTGGATGTTGAGTTTCTCTGTTTTCTAGTTGTGATTAATGATGATTATGAATCTTTTGTTAATATTGAATTATCATTTGATGATTATATTGTTTAATGTTCATAAGTGTTATGTGGTTTATGTGTTTTAATATTCAAACATGTATTTTATCTCTAAGAATATATGTGGATTTGAGTTGTATTTATATTCATAAACTTTCATTGATTCAGATCTTAGTTACATTGGATTAGTGTTGGAAAACTTTAATTTGATTAAGGTGTTGATTTTGATACTAATCATGACCTACTTGCATATAAACATGAAAATAGCTCAATTAAGATGTCTTAATAATTCTAAGAAGGGTTCTTAATCAAAGTCAATGAAGAGTAAGAATTCCACATTAGTTAGATTAGAAGAAGTTCTTAGGTGTAATTAATTAAAAATCACATTTTTATCTTTCCTTTAAGTTTTGTTGAATAGAATTAAATTTTTATATAGATTGCCTAGATATAAAAGGACTAATATGGCTTGGATCCAGCACTCCATTCTCTTAAGATTGATCTTGAATCTACCTACCACTATACTACACTTGTACAATTGGTATACTCGTCAATTGATTTCTTAAATCTATTTATAGATTAATTATAACTGTAAGTCATGTAATGTTACTGAAATTGAAAAAATCAATTGAATACTCAACATTGTATCAAAAGGTTTAGACACTCAGTATAAAATCTAACCCATGAAATCATCCTTTTCAATCATTTAAAGAACCTATCAAGAGGGAGAGAGAGAGAGAGAGAGAGAACATTCCAAAAACTTACATTAATATTATGGCTAGATGCAAGGGATAAAATTTAATCCAAACACTTTCATGTGGTGGTTGACCAACACTAAACCAATGTATCAAGTGATCCGTGACAATTGTTTTATTAGTACAAATTTTAATCCGTATAAACAACATATTTTTAATTTTAAGAAATACATAACTCATTTATCTCATATTTAAATATCATTAATATTTCCACCACTCATTATCACTTGTTCTATTAATACCATTTGAATCTTTTTTCCTTGGAGAGGGAGGGTTTACTGGAATTTCTAGACTTCCTTTTCCTCTAATAATTTTTGTACTCTCTTGTCTGCATTAGGAAACACGAACGGTATTCGGAATAAAGAAAAAGGCCGCTTTTTACGACGACGCGCTTTGCGCTGTGCAACCGTGGGCAATTTTTCTAGTCTAGTCTTAGCAGGTTCTAGAGGATTATCACTATCAGACTCAAAACGTTATCAAATTTCACTTAAAAAGTGTCCAAGTAGTCCAAAGGTTGGTCCGATTGCCCAAGCAAAGGATTCAGCTATCAGCCAAACATGTTTCTCACCATTTCCCGGCAACGAGGTAACCCTACCTATGCCCTCCCATCGCATGTGTTTGCGCCGTCTATCGTTGAACTCTCTTTACTTTATAAGATCCTGCTGTAAAGAATTTGCTTGAAAAGGATGATATATCACTATTTCTGTTTTGCCTTAAAACCTGCTTTTGATCTTTATCTTGAATGTCTCCATTCCATCCTAAAATATCTCCATCAAGAGACATTTGAAGTACCACGTACAGCATAATGTAACCATAAGTAACCAGTTGCACGAGTTTATTTCGCAGAAGGGGTCATAAAAAAAGCTTTACCACTTTCACACACTAAAAACATAAATTAAGGATACACCGAGTAGTAACTAAATCAGCTACAATAACCCGGTGATGTTTAGCCAGATAGCATAAATGCTAACAAGAATCCTCTTTTCAAAAATATAAATCAATTGATTGGGTATCACTATTAATACCTTTATTTGCCACAAAAATCGAAAATAACCCTGTTTGAAAAAATATAAATCAATTGATTGCTATCACTACTGCCATTATTTGCCATAAACATCAATAATCGCACCGACTAATAACCAAATTAGCAACAATAACCCACTCACTATTAGCAAGAATGAGAGAAAAGGATTCTCTGTGTAAAAATATACCACTGTTGATTAGCAAGAGAAACAATGATCCTCTTTGCAAAATTATAAACAACAACTAATAAAACTACTACTACTAAGCGCAAAGAATTCCTAAACACCAATGTGAACAAAGAAGGAGCTCCATCATGAGCTAGCATCTTAAGAATGAGTTTAACTCATACGGCATTCAAAACTAAGGCCAATTGAACCACATCATAAATGTGCTAACACGCGAATTGCAACTCCTTTTGATATAGGTGTCCAAAAATTAACTAATGTCATGCCCCCATCCCAACAAAGAGCCGTGACTGAATCATAAAAAAAGTACTTGCCACATTCCCATGGGGTGCATCATTGTCACCGACATAAAACCAGCAATGAACATGTTCCATCGACCATCCTCTAGACAATTTCTTCATTTATTTAGAGAATACAAGGTGGAGAATAATACACGGTTGGCACAGAACCAGAAAATGCTTGAGTCATATTAAAGACACAAGCCAAAACATCAGATTATGCAAACAGATCACAACAATTCAGCAAAAGTAACCAAACTAACCCAGCACATCCAAAGTATCAGCCCCAACAAGAGAGCTCCTAAGCTGCTAGAATCTGGTCATAAGGAGTTTAGAATATCATTTACTACTAAACCCAAAATAGCTAGTTGTTAATTAATCATCTAGAATAATCAAGACTGTGGCTCCTGGAGCAATAGGGTGACCTTGAATAAGAGCGGTCATGGAGCCTCCTGTCCCTTGGTGAGATTGACCTGCAGCAGTTAGCAGTCAGCAGTCAGCAGTCAGCACAATACAAGTAAAAGTCAGATTAAACTTTTCCTATGCTTTACACAAAAGAGCCAACATAATGCCAAAAAATGTTTAAAGGACTAACAGCAAGAAGTACCTTGAATAGGTATAGGGTGGGCTACGCAAATAAGTCCTTGCATAATGTGGTGATCGTGAATAACCCCGTGGAGAGCGGCTACGATCAAATGAACGACCCCTGATTTTAAATAATAAATATAGATATGAAGAAGAAGAAGAAAACTTTCTTTCATGAACAGTAGCATGAAACCCAAGCTGCTGTGGCAGTTATGAATAAAACTTTTGATAACAAAACTCATGCTAGAAAACTCATATGGCATCATGCTATCGTAGAGGTTTCCAGCTTCCCAAACAATGAATAAAAGACTAGATAAAATTTAAAGCACCTGAATCGCTCTCTTGCTCTCATTTCTGAAGGCTTCTTCCTGTTTTCCTCAGCAAAAATTACCCTGATTTCACGACCAAGGATAACTTCGCCATCCAGATAATGTTTAGCATCTGCAGCATCTTCTGGATACACATATTGGACAAAGCCAAACCCACGAGGCTCACTGCAAAACAGAGCAGTGGCACATTATCATAAATTAAGAACCAAAATAATAAGCCATTATGCATGCTTGAATTAGAACACCTCTCCAAGAGTGAAAAGAAAGACAACCTCGCCTCCATTAACATGTAAGACCATGAAAACAGGTCAGCGTAAACAATCTTCTGACCTTGAGGGACCATAGTCCTAATGGGATCGTAGTTCTTCAAGACTTCTTCATAATGTATTCAAACCCAACTTCCTTCACAGTTCATTCTTCATCAACATTCAAATAATCTTGAACAACAGCCATATTACTTGATAATTGATTGTTGTCTTCAACAAACCCTCATTACTTCATGATGTCTTCAAAACTTTAATAAGAAACCAAAGTCCATAAACATACAGAAGAAGACAGGAAAAAAAAAAAAAATCCCAAACAAATGGCTTGAGATGGATTAATTTTACTTTGATTAATATTTCAAATGTTCTAGATGTCACTAAAATGAAGAGACTGAACTTCTGTTAAAGCAACGACAATATTTCACTTTGATCAACATTTTGAATGTTATAGAAGCCACTAAAATGAAAAGAGTAAAACGTCTGATCAAAACAACATAGACCTTTCAAATGCTTCTCTAGATGTCTCACATGTTCTTACAAGTAAACTTACCCAGTATAGTAATCCCGAGGCAAGTATATATCCTTGAGTGGACCGAAACGGCCAAATGGACCACGCAGATCTTCAGGCCTGTATAAGATGAATATGTCAATCATCATACCGACAACAAGTATTATACAACAGCATAAAGTCATCAGCCAATCTGATCTGCAGGAATAGAGGATGTATCCACCATCATTTACTCAAAATTGCAGGAAGATAAAAAGCTACAAACAGTAGCTAACTCCATGACCTGCAATCACGGTGAAGGTTGCGAACCAGGAGACTGGTCGGAAGATCTCGATGATGGCCCCCATAGTGACCCCTAGGGCTGGGGCTCCGATACCTCCCACTGTATCCTCTTGGTGGAGATGGACTATAGCTATAACTTCTACCCCTCATTGGTTCAAAGTGTCAGGTCCCCCAGATCTGCCGACTTGGTAAAAATATTCAATCAAAAGAAGGTAAAGATAAAAGAAACAACATTTCACAACTCAGACCGTTAAATGATTCTCGATCAAAACGCCATTAGAACAATCATAACAACTAAGTACATGCAATTTCTCTACAAGCTCACGATCATAATATCAATACCCAAAAATTTATCGAGATTACTCCAATACTATTTAAAAATTATAAAGACAGATTATATAAAAAGAAAAAAAAAAAAAAGTTCCGAACAAGTTCTACGAGAAAATATACTTCGACATGATTCTGGCTTTCTATTCTTATAACATATGAAGCACAAATTCCACCGGAAGATCATAAGACTAACATGGACCATGAAATACACTATGTTTCCAAAGGTTACGAATAAAACCCAGCAAACAAAAGATGATTGAGGTGAATTGCGAAACTACTATTTATTCATATATTTTCTAACTATAATTAATCCCAACCCTAAGCCGCGTACTCCAAAATCGACCTGACCCTATCTCGCATGAATTTTTCGCACATATTCTAAACCGAAACGACAACAAAAGAGAAATTATCACGTCGATAGCCGAATTAAATCAGAAAGCTTACTCATAGACCATCTACGCATCCGATAAAACGAGGAATTACCGGTTTGTGCTTGCGAGAAGGCGATTACAATTGCAAGAAGAAAAGCGGAATGGACGAAGTAATAATTGACCGCAGTTGGAAAGTTATTTTATTGATAGCGTTCCAGAAACTTCTGTCATTTCATGGGATTTTGATCGCCTACGTGCGGGAGCTGTTTACTCGAGGAGAAACCGCGCCCAGTGTTGAGATGGGCCTGAAAATTGTCTCTGAACGGCTTTCTCGGCCCACAATCCAGACCAACGTTATATTAAGTTTTTTTTTTTTTTCCCCTTTGGCCACTGTTATATTAAGTTATTAAAATAGGGAATTGAAGTTTAAAGCATTATATTAAAGAATTAAAACTAAGGAAGTTGTAAAATACAATGCGGTTTTATAATCCTTATTTGAATTACTTATTTATTTTTTTAACCACTTAAAAGTTTGATCATCTATTTAAATTAATTATTAATTGTTGATTTTTTTTTAATTACTTAAAAGTTTGATATATATTTAAACTTAGCATCAAACATTAATCCTTTTGCATGTTATTTTCCCAAATTTTGCATTCCATTCATTAAGTCATACGAAACATTCTCACCACATAGCCCCCTTTTAGTAATCCTTTATGGTTAAATTATATTTAGGAAGCACATTTATTCTCCATAATCTCCGCAAATCTCATGTAGTAGCAATATGAGATTTTATTCAAAACATTTTCAAGGTTCAATTAAAGAGGCCAAATAATAAAAGCTAAAAACTTTTTAAATAAATATTCAAATTTTTTAAGGTTATTATTTACAGAAAAATCTAAAGCTAGGAGAGGATTATAAGCACTTATCTGCCATTACATATAACTACCAAAATTTTGAAAACAAATCTTACGATAGCCTCCTAAAATTATACTTGAATGCAAAATCTATAAGTTTAGTTTATTGTATGGAACATGTGCTTTTTTTCAACCTTTTATATTTAGTCTTATGACTATTTATGCTTAAGATAATTTTATCCAAATTAGCCAATATATTTCTTATAAAGATAAACAATTACCTGAGGAAACATAAGGATATAAGAAAAAAAAAAAAAGGAAAGTACCAAATACAACAAATTTAAACTATAGCATCAACTTAAAATTGGATGTGCAAAGTAGGTTCTAATTTGTCTAACTCATTGTAGTATTAGAATAACAAGTTATAATTTGGGTATGTTAAACTTAATTGTTGTTTTTAGTGACATTTTCCATGATGATTTTGATTGAAAAATGGGACAATTATATGCTTTTGGGAATGCTTCACCTTCAGTAAGGAATTGGACAAAAAGAGCTTTCATGTAAAACCCTTTATAAAGTACCATATATATATATATATATGTATGTATGTATGTATGTATGTATGTATATATTTATAGAGAGAGAGAGAAAGAGAAGTATAAGAGATCTTAAATTTTAAAACCTATTACATTTATAAGAAATAGGTTCAAATATAACTTTCAAAAAGGTACAAAGTGATACCCTTTACTTTGTCCTATGAGGTAATGGTTCGTAATAATCAACTCCTACTACTAAATTGATTATTGCATGGTTATAATTGATGTGACGATTATAAAGTGATTATAGGAAACAAGGTGTGCAATTACTAAGTTATGCTAAATTATATTTTAATTACCAAAACAAATTGAGATTTGCTATGATGAAATTATATAGTAAATTAAGCTATGAACCATGCTAATAACCAATGATTTAAAAATATGGAATAGTGGTATAGTTCATGACATAACCAACACTAAGTAGATTGTAAATATCCGGAACTTGGTGAACGCCTTCAAAAGTACGTTTTAGGGATTCCAAAAATATGTGTTGTTTCATATAGGGAGATTGAGAGCTTATTCACTTAATTTAATCGTTCAAAATCATTTTTTTGATAAATGCATCAAGATCCTATGATTGCACATAATACACTCTTATTAAGCACAATTCATGTTGATATATAATGCTTTTATTTGCTAACCTATTGCCGTTGAACACTAATATATTATATTAAGCCAGTTAATGGAATTTGAGCATTAAGCTTCGAAAAAGCTTTACATTTCATTGATCATTGTACCTTATTAATATCTAAAATATGTTAAACTTCCATTAACTATTTTAAAATAAAGCATTAGGAACAATAAAAGCAAAAAATCATTAATCACGCAAGAAATCATTTATGTGAAAAAAAAAAGGTCATTGTTTCATAATGAACAAAGCTTTGACTATATCATTAACTACCATAAATGTTACGCATTGAAATTTAAAGGGTAATAATAACCCGCCACATATTCTACTTAAATAGAAAATGCTAATGCTTAATATTCAAAGAGTTGGTTTCCAAACTAATTTTACTTATTGAAATAGTTCATTAACTTTAGAAAATAATTGACCATTATAAAGAATTTTGAAAATTTTCAAATGTTTGGAAAAATAGTTAAACTTATATATCTAAAGTTCATTGAATTCATAAGGTTCCTTTATATCAAGAAAAGTAACAGCTATGACCAAAGCTCTTTAACAAATGAAATCCTAAGCCATGGAGTAGAAATCGAATCTAAACTTAAGTCACACATTATTAACAATACCTAAAAATGGTAAAGAAAGAATGGTGATTGCAGTTTAAAATGCACAATTTTTCCCAACTTTACAACCCACATTTGTGCATAAATTTAGCAAAAACTTGTTAATTTTATATCAAATTAGAGCTTATATACAAAATGAACCAACTCGAGTAAAATTGCTAAGAATGCATGAAAAAGGATTAATTTTAAGTAAATTTCCATAATTTTGTTTTCTATGTGTAAGTGCATTGGGGTTACTATAATCTCAGTAGCCCTTACCATTCGATCAAGGAGGCTAAAATCAATGGAGTTAAGGAATTTAGCTTACTATCGACCAATTGGTATGTCTTAAATGTCACATCTCGACATAGCACATAATGTATCAAGATATTAGTAATATATATTTATATTCAATAAAAGTTTTATTTGTAACAAAAGAGTACTACAATGGAATTCA
This sequence comes from Lumnitzera littorea, assembly GCA_024138015.1. Taxonomy (NCBI): domain Eukaryota; kingdom Viridiplantae; phylum Streptophyta; class Magnoliopsida; order Myrtales; family Combretaceae; genus Lumnitzera; species Lumnitzera littorea. The sequence continues at coordinate 56,971,346 of JAMXBB010000003.1, read as the reverse complement.
ACTTTACATCTATTTATACAAAAAATTACATTTGTCAAACTTAATCAAACCTAAAATATAATACTTTTTTTTTTATTTCATATGATAGATCCTTTATAGAATTAAGATCAAATTACAACAAGACTTCCTCAAAAGTAGTTAACTCTATCTTACGCGCTCTCAAAAGACTTTTCCCTAACTAATGTTAATGCCCAATCAATTCTCTTCATAACATGAAGATACACAAGTATCCCTTCAACTTTCTATGAGCTAAGTGAAAGTAGATAAAACAAAGCATTGAACAAGTGTAACACACATTCACAGAGATCAGTACTATAGAGCATTTAATTTCATAACGCAAGTTATTAATACAAACTGTCTATGCAAGAGATTTGTACCATACTCATGCGCGTGACATATATTGGTACCGATATTTTATACTTTTCTAATTCTTCATTCGGTTAGTCGATATACTTGGGCATTTAGATAATATGTCCAAGAACCTAAGATAACAAGGAACCGCCTGGAAATAGGACCCCTAACAAAAATCACTCGTTGTGGTTTGAAAATCCAACACATAGTCAGTCTAGCTAAAACCACACATTGTGACCAAAATAAGTTGAGCAGTGCAATTTTATATGCTTAAAACCCAACTTAGTAGTATTTAAACTTTTAGATACTTGACTCATAGGTCATTTTGTGCTATGCCATGAATGTAGTAAATAGTACAACAACCTAGTGTCAAGCACAAGTCTCAAGTTCTACTTCATAGCAATTCGAATATCTCAATTGCAGCTTTGTTTCTCAGCTTTATAATACATTCTATTATGAACTGAGGACGATCTAGTCGTAGCAGATGCTGTATATTATATGAAGAACCCCTGATTGGCTCTACAACATACTAGCTTCCCAGGAACATACAAATTCAAATTATATCATCACATAACATATTTATGTAACATTTAAACTACAAAGTTTACAGCAAGTAGTAATTTAATACATCTATGTCTATATTACTGACAAAATAAAAAGTATGTAAGTAAAAGTCTACATAATCAGTTGTCTCAATACATTGAATGGCCCGCTCTTACCTAGGTCCCCAAGCTAACCTTTAGCATCCCTTGGCTATCCTCAACAAATAAGTCATCCTATAGCAAAAGTCTAAAGAGATGTAAATCTAAGCTTAGTGAGCAAAACCTTCAACCACACCATAAGCAAGTTATAAATATATTATATTTATGCATATGAATGAATAAAAAAATAAAATGCCAAACAATATGTATAGTTAACTAGTCATAATATGTAACTTAGATTTAATGCCGTCCAAAGCCAAAGTTGGAGTATATACAATACCGGTTAGATCTAGGTAGTATATACAGTACCAGTTAAGTCTAATTTTATTGTGACCAAACAATATCGCATACAATCACCATTTATATTACTATGCAACAACAATTTGTTATTCATATTTAACGTAAATTCACAAATCAGCACATAATAGCACATATAGACATTTCCCAACCCTACACAACATTCAATTAACATAATCATTTAAGTTCATTAGCTATAATCACATACAAGCATGGAATCATAGGGTAAGTACTCATTTGGCTATGATGACTTGCTCTAATCGTAGTAATCAATCGGAAGATCCTCGCCCACGTCGGGATCACCTGACCATTACGATCTAACAACGATAGTAAGCAATTGAATTAACTAATAGTTCTAGATATCTATTTACCTAATTCTACTTAGATTACTATCAATTTTTATTTGATTGAACCATATTGTTAATTGTACGCGACTTTTTCGTTCTATTTCTAATGTTTATGAACTTATAGTTGTTTTTCATCGTTTTCTATCGTTTCCGGACGTACGTTTATATGGTGATGTCCGTTTTGGATGTTAAGACCTGTGTTTTACGATATGGACTAAATTTATTAGAATTTTAATTATTGAAGCTTAAATATTTTCATTAGCTAGTTTTATATCCTATTTTAGTAGTTAATGATTTCATTAGCTATTAAATTTTTACACTTAAATGATCTTACTTGGTATTACTAATATATGGGCTTAGATAAGGACAATTCAATTTAAGATGGGTATTAGGGGCTTATAATAATTTCAGCCCATATATGTACATGTATACATATATATATATATATATATATTATCTTATTATATCATCTTATATTTTATTATTTTGTATACTTATATCATCGCTTATGTTATTGCTTACATATGTCCATACTTATCCTTATGTATTTATGTACTTTATATATATGATATGTATATATTTATACTTCCAATATACTAGTATGTATACTAGTATACTTATATGTATACTAGTATATATAACTATATATATACGGTTATATACGTATTTTTATACGTATTTTCGTATACCTAATATACCTTCTTAAGAAAGCTTCAAAAATTTCATATGTTTGCACTTTAAGGGCTTATTTAGTAAAGTATATATATATATATAGTTAGGACATTCATCATTTTAGGTTATGTACATAAAGGGTACTCATATATAAGAGTATCCATACATATGTCCATCAAGTGTATTCTTGTATACACATGTTTAAACATATGTATATGTGTTCCTTCTCCATTTATCCAAGGATTTCTTATACTTATACTAAAGATTTCACTAAAACCCTTATATGTATACTTCACATATACTCACTTATTGTATGTACATAGGTATTTCTATATGTATACCTAAGTATTTATACACTCCTAAGCATAAGTATAGAGTTTTCTACCTTCAACAACACATATGTACATATTACACAAAAGTTTCTATACTAACCTAACTTATACATCTAACTACTAAATAAGATGGAAAATTACATAATAACATACCTTTTTCTCCTTTATAATATGAAAAGGAAGACAAGTATATATGATATATTAGTTTGTGGTAGTAGTTGAAATTGTGAAATTGAAATTGAGAAAAGGTTGAAGATGAAAAGGCAAAGGGGAGGTCATGATTTGGAAATAGAAGGAAAAAGGGTTTACTCTGTATTAATTTGTGTTTTATAAGTGGGACAAGTGAGGTCTAGAAACTCCTAATTGTTGGACAGCAAGATAAAGGAAAGAAAAGGGGAAAAATCTACAAGAAAATGAAAAAATTCAATAGAAAGAAAGGGAAGATTCTAGTTTGATAATGACATTTGTTGACTTTATCAACATCTTGACTTAGTTAACTCTTTAAAATTAAATGAAATTTTTGTATACATAATGAGTTAATTAAGGAAAATTAGGAAGAAAATTAAGAAAATGAAAGGAAATATGAACTTTATTGAAATAATTAGTAAGAATAGGTAATGAGATCTTCTTTTAGGTATTTATATTCTATATACATTATTTAGTATGGTACTTAGTGTAACTATTATGAAAAAAAGTCATTTAGGATAGTAATACCTACTATATGTAATATAAGCATCAACTAAACACTTAACTCCTTATAATACTAACCTAGTTATATAATTAGAGATGGATACGATCTATAATGCAATATCCTAGTTTCTAATGGATTACTTTAGTATTATATGTATTTATGAATGATTGAAAGTCATCTTTGATTATTTACTAATGATTTGGTAAGATACTAAGGATATATTGTCAATTAGGGTTTTAGAGTAAGTTATAGTGAATTAGTACTTTTATATTCTTAAAGTTATAGTTTTAAGATCTTTATCACTTTTGAGTGCAAACTCTAGTACTTATATACATTTAGGGTATAAAAATTTTCTACATAATTGATTAGTTATTTTAGGGCTTTCACTTTCACTAGCCTTATCAACTTTTAGGAATATCCAACACACTTGAATATACTTTAAATGTTAGGTCAAAAAATTTAAGGGTTTATACATTTTTTCATATAAGGTTCACTTAGGTAAATACCCTAAAAGACTGTTTGGTTTCTAAGTTTTAAATAGAAATACATATCGATGAATCAATCATACATGAGGAAACATTTCACTCAATCAACACACATTCAATAGAATCACGTATCTAATCAATCCAATACATCATTACAATTCACAACACAACTAACTTTAAGTCAAGTAAACATAAGTTTACTTACACGAAAACAGAAATATCTACTTACCCAGGCAAGACAATAACGTAAGATCCTAAGCTTCACGATGTGGTCCTTCTTTACCTATTATACCTAGGAATATACACACAGACCACAAGTTAACTACGGATCAATACTAAATTCTTATATGCTTTCACTATCATGTTTCCAAGTTTATTCAGATTGTATCTTATTCATTTTTTATTTGATTTTAATAAACTTTATATTATCACGATCGTTATTTTGAGTATTATTAAGATATCTTAAGAATGAATACTAATCAATATTATCAAAAGTCCAAAAAATCATATTGTAGTACTAATTTGACCATATGTTATTATAACTTTGTAATTAACTAAAATAAACCCTAAATCTAAATTAAAAATCTAAAAATTCCTCATTTTCCAAGATAGTAAACATTTATTCTATATCCAAAAAATTTATCCTTTACATATTTAACAAATGTCCCATCAGTACTAATTATTATATCATATATTAGGCTAATATATAGGTTTATAATATGAAAATATATAATAAATAGTATACGAGCCCAATTAATTTTACAAAAAATCCTATATACTCACAAACATATGTAGTTTAATTATTGACCATGAATTATACTAAACTAGCTATTATATATTTTTATAAAAATAGTGGTTTTAGCTCGAAATTAGTGAAAATTAGGCAAATAAGAGAATTTAATCACAAGATAAAATTCAAGTGTTCCAAATATCATTATAAACTTTCAAAAATCATAATACATAGGGCTCACACCTCGATTTTTTCAAAAACTAATTAATTTAATAAAATAACAAAATTGCCAATTTTATCTAAATAGTTACAATAAATATTAAATATGCTTATTTTAAAAAATTATTGTTATTGTAATTAAATACATATATTAAGTATATTATGTACAAAATTTTAGCTTGAAAAGACATTATTTAATATTTCTAAAATTTAATCTAATTTTTGTTTAAACAAATTCATTTTTTAAGCACCCTATATTTCCACTAATTATTTAACTAAAAAAAATTACTACATTAATCTAAACATAAAATAACTTTAGAAAACTAAGTTTCATAATTAACTAACATAGTTTGCTATTTTTAGAAAATTAAGAAATTTTCCATCGGAAATTTAGTTTACTTGAACTAACCGCCTCTGGCCACCAAACCTTATTAAAACGCCTCTCTTGGTGGTCTTTTCTTTGACTCCAAGCCACCGTCACCATAGAACTCCTACAATCCTTTGAACTAACATAGACTAGATCCGTGCTTTGTTTTTATTCTATTTTTCTTATTTTTTTAGATTTTTTTTCTAAATTTTCTTAAGAGATTTTCTTGTGTTTTTAGATTTTCAAAATGTTGTTTTTTGATGTGCTCATGCCCTATTTATAATTTGCAAATGGATTAGATTTATTGAAAATTAGACATGTGGTATATAAATGTTATTTTATTGGTTTTTCCAAACTTGAGGTGTCAAATTCTCATTGATTTGATGATGACTCATGTTTTCCAACTTGTTCATACTGCCACCTAGGTTTGATGACTCATCCATTTATTTTTTATTAATTTCCTATTATTTTATATTAATTTCCCTTATTTTGATAATATATTATTAATATATATGTATTTAATATTTATAATGTATATCACATGTAAATATATATATTTTATATATAATTCGACTCTATTTATTATTTTTATAAGTTAAATAATTCATATATGATATCTTGTTATATTTAAAAGCTCAAATTTCACGTTTTTAATAGTTATCAACTTTATCAATAAATTGATGTTTTTGTTAAATTAATCTTTTTATATAACTTGTTTCAAGAAATTAACTTTACTTAAATTCCTTCTTTTAACTTTTCTAACCTAACTATGAAGTTTGAACTAAAATGGATAATATAGCTTGACGTCTTAAATTTAAAGGCTCAAATTTTAGAGTAATCGTATGGCTCAAAATGTTGAGGTATTACATTAAAGCATCAAGATTTCACCAATAGATTAGGTGATCAAGCAAAGGAGAGGTTGGTGTGGTGAACAAAATGTGCAGCGATGGAATCGCTCATACTAATTGATTGGTAGAAGCAATTTAGGTTAGGGTTTTTCTACTTAAAACCCTAATTCTTAAAACGTTGCATTTCATAAAACAAGGTGACGATTTAAGGTTGGCATATATCTACTGATTGATCGATAGACCTTCACATTGATCGATCAATAGCCTAAATTTATAAATACTCGCATTTGCAGTAGAAATGAGGAGTTGCAATTAGGACTTTTCTAGGTTTTAGTGTAGAATTACCAGCTCATGGCATGTTTTATTGTTTCTTGAACTTGTTTATGATATTTAGCACTAGTTTTTATCATTTTGATGCACATTCGAGTTAGACTAAAGAGTTTTTATCATCTCATTGCTTTGTTCATTAATGGAATTTCCTGCTATATTTACGTATATTATTGCTATTATTGTTAATACCATGAGTGACTAAATTAGTTTTAGTGGGTTTATGATAATATGGATGTCATAGTTGATGAATATTTATAGTTTTGATATGGTTTTGAGTATTTAAATGCAATTTTGATGTTTGATACTACATTTAAAACTCTTTGAGGGGCTTCTAATGCCATTTTCAATAGGTTTTCCTTGCGATTATGAGATTGAGAGGATATTAGTTTTAGGAAGTTCCCTTGAGTTAATGAGTTTACATAATTATGAGATCAAAAGGAGATTAATTGTGTGATTCCCTAATTGAGTAATTGAATTGGTGAAGTATCGATAATGGATTCTTGTAATAATGAGATCAAGAGGAGATTAGGTGTACCCCGTTGAATTTACATTACTTTATGCGGTTCTAGTTGATTAGGATAGGTTATGAGACAAAGGGGAGATTGACCCCTTAGTTTCCTATACTAAAATACTTAATTCATGACAATAATTAAGTATTTAACTGATCATGTAACAAAATGAGATCAAGAGGAGATTTTTTACTATATAGTTAAATGAGTTACCCTACCCAAGATTGACCTTAAGTGAATTCCGTTAAGACCCAATTAAGAACCATTTTTCATATCTTAACAACATACTCTCATCACTACTTTGGAAGCATGTCACAAGCTTACGTCTTTATCATTTGTCTTAACTATTACCTTTTTCTTTCATTTGTAATTCCAAACTCTCTATTCAACTTACCTATATTAAAGTAGCAAGTTAAGATTTGATACTTTATCGTATCCTTTTTCCTTGAGGAATTTGACTTGATAAATATTCACCAATATTATTATTATAGCTGATCTGTTACACTGATTAGTTAAAGGATTGACACCATTTTGAAAACTTCCATTTGTAAAATTTGTTTGTAAAAGTCTCTAGTATACGTATCAATCCCCTTGGTTTTTGGTATTATTGCTAGAGAAAAGGTGTCAAGCCCTATTTCAATTTTCCTTAATTTAACTTATATTAAGTCTAACGTACTTAATATAAATTACTTAACATAAAATTAAGGAAAAACAATTTTTTTGTTAAAATGTTTTAAAAAATTAGAGTTACTAATCAGTTAAATTGGTAATAAGTGAAATTAGAGTTTCCGGGCAAGAAAACCTTAATTTAGCCACTAGTTTGCAAATCTTCTAAAAGAATAATTTTTAGAAAATTAAACCAAAAAAATCTAAGTTCGGGGGTTAATCTATTAAAACTAAGTTACTATGTAAAAATTAAAAAAAAAATTAATGCGTGTTATTTTTATATTTTTCTAAAAATATTAAGATATATACAGATATGTAAAACATAACTAAAATAAATTTTTTTATTATGAATTTTTCAACAAAAAGGAGAAAAACATTTTTTATTTTTTTTTTTATTTTTCATATAATTGCTCTGAAGGTACTTACGTATTTATTAATTCAAATCAAACCAATATAGTTCTTTTTAGAAAAGATTTAGTAGGTGGATTTCTTTTAGATTCGAAAATTAAGCCAAATTTACATTTATTATTTAAAAAAAAACCTTAAAAGAATCTAATTTCATGAATCCATTTTAAAAACACCTAACTAACTAAATTTTCTCAAAAACTCTAGTTAATTTTTTTTTTTTTGTTAAAAAAAATCATTACGTGTCAAAAAATATTTTTCCTAAATCATATATGCAAGATACGTTAAGATACGTATCTTTTTTGAAGATACAGATCTTAGAGAAAAAATATGCGATTTAAAAAAAATCAATTTGACTAAATAAATAAAAAAATTGAAATTAACAAACGATATCATGATAATAAAAAATATAAAAAAACGTGCACTAAAGAAAAAAATTAGTAAAATAATTAAATTAACTAATAATAATAAAAAAATAAAAATACATAATTAAATAAAATAATAATTTTTACCTAAACAAGTCGAGTTGCGTGTGATCAATGTATTCGTGTTGATGTGTTATCGGATAAGTATAGTGCAGTGATTAGTGTATATTATGTTTGTATGAGTGTAATAGATGCATGTATAGGAGATTTGGAGGTATGGTGAAGTGTACTAGACATGCGTATGTGGTGTGAAGGGTGAATTGGGCATGCGTTGATTGATGCATTGCTACTACCATGTGTGAGTATAGTATGTGTAGGATGGTGTGTGGAGTGCAATGTATGGACATAGATAATGTGTGGAGATTGTGTACAGTACAATATGTTTCAATGTGTGTGTTCTAGACTTTGACCATATGTTGATGTGGAATTTAATTGTACGTATAGGTGCGATGTAGATCATGACCATGTGTGGCAGTGAATCATGTACAATGTAGCTCATATAGTGTGGTTTGTGCGTCAGCGTATGTCATAAGAATTGATGACTCTCGATCAATAGACTCACATTGATATCGATATGAACTCATTACTTGACCAGACATAACCAAAGGTGAATGTTGTTGTGTATGTGAGTGTTAGTGACCGAATGAGTGGCGTTTATGTGTAGTGGTAATACTCGGCTCGTATGGGCTTGTATGTGTGCAACGGGTCGGGGAGTGTAGTGTTGTATTGTGAATATGTGTTGGTGTGCTGGGGATTGTAAAAATGTGTTTAAACTTCACCGCCAAATTCCTATTTATAAGCCACTCAACCGAATCTTTTGTATTTTTTTAAATATAAATTTGATCTCAACAAACCTTATATACGAAAGATACAATAACAAATTCTAAATATTGAAGATACGATTTAGATTCTTTGAAGATTCATCCTAGTTTGTAGAAACCTTATTTTTATTTAGGCTTTCTATTTTTCGAGTTCGACTCAATCCAACTTGATTTAACTCAATAACTTAATAAATCTTAAGTCATTCTAGCCCAATATAAATTAAATAAAAAATCCACTTTATATCGGACTGAACTAATATATTTTAATGAAGCTTAATCATTTAATGACATAAAATTTATTAAATTGAATATATATTGTTATCTGACTCGACTTAACTCAACTTGACTCGAATTGACTCAATACGACTTGATACTTTATTTTTTATTTTTTTTTCAATTTTTATTTTTTAATTAATTATTTTTTTAATTTTTTCTATTTTTAATTATATTTTTATGATTTTTTATTTTTATTTATTTTCATTTTTTTCTTCTTCTTTTCCTTTTCCTTTTTCCTTTTCTTTAACCTAGCTCACTAAAAATACTAAAATAAAATGGTAAAAATGAGATGTCTACAAAAGGTAATTGAGTTAATATAAGATAAATTGAGGACTTTGAGACTAAGCTTTAGTGAAATTGTAGCATAGTTTGTAGCTTAGTTTAATTTCTATTGATTTTAAGTAGTTTAGTTATTAAACTTGATCATTATTTATTTTCTCATTCAATTGAGTTGATTTTACTATTTTCTTGTTAATTTGAGTTGAATTAAGGGTAAATTTCAGAACTTTAGTGTTGAACTTATCGGAAAACTGTTGAATTTGTCCCTAGTCGATTTGTGTTGAGCTAGGAAGAGTGCTGCTTATATTTTTGCATCGCAATTTGCAATTTGTAGTTTAGAGGTTTGGTTGGATTGAAAAGGAGTAGAAATTAGGTGTGTAGGCATGGGAGACAATAGAATGTTTAAGATTATTTAGTCCCATCCATGTGAGATGTAACTCTGATCCTTGAACCACCTGAAATTCAAGTAGAGAGCTTTAAACTTAAATCATGAGTTGCTTAGGTGCATTCAAGATAGGCAGTTAGAAGGACACACAAATGAAGATTTGAATTAGCACATTCAAGAGTTTTACCAATTGTGCTCAACGATTAAATATATGGAAGTTTTTGAGGATGTATTAAAGTTACAATTGTTCCCATTTTCCCTTAAGAGAAGTATAAGGAGTTGGTACTACGGATTGAAAGGGTAAGGTATAAACACCTAAGAGAAATTAGCTTCTTGTTTCCTTGCATACTTTTTCCTAAATAAAGTTGTCACCTTTCAATTTAAGATATTAGCATTCATGCAAAAGGAGAGAGAATCTTTAAGTGAAGCATGGGAACGATGTAAAAGGTTATTACGACAATGCCCTTGCCATGGAATCTTTAAGCCATATCAACTTTAGATATTTTATAATGGTCTTAGTCATGAGGATGGACTATTAGTAGACATTACTACTGGAGATAGTTTACTAAGTAAAATAGAGGATAAAGCATGGGATTTACTTGAAGTGATAGCATATAATGATAGGAATCTAAGAGCTCGTGCACATATGGGGGAGGTTGCCAAGAAGTCGATTGAGGGAGATATAGAACAACTAAAAAAGCAAGTCGCAAGGTTATCTAAGCAACTTGACAAACAAAACAAGGTCACTTACGTTCATACACAAGCAATCTAACTGATTGAGGTTTATGCTGATTGTGAGTTTGCTCATAATGAACAAGATTACCTTAGATAAAGGCAAGTAAGGATATTGAAACAGAACCCTAAGACTTCACCTAAGAAAACTAGTGAACTCACTTGGAAAATCACCAAGGTTATCTTTAAATAAGAATAAAGGAGGCTTACCCATGGATGGATCTAATGATTTACTCAAGGGATCTCAAAGATGCGGCCCCAAAAAATAAGAAGGAAGCTCTAAAGTGTTTGAATGAATTTCTTCATAATCATGACATAGAATGTTTATAGTTAGGAAAACAACTCATGGAATTCATAGACGTACTAGATTCACTTAAGGAAAATGATACAGTAATAGAAAGTGAGCAGTAGTCACCTAATAAAGTTAAAGCAATCTAGTTAAGAAGTGGAAGGAAACTAAATGACCATGTCTCGAAAGGGAGTGTGGACCTACAGTTAGGAATGAGAAGGAAAGGGTAGATGAAGAACATGAGAAGCAAAGAGATGACCCTCCCCTTAGGAAGGAACCTTAAGCATGAGTTTATACCTCACCAATACTATCAGGACCCTAGAGGAGGCCGAGTAGGATTGCTTAAAATTTCCATAGTACATGTGTACCCATGATATGGAAATCGCCTTGCAAGTCAGAGATTGCAAGACTTTAAGTGATTAATCATTACGGTTACTGATTTTTAAGTAATTAATTTACTGTAGAATACAAATATAAATAACTATGGGTGTCTGATATCCTATAGTTCCTCAAAACCGCAGAGAATCGGTACCCCTTAACAAATAATAAGACAGGATATACCAACATTATAAAAGAAATACAAGACAAATTAAATTATCTACAAGGGATGTTTATGTATCATCTAAAGAGCACTCAGCTATATCTAATACTAAGATACATATCTTCATCTTACACTCGGCACTCAAGACTTATCCCAATCCCAATGTAAGTAAACCTGCAAGAGAAATTATGAGGGAGTGAGCATATAACAGCTCAGTGAGTTTGTTCCTCACCACTACCAGTCTAGCAAGTTTTCATACATTATTATCACATATGCAGGCAAGTTATCTACATACAATATGAATGCATGCGTGATGAATGCATGCGTGATGAATGCAAGCAACACATCCATAAGAGTTTGGAACTATGGAAGGTATAGAATTATGTCGTCTACACTTCGATTATCCCTTGTACTTACTCGCATATAATACCTTAGCTTACTTGCACGAGGCTACCTAGGGGCACCACCCCTCTAGGAAACACTCGACTATTACCCTAGTCAAGAAAAGAGTTTCAATTCAAATAGGGGGATTCTAAACTAAGACTATCCACCCTCTAAGACCCCTCGGGTACAAACTTGTGAGTCCTCTTGCAACCAAAATTAACCAAGGCCTTACAGGCATAATAAAGCGAGTCCTCTCGCTATCAAGTGGAGAACCTATGCTGGCTTTACCTTGACGATAAAATATCATTTTTGGCATTGCGACCCTTATCAAAATCATACAAAATACGTTTAAGATTGGGAAAACCTTTTTCTAAAAATACCCTTTTCAACATTTTGCAAAACTAGCACTCTCCATCCATACATTTACTAGGTCATAGACATGTGACGAATGGAACCAGTTATTTAGGTTAGATATTTATATTTATCAATTTTAAAAAAAAGTGATCACACAGATGATGGTATATAAGCAGAATCGTCATTCAAACATACAAGCAACAGTAAGCAGCAAAATATCATACAAGTAACACGCACAAGCAAGTAGTAGGTCATTAAAACTCCCTTCACCTGGATTATTGCTTATTCTCCAAGCTTTGGGGTTTCTAGAACTCGATATTGAATGCCTAAATCAAAATAGTAAAACTTATAAGTATTTTGAGAAATCAGATTCCTTAGTTAACTAAAAGTCTATTGTAGTTTATCTAGTTTTCCCCCAATATAACCCAAGTATAATGTGTATAGGGTTTATCATACTCAATGGGGTTAATAGCAACTATTTTCTTATATTTGTAAGTCATAAGACTTCTTTTATGTATTTTATAACTTTTTCACTCTAATTCCGATATTTGCGAACTTATAGTTGTTTTTCATCGTTTTCAGATGTATGTTCACCTGTGATGTCCATTTTGGATGTTAAGACCCATGTTTTACGATATGGGTTTAATTTATAGAAATTTTAACTATTGAAGCTTAATTAGTCTTATTACTTATATTTATACTCTATGTTTGTACTTAATGATTTAATTATCTATTAGATTCTTACACTTAGGGAATTTTACATTGATATTACTAATTCACGTACTTAATGAAGTTTCATTCAATTTAGGAAGTGTATTAGGGTTTACTAATTTATGTACCTAATCATTATGCACTCTTCTTATTTCTTATTTTATAAACCTATGCTTATGTCATCGTTTACATCATCAATCACTTAGGTTATCATTCGTTTATGTCATGGCTTATGTCATCATGTGATTATATCATTACTTACATCATCCTTTACTTACCTAAGCCTTATCTCATGATTATGTGTTTTATGTACACTTATACATAATGTACATATACTTATACCTTTCCTCTACTTATATGTATACTAGTATACTTATACATATGCTTATACTTATACCGTATTTATACTTGTACATATACCCATATACCTATACGGTCATATACGTATTTTTGTACAAATTTCGTATGCCTAATTTTCCTCTTAAGAAAACCTTCCTAATTTCATTCTTTTTGTGTTTTAAGAGTGTATTTAGCATAGTATAGGTATGCATTGTTAGTATTTGTCCTAGTTTAGGTTATATACATAATAAATACTTATGTACAAAGATCTCCATACTTGTATTCTTCTAGTATATCCTTATATACATATACTTAAGAACATATACACATGCATATCTTTCTTCTTCACAATGATTTCTACACTTCCACATGTAAAGATTGCAACTTTAAGCCTAGATCAATATATATATGTACACAACAAATAACCTAACCTTCTCTCCTTTTAACTCGTAAAGAGGATGAAGTAAGACATAAGAACATAATAGCATACCTTAAGTTGCCCTTGACTATGGATGAAATGGTTGAAAAGTTGAAAATGAAAGAAGAGTGAAAGGGAAAAGGAAGATATGGTTAGAAAGGGGAAGAAGAAAAGGACTTTGCTTTGTTTTTGTTTTTGTTTATGTTTGAAAATGTGAAGAAAAGTGGGATTTAGAAGGAGGAAGTAGTGGACGGCAATTAAGGGAAAAAAAGAAGAAGGAAAAGCTAAAAGAAAAGAAATCATGAGAAGGAAGATATTTTTTTTCAAATGAAAGGGACATTTTTGTTGACTTTTTTAAATGTTGACTTTAGTCAACATGTGTTGACTTAGTCAACCTTTTGACTTTGGTCAACATGTGTTAACTTGGTCAACTTCTCATACATAATATAGTAATTAAGGAAAATTAAGGGAAAAATTAAGAAAATGAGGCATTTGGTGAATTGATTAGTAAAAATAGATGATGAGATCTTACTTGAGGTATTTATATCCTATATACATTATTTGGTAAGCTACTTAGTATAACTAGTATGAAAGGTGTCAATTAGGGTGTTAATGTTCACTACATTGAACTTAAGCTTTAACTATACCTCTAACTTTATGTAATACTATCTTAATCATATACTTAGGAGATAAATATAATCTATGATTCATTATCTTAGTTTTTAAAGGATTACTTAAGGATTCTAAATATATATATATATACATGATTGAAAGTTATCTTTAGTCGCTTACTAATGAAATGGCAAACTATGGAGAATATATTATCACTTAGGGTTTTAGGGTAAATTATGGTGAATTAGTGCTTTTATATCCTTAAAGTTATAGTTTTAGGGTTTTTATTACTTTCGACTACAATCTCTAGTGTTTTTTACACATTTAGGGTTTAATATATTTATATGTGATTAAGTCTTCGATTGTTATCTTAAGGTTTGATGAGGTTCGAAGTTAACTTTGCAGTTACATGTACTTAAGGTTTTAGGGTCTTTGTATGCGATTAGAGGTTCAATTGATAATTTAAGGTTTGTCATATTCACTTTAGGTTTTGAATTGAGACTTTAATCGGTTTTAAATCTCATTGGCTTTATTGACTTTAGGAAATCATCTACAGTTTGGGAGTTTGATTTTATACTTAGACAGTTAAATTTGCGGAGTTTACAAATACCTTTCCTAATTAGGTTGAAACAACAAAAATTGGACTAATAATTTGCTAAATTTTTAGAATCATTCAAATAGTTGCATATTAATGTATCCCTTTTTGAGGTTCTTGAGCTAATGTCTTCATATTTAAAATTCATAAAAGAAATTTTAACTTGGAAAAGAAAGGCAAAAAAGGAAGTAATGGTGCTGTTTTTTTCTAAGGAGTGCCTTGCTATCATGTAGATGCATTGCCAAGAAAGTTAAAGGACCTTAAGAGACTAATAATTCCTTCCATGATAGGAGAGACATTTGAAAGTAGGGCATTGTATGACTCAAGCACAAGCATAAATTTGATGTCATACTCTATATTCAAGCTTCTTGAATTAGAAGAGTAGAAGCTAACTAGAATGACTCTTTAATTGGCAAACAAAAGTGTAAAGTATCCTCGAGGGATAGTTGAAGATGTACTTATGACTATTGGCAAAGTTGTTTTTCCAGTAGACTTTGTCATACTGGATATAGATATTGATATGGATATTCCTTTGATCTTAGGAAGACCTTTTCTAACCAGTATACAAGCAATGATCAATGTCAAGGAGGGAAAGCTTATGTTGATTGCACTTTATGAGCAAATTACAATTAAGGTACCTCGAGCAACAAAGTTACTACAAGAAGTTAACAATTGTCATGCTATGGAATTAACCAATGATCCAATGAAAGAGCTACAAGAGGAGGAAATTGAATAAGTAAGATTTGGCAAGTGGAGAGAGGATTTTGAATGGAGCAATAGTGATAAGTACATAGATGAAGAAAACTATTTAGAAGCGAACATGGTTGAAAAGGTAGCTGGAATTTGTTTAGAATCACTTGAGCCATTAGAAATTGAACTTAACAGGGATAAACCTTGACCATCAACTAAAATCCTACCTCAGTTGGAAAAAGAGACACCTTGGTAGTGATAGTGATAAGGAAAAAGAGTAGCAAGGAAAAAGAGTAGAAGTTGCTAGAGACATTAAGAGGGAACAAAGAAGCAAACGGATAGACAATAGTAGATATACATGATATTTGTCCTTGCACAGGATCTTTCTCAAATTAAAACATAAGCCTATTGTTCAACCATAGAGATGACTCAATCCCTTAGTGTAGGAAGCACTAAAAAGGAAGTGGTGAAATTGTTGGATGTAGGGATAATTTAACCAATTTCGAATAGTAAATGGGCAAGTCTTATTCAATTAGTCTCGAAGAAGGCAAGAATGACTATAGGAAGAAATGAGAAGAATGAATTAATCCCAACAAGGATTGTGATAGGATGGCGAGTGTGCATAGATTACTAGAAATTAAATGATATTACTTAAAAAGATCACTTCCCCTAGCCATTTTTAGATTAGATGGTTAAACAACTAGCAAGGCATGAATACTATTGCTTTTTAAATGAGTATCTAGGTATAATTGAATCCTTATGACACTTAAGGAATAAGAAAAAAACCACTTTCACATGTCCATATAGGACATTTGCATTTAGAAGAATGTCATTTAGACTTTGTAATGCACCAGCAACTTTTCAATTGTACATGACGTTAATATTCTTGGATATGATTAAATATGGGATTAAGGTGTTCATGGATGATTTTTTAGTGTACGAAGAAACATGTGTGAAAAACCTTAAGAATCTGGTAGCAATTTTAAGATAATGTAAGGAAACCTACTTAGTACTTAACTGAGAGAAATGCCATTTCATGGTACAAGAAGGAATTGTACTAAAATATAAGATCTCTAAGCAAGGAATAGAGGTGGATAAAGCAAAGGTGGAAGTAATCACCTACTAATGTAAAGGCATTTGGAGTTTCCTTAGCCATGCTGGGTTCTATCGTCGATTTGTAAAGGATTTCTTTAAAATCTCAAAAGCATTATATGCCTTACTAGCAAAAAATGTGCCTTTTAACTTTAATCTTAAGTGTAAGAAGGCATTCGAGACATTGGAGAAATTGGTGATAACACCAATCATAGTGGCTTTTGATTAGAAACTACCTTTTGAACTCATGTATGATGCAAGTGATATTACAATAGGAGTAGTCTAGGACAAAGAGAAACGGATTCTTCCAAACAAGTTACTATACAAGCAAAATGCTCAATGATGCTTAGAGAAATTATGCAACTACCAAAATGGAGTTGCTTGTTGTAGTGTTCGCATGTGATAAGTTTCGATCATACTTGACAAGATTTAAAGTGACAATATACACAAATCATGTGACCTTGAAGTATTTTTTAAATAAACCAAACACTAAATTAAGGCTAATTCATTGGGTTCACTTATTGTAGGAATTTGATTTACACAACAAGAATAGGAGAGGTAATGAGAACCTAGTAGTTAATCACTTGTCATGAATCACTATTGGTGAAAGTGGCTAGCCTATTCATGAAAGCTTTCCAAATAAGTAATTATACATGATCAATTAAACCCAGTTTCTCTAGTATGCAAACATTATCAATTATTTGGTAGGGGGATTATGCCATATGGTCTGGTCTACAATCAATGAAGGAAATTTTTGAAGGAGGCGTAGAATTATTTTTGAGAAGAATTATATCTATTCAAGTGTTGTGCAGATTAAGTGATCAGACATTGTGTAACCACAATAAAAGCATAAGATATCATCACCTACTGCTACATGGAACCTACTGGGGGGCATTTTGGTACATATCATATAGCAATAAAAATCTTGCAATGTGGATTCTATTAGTTCACTATTTTTGCTAATTACAAGGAGTATGTGATGTAATGCGCAAGATGTCAATGTACAGGGAATGTATCAAGGAAAAATGAAATGCCATAACAATGAATTCTTGTTAACGAAATTTTTGATGTTTGGGGAATATATTTTATGGGACCATTTCCTACATCCATGTCTAATAAGTATATTTTGGTGGCAGTGAACTATGTTTTAAAATAGGTAGAAGCAATTACCTTACCTACTAACAATTCTTAGAATGTCCTTAAGTTTCTTAAGAGAAATATCTTCACACATTTTAGGGTGCTAAGAGCTATAATTAGTGATGGGGAGCACATTTCTATAACAACCAAGTTGACATTTAATTGGCTAAGTATAGGGTTAAACACAAGATAACATCACCATACCATCCTCAAACAAGTGGACAAGTAAAACTATCAAACCAAGAGTTAAAGCAATTTAGAAAAAAACTGTCAACACTTCAAGGAAGGATTGGGCTTCCAAATTGAATGATGTATTGTGGGGTTACAAGACAACCTATAAAAACCCCATAGGAATGTTCCCCTATCAAATGGTTTATGGCAAAGCCTGTCATCTCCCAGTTAGAATCAAGCATAAAGCATATTGGGACATTAAATTCTTGAACTTTGACAAAAATTTAGCAAGAGACCATTGAATGCTGTAGTTGGATGAGTTAGAAGAGTTTAAGAATGAAGCTTTTGAAAATGCTCGCATCTATAAGGAGAAGATAAAGAAGTAACATGACAAGAAGATACTCTTTAATAACTTCGAAGTGGGACAAAAGGTTCTCTTGTATAATGCTTGATTAAGGTTGTTTCTTGTTGAACTTTGGTTAAAGTAGATAAGTCCATACATAATAACAAGAATATTATCTCATGAAGCAATTGAGATTAAAGGAGATGAAGGAGAAATTTTCAGAGTAAATGGGCATATGCTGAAACCTTTCTTTGAGAAAAAGAGGAATTGAACTAGTAAAAAGAATTGATTATTTGGAGGACCTCCTATGAAGTAACACAGGAAAGCTAGATTGAAGGCTTAAAAACAAGTGCTTGGTAAGAGGCAACCTGATTGTAATACCTTGGGTTTTTTTAGTTAGTTTAATAACCCTAGGATTTGAGCCCCTAAATTTAGGGCGTCAGACTAAATTATTAGTTTTATTTTAAACTTCACAGTAAAGTTAGAAAAGTTAGATGAAGTAATTTAAGTAAAGTTAATTTCTCAAAATAAGCTATATAAAAGTATTAATTTGAGAAAAATGTTAATTTATTGATAAAGCCGATAATTGTAAAATTTGAGCTTTTAAATATATCGAGATATTATAGATAAGTTAATAAACTTTCAAAAATAATAAATGAAGTTGAATTATATATAATATACATGTATTTACATGTGATATGCATTATATGTATTAAATACATATATATAATAATAAATTATTATTTAAATAAGGTGAAATAATGGAAAATTAATAAAAAATTAAATGGATGAGACATCAAATGATGTGTCAAGCTGGTATTAATTGGAAATGGTGAGTCAATACTTGCTTGATGAGGAAATGACACATGTCCCTTAGGAAAATGGAGAATTGACATGTGTCATACACATGTCCAAATTTTATTTGATTATGAAAAGTTCAAAAAATATAAATAGGACCCAAACCCTCAAATTCAATATTTTGGAACTTTGAAAATAAAAGAAAATAATTTAGAAAAGTTAGAAAAAAATAAAATAAAAAGAGAATAAGAAATAGGGTCTGAGTTGGGCTAAGGCGGTTCAATAAGTTATCTACAACTTGACTTGGTGGGGCTTAGTGGTCTGACATGGTGCGACCGGAGAAGCTCTTCTGACATGGTGTGGTGGCCAGGTGGTGGTTAGAGACGACCGGTTCAGGTGAACTAATTTTTTACCCGTAATTTGTTAAATTTACTAAAAATATCAAATGTTATCCATTAATTATAAAATTTGGTTTTCTAGGATTATTTTATGTGTATATTAATGTTGTAATTTTATTTTAATTAAATAATATGTAAATATGGGTTCCTTAAGAAAATGCCCTGTTTGGGCGAAAATTAATCTAATTTTTATAAATATTAGATGATGTTGTTTCAAGCTCAATTTCTATATGTTATACTCCTAATATATATATTTAATTTTGGTAACAACAATTTTCAAAATTAAGTATGTTTACTATTTTTTATAATTATTTTGAATAAAACTGCCAATTTTACCAAAGTATTGAAATAATTAGTTTTTGATGAAATTAATGAATGAGCCCTATATGCTTAGACTTCTAGATGTTTATGATGATGTTTGGAATATTTAATTTTTATCTCACTTAAAAATTTATTCATTTTTCTTAATTTTCTGTAATTTTGAGTTACAACTACTATTTTTGTAAAAATGGATAATAGCCAATTTAGTGTAATTGATGATCAATAACTAAACTACATATTTTGATGAGTTTATAGGATTTTTTGTGAAATTAATCGGGCTCGTATACTATTTATTATGTATTTTCCTAATATAAACTTATATGTTAACTTAATATGTAATGTAGTAACTAGTTTATTAAATTTGTGTCAAATGAACACTTTGGGGTATAATAAGTATTGTTGGAAAAATTTGGAAAGTATAATTTTTAGGATTTTTAGTTTAATACTAAAGCTTACTTGAGTCAATTATAGAGTTAAGATAGCGTATGGTCAAGTCGTAATGAGAAAAGGGTATTTTTGGGTTTTTGAAAATATTGATCAATCTTGTTTCTTAATATATATTAATAGTACTCAAAATAATTATTGCGATGGTATAAATTTTACTGCAATCAGATGAGAAATGAGTAAAATATGATCAAATGAAGTTAAAAAAAAAGCGAAAATAAAAGCTTATAATAGTTCGGGTTTGACCTATACTTAATTTGAAGATTGTGTCATATTTTCATAGGTGTGATAAATAAGGAAGGACCACATCATGAAGTTTAGGATTTTGTACTATTACTAAGTCTAAGTAGATGAATTTAACCCATGCTTGGAGTAGATATATCGCTACTCATAACATTGTGTGCTATTTGATGCTATGTTGATTGAATATGGGTATATCTTGAGTTACTATTGCATATCATGGCATGGCATGACACAAAAAGGGACCTACGGGTCAAAAATTTTAGAAATAAGCTTCCAAATTATCATGGAAAAAGCATAACTTTATGAACTCAGTTGTTAGAAGCATATAGATTGCATTGCCTGAACATTGTGACTATTTTGATAATCAAATTTGGTAGACTATAGTGTATGGTCTAATTTGGCAGTGTTGTTACTTTGATTTTATAGACTACAATGCATGGTCTAATCTGGCAGCATTGCTACTTTGATTTAGTGAATTATAGTGTATAGTCTAATTTTGTAAAGTTAAGGGTTCTACTCTCAAGCAGCTCCTAGTTACCCTTTTTGAAAATGGTAGACTACAGTGTGTAGTCTAATTTGGTAGAGGTCCTACTCCCAGGCAACTCTTTGTTGCCCCAGGTTTCTAGACGTTGTATTCAGATGCTTGGCTATGTCAACTAATCGAAAGAAGTTTGGAGGGCATAGGATATCGGTATCGATGCATGCTACATGCATGAGTATAGCATGCTGCATTGTTGGCAGTAAGTGCCTGGTTGAGCAAATGCATATGTGAAGTTGTTGCGAGTTATGATTGAAATATTTCAATTGTGATTGAAATGTTTTAGTTATGATATGCAATATTGTCTATCATATTGTTTATATTATGTTGTTTATTATCCACTTTCACTTAGCTTCAATAGTTGAGAAGATAAAATGTCTTATCCTTAAGTTAACTACATCGTAAAGGGCCCAACATTCAGAGTTGAGTTAGTGATTGTTGTATGGAACTTATATTAAGTTAGAGATCCTATTACTGTGAAGACGATAAAGGAAAAAAAAAAGTTGGTTCATATTTTGATGTAAATATTATGTTTACATAAGTTGTAACAGTATATCCAACTGAACTTCGATGTAGTAACCCCCTTTATTATGTAAACAATGTTGTCTTTTGATGAATGAGCAGGTTACGTTAAGTTTTCAATAGGTATTCTTGTGTGATGGTGCATCCTGTGCTATGCTAGGATGTGATACTAACCCATTGTCTTTTCTTATCTTTTTATTTAGTTTATGTTTGAGTCTTTTCAATTATAAAGTCTTTTTAGTTATGTCTCTTTTATGTTATGTAGGCACATGTGAATAAATAAAGAAAATGTTGAATCCATCAATTGATAAACACCGTTAATGAATTCAGTAAGGGATTGAGAATTCATAACACACTTAGAATCCAGGGAGTTCTGTTCTAACTTTCTCTTTTACTTCCCATTGTACGTGCATTAAATTATAACATATACACATTTGAATTAAAGTTAGGGGTAGGAAGGTTAGACATGAATATTAAAGTTGTGTAGTTTTGAATGGGCTTTAATTACTTAATTGAGTTTATGGAAACTTATCCCTTTTGTACACCTATAAGATAGTTTCTTTTTGAAAAGTTGGATCCATTTTCCTTTATGCTCTATGCCCCTAAATTTAAGTATGTTATCATTAGCTAAAATTTGCATGAAAGAAATTAGGAGGAAGTGATTAGGATCTTCTTTTAAAAGAAGCCCCTTGTGAATAAATCATGAACAATTTTCAAAACTTTGTAATCAATTCATGGGATCTTTGCTTGATTTAGTTATGCTTAATTTAGGCATGGTTTAGAGGTTTGGAGTTAGGGAAGTGTTTTGATTGAGTGTTAGGTTTTTGTGTTTTTGGAAGTTCACTTGCATATGTACATAATTCTTTTGAGGAATCGAGTGGTTTGTTGATGTTGTGTAAATTAAGTGGGTATTGGATTTTACTTGAACATTCCTTGATTAATGCATAATGAATGTCTAAAAAGAAAGAAAAGAAAATGATGGGAATTGAGCAAAAATTGTTACAAAGCAAAAGTGTGATCTCATCATAAAAGAGAAAAGAAGTTGGGATAGAAAGAAAGTAAGTGAAAGAAAATAGAAAAAAAGGGTGAAAAATCTAAAATTCCCCCCCCAAAAAAAAAGAGAGAGTAAGAAATGTAATTTATTCTAAAAGTCAGGGAGGCAAATAAGGTACAATTTAGTGGTTACTCTTTGTCTATATCACAATAGCATACTTAAGAGATCGATAAGGGAGAAGTATATATGTGGGTTGGCCGATTAAGCACCGAGACCTCTTATTTTATCTGAAATATTAAACTTGACTTCAAATTCAATGAGCTTAACCTAATAAGAAGTTAACTTTTCTAAGCATTGATTCCTAGAGTAATTACATGGTCTTTGACTTGTGAGCATTTGATTTAGCTCAAGTGGAATAATTTCAAATCATTTCTAAGGATTTTTTTTCCACCATATCAAGTATATGCAAACTTTGAGCTTCCAACGGTATAACATACTTTCTCAGTTATATGTGAGCATTAAGTAAGTGGATGCTTGTCCTATCATTTGTTTAAACTATTTGAATTTTTTTTTTCAGCTTGCTTGAGGACAAGTCGCAAGTGTTAGGTTCTAGGAGATGACTAAGGAAGCATGAACTTCGATGTTGTCCAATTTGATTGCTTTGCTCTACTGACTCTGCTTTGCCGTTTTCTTCTACTGTGTTTTGCTCTGTTTAGCTCTACTATACTTTACTTGCTCAACTAGGTTAGGTGGACTTAGCTAAGTTAGGTTGGCTCAATTAGGTTAGGTTAGTTGGTCCTAGGTCAAGTCGGCTCAACCAGGTTTGCTAATTTGAGATAGTGGAATTCAGGACTACTTACTTATGTTTATTTACTAAATTATCCTTGTATTTTATTTTGTATTTATGAGGCTACCACTAGAGCACCCTTTACTTTATTTTATTTATGTAATTGCCACTATATATAAATAGACCATGCTTATAGGGTTTTAGGGGCTTATCACATTTACGACATTTCCAATGAAAAACCCTTTAAGTATTTCCTTATGAAAGCTCCCCTATTCTTCTCTTATCAATCCCTTTAGTAAGGATTATAGAGAGCAACCTTAATTTATACTTTATGCATAACATCAAAGTAGAGATTAGGTCGTATGGTATTCATTTGTTGTGTCATATTCTTATAGGTAGCTCATGAATTTGCTAGACCTGATTCCATTTTCCTTTCTTCGGTATCTTGAAAGACCTATTTGATTTTCTGTGGTAAGACCTACTGATTATTGTACTCTTAGGCACATCATGCTTAATTGGTGGCATGAGAATGGTTAATGGAGATGTTTGTTGGCTTGAAGTGTAATAAGAAAAGGAAAGAAAAGGATGGCTTGTTATGTAGATAGGGAACATCAAAGTGGTCTAAAAAGTTAGTTGGTGGGGTTATTTATAGGAAAAAGGTTAATTTAACTTACTTAATAAGCTTGAGGATGCTTAAGAAAGTTAAGTATTCTTTGGGGTTTCTTGTTGGAATTCCTTGAGTCTTCTCATGTTAACTTGGTTGAAAATTTGGTCCATCTTTCTTTTAAAGTGGTACTATCTATTGGGGTTTCTAATGCAACATTTTTCTCATGTGTTGATGTAATGAACACTTCCATCATTCATGACATAACTTTTACTTATTTAAGTTGTCTTCTTAAAGCTTCTAGAATCTTATGATGTAGGCATGAATCACTTCGCAAATGGTTTATTAAAACCACTGTTTCTTGAGTTTTCTTATTTGTAAAAGAGTGTCCTTTTTATATTCTTTAAGTATTTACTTGGGTTATTATGGTTTGCTTATGATAATTGTTTCTTTGTAAAGGGTCTTGACTACATTATGTTATCTTAAATTGATTTATGTAAGATCTTGTAGGCATTTTCAAAATAGAAAGAATGGGTGGTTTTCTTCCTGCAAATGGCGCTCACAAGGAGTACATGTGCATTTGTACATGTTTCTTCCATTCTTAA
Organism: Lumnitzera littorea; assembly: GCA_024138015.1. NCBI lineage: Eukaryota > Viridiplantae > Streptophyta > Magnoliopsida > Myrtales > Combretaceae > Lumnitzera > Lumnitzera littorea. Next base: position 56,946,548 of record JAMXBB010000003.1, on the reverse strand, counting down.
GAGAATTCTTCCATTCTTAAGAGAATTACATCATCTCTTACCTCATCTTCTTTCATAGTTAAAGACCTTTCTTACTTTGCTTCATTTCCTTCTAGATCCTTTAAGACTTGGCTCTCCCTTAGTATTTTGCCATGTGAAAAAAAAAAAACTTATTGGTGTAGTTTGTTTTTTCTTCCAATATCTTGATAAGATATGATGTAACTTTTGATTTCTAACTTTTTTTGGTGATGTAATTAGCTTATGTCAAATCTTTTACGTAAGTAAAGCTTTTCCTTTTTTGTTTTTTATAAGGATCAATTTACTCGTCTTATTAGATTTGATGTCTTTTAAATTAGTTGATAATCTTATGTTGACTTTTGGTTGACTAAACATTTATACTATTGATTAGTCAATTCTATGCGTGTTCATGAGGAATAGGGAAGGATAATGAAATTTTTTATCAAGATACCTATAGAATTTCTCAATTGAATGAATTTTGACTTTATCAACCTCTCATTTAGTGTCAATGCATGCTATCATTATAAACATTTAGTATTTATAATATGGTGTTTCATGTAAAATGTTTAATAGATTATGATTTGATTAATAAACCGATTTGAAGTTTTATGACTAAAATTTTCCTAAACGGAAATGGTATGGTTCAAAACGATAACAAAACTGAACTGTATTTTATAGATTGGTTTAGTTTAACTCATGGGGAAAACCAATTCAATTGAATTGCACCAACTCCTTATAATTATGCATCTCATTAATTAACTAAATCAACACATTATTAAGTGTATTTTACTAGAGTTTTTTATTGCCACAATTTATTTTAATATGTCTCTTAGATCCATCACATGGACTTGAAATTTTTGTAGTGATATGAATTTAAAACTGATGAATTTGGGGAAAAAAAATCCATCTTATAAAAATAATTAGGAATATCCATTGAATCAAATCAAACTACGAACTAAAAAATAAAAGGCAATTCAACCTTAAATAAAATTAGTGATTATGGTTCAATTCAATTCAGTTTGGTTAAGTTTAAAAGCCAACCCAAGTCAAGCTATATCTGAAATGGTTTGGTTTATACCCCTAAAGATTCAAACATTTTTAGCATTCTTAGATTCTAAACCAATAATTGCTTCATCAACATTACATAGCAAGTAACATGAGTAGAGAATATATTTGAAAAAAAAAAAAAAAACCTATAAGATATTGAAGAACTTGCTATGTTACTTATTATTTCCTAATGCGATGTCCACCTACAACATATGATACTAATAAATGTTATTAAACTAGTGTTAACTTGCTCAATCAAACACAGTTTAACCTAAGTCAGCTGTAAAACTAGTCCTAAATTACCTTTTTTACCCTCATTAGCGATCTCGATTTTACTAATTTGACTATTTGATCTAACCTAGTTTCTATAGAACTTATCTAGGTTTTTCAAATCGAAATGTACCATTTTATTTTATTTTTTTCTAGATAATACACCAATATACTAAAAAAATACATTTAGATCTAAGAAAATTAAAAATAAATTGTAAAAAAATCTTTGACTTTCAAATCTCAAGAATATGGATAACTTTTTTACTTTATAAATAAATATAAATTACGTTATAATATTTTTGCTGACCAGTTTGACCTTGATTTGAATATGGCTAAACAAATTTAGGAGATCTTTTAGGTCAAAGATTTAGGAGATTATAATATATTTTATACCTCATTTTCAAATTATATCGTATTAGATTTTTAAAAATCATTTACATTTATCTGTTATGATAAATCATAGTTATAACTATTGCCTACCGCATGAATATAAGTAAAGCTCTATAAGTCGTTGCCAAAAATCAAAGAGCTAAGGTAGCAACTTACACAAATTATTGCCTTTATTCAAATAACTACTAGTAATATAACATATTTGTTGTTACATTATTGCATTAAAATTATTAAAGCAACAATTTTTATATCATTGCTTAAAAGTGATGCTTTTAATCAAAATTGTAGGCAACATTTAAAAAAAATTGTTGCAACTAAGTCTTCTAGGTAATGGATATTCAAGGTGTCGCAAATTTAGCATTGCTTTAGCTTCTTTTTTGGTGTAGTGGTGCTAGAATCTTGGGTTATGACTTTTGTTGATTTTTCATGGCCAATTTGTCAATGTAATCATATGAATTTAGATACAAAATGGGATGGTATTAAAACTAGACCATATGTAGTACATGATTCCATCATTAATTTCATGGAATTGTATGTAAAATACTAGAAAACAAAAGCTAAGTGAGTAGGACAAGAAGGAAAATGGAGGAAAAAGTGGAACTCAATGGTGAAGGGGATGATGATGTGGTGCCAACGTGAACCAATAAAGAATAGCTACATGTCTTAGCTTGAAACTTGTCTTAATAGCTTGTCGATAAGTGGCTGAGTGGGTGGCAAAAATAAAAATATGCATATGTGCATAAGGAGACTCAAACTCATAACCTCTTACATCTATGTGCATGTACCTTACAAATAGGCTAGTGGCCTGTGCTTCGTTTAATTTGTACATATGGACTAGGTTGGCTTGGATTAGATTCAGATATTGAATTTAAGCCTAGGCTTAAAAAAGTTCCATGTCCAATACCCTTATTATTTGTTACTATTCTAACCTAATATTTCATTCTACTATTCTTACTATTCATTTTTTTCTAACTTTTGTATTCTTTTTCAAAATTTCAATTTTTTTTTTGTATTTTCTTCGAATTTTGTATATATATATATTTTAATTTTTATATGTTTTTCACCTTTCTAATTTTTGTGTTTTTTCTAAATTTTCAGCTTTTTTTGTATTTTTATGAATTTTCTATTTTTTTTGTGTTTTTTCTAAAATTTTTATAATTTTTTTGTTGCTATGATTTTTTTCTAATTTTTTTGTATTTTTCAATTAAGATCCTTTTATTACCTAAAGAAAATTAAAAAAAATTATATAGGGGGTAGTGTCTATAGCAACAAAGTTGGGCAGGGGTTTGGAGTGAGGAATACTGAAGTTAGAGCCATACTTTTATGATTGTATTTTAGGAATCAGTTAGGCTTTCTTGGTGACTTAGTCTAATTTGCAATTTAACTTATAGCATAAACCTAGAATTTCCTTATAAGTTTTATGTATGGAAACTTATTTAAATCTATATTTTACCACATAAAATGTTTTCTAAATGGCTATAGTCATTGGATTGGAGATACTTCAAAGCAGTATAGTCATATGTACCTTATATATATCAAGTCTATAATAATAGCTAAGCCGTTAACTTTTATCGTAGGTTGGTGTATACGTTTGAGAATGTTATGACTCTACTACTCTCGGAGCATGACATATATATGCTTGTTGCTGTTTTGTGCTGAGCCCTTATGACCCATTTGACAATATCAATACGTACATTAGGGATTTTTGACACAAATTTCATAAATAGAAGTTTTCAAAATAGTGTTGATCCCTTAACAAACCAGTATACCAGATTGTCTATAGTAATAATACTAGTGAATACGTAATAGGTCGAATTCCTCAAGGAAAAGGGATTTGGTTAAGTACCCAATCATAACCTACTACTCTATTTTAGGCAAGTTGAGTTGAGAGTTGGGAATTGCAAAAGAAATTAAAATGAGAGCAAAAGGTCATGGGCTTGTGACATGCTTTTGTAGTAGTGATGAGGGTATTGTCGTTAAGATATCAATGATGGTTTTCAATTAGGTTTTGATGGAATTCACTTGAGCTTGATGCTCAATAGGGCATTTCACTCAATTATGTAGCGAAAAATCTTTTTTTTGGTCTCATTTTCCTATACGATTAGCTAAATACTTAATTCCTATCATGAATTAAGTATTTTATTCTTAGAAACTAAGGGTTAATCTCCTATCAATCTCATAATCTATCCTAATCAACTAGAACTACCCAAAGTAGTGTAGATTCAATAAGGTACACTTAATCTCCTCTCGGTCTCATTATTATAAGAACCCATTATCAATGCTTCATTGACTTAATTATTTAATTAGGGAATTACATAATTAATCTTCTCTTGGTCTCATAATTATGCAAACCCTTTAACTCTCAAGGGAACTTCCTAGGACTAATGTCCTCTTGGTCTCATAATTGCAAGGAAAACTTATTGAAAATGCCATTAAAAGCACCTCAAAGAGTTTAAATGGAGTATTAAACATCAAAATCCTACATAAATACTCAAAACTATAAAGATTCACCACAACATCCACATTATCATAAATCCATTACAACTAATTTAGCTACTCATGGTATTAATAATAACAGCAATAATATACATAAATATAGCAGGAAATTCCATTAATGAACAAAGCAACAAGATGATAACAAGAGAACAAGTGATTAAATGAAGATAAGATGATAAAAATTCTTTTATCTAACTCAAATGTGAATCAAAATCATCAAAACAAGTGCTAAATATCATAAAAAAGTTCAAAGAACAATAAAACAAGACATGAGCTTTCAATTTTACACCAAAACTTGCTGTAAATAGATAGCTCAGGTCCATGATCAGTGCTAGCATCATCCTTGGCTCTTTCTAGTTGTCATAGGCATGGTTAACTAGTCTTTTTACTGAAGCCCTTTCTTTCCATTCATCATGCATCTGATCAATTATGTTCAAGTAACTCCAGTAACAATCAATCATAGGGAACAACACAATTTCTAGTTCAAATATCATGCTAAGAGCTCAGGGTACTTGAACATGTAAAGCCTCAACCTAGTCCTCTACCTCATCCACTTTTGCTTCTTCAATTCTTCTATAACTTAATTCTTCTTCTCTCCACCAATATAGTTTTAGCACTTCCAACATAAGATTTTTGAGTAGGAGCATAACATAACCCCAGTATGAATATCCATCACCATGACCACAATAAATACCAAAAAGTAATCAATAAGATCTTACGGGTACAAGACTACTATGGCTCTCACCAATTCCAGATAATCCCATTGAAGGATCAAGACAAAGAATTCCAATAGGTAGGAGACAGATGTAGTAGTACTTGACGTCATCCTCAGTAGCAAGTATGGTTAATCATGGAATCACATTAGGAACATAGGTGATAGGTTGTGATTCAACTCGGTCTTCCTAAGATGTCTTAGAAGGAAGTATAGCTCTCTACTTTTGAGTGAAAATCTTAACAGCTCTTAAACCTTCTTCAATTCTTACTTGGGGTTTATAAGGCATTGCAACTTACCTTTTATCATAAAAAGAATAAGCATGCTTTGATGGGCCATAGCACATATCGCGACTTGATTTCCATGGACTTCCCAACTACATATAACAATCATCAATATCGGCTACATCACGTAGAACCTCATCTTGAAATTTACCAAAAGATAGTGCTATCTTTGCTTGCTTAGTAACCTAATTCATCTTGTCATTATAGGAAAATTCATATGGACTTGGGTGATCACTACTTGCATAGCTGAATCTCCCAACCATAGCTTTAGAGATAAAATTCACAGGATAATCACTAACTTGAATTAATATGATATTTTCTTGGAGTCTTCCATTACAGTAGAATTTCTTTGTTGCCATATTTTGAAAAATTTAACCACCAATCATTTTAATATTACTTAAGCAGCACTAGCTTGAACTATTTTAAAATTGGCTAGCATTGTATATGCGAGCTTCAACTCAAATGATTTACTTACACATAGATAGGTTAACGGATCCCAGCATGGTTGATACGGATAGGAATTTGAAGTATTTCTTCATTGCACTTCACTTGATAATTTTAGCTTAGTGCCTCTCACACGAGCTCAACAAAGATCAGTACAATTTAACACTTGTTCGTGATAGAATTTTGAAGTATACTATAGTTAATAACTTATCACACTAGTTTAGATAAGTTGGTAAAGTTCACTTTTGCATACAATTGGCAACTTGGCAATCGTCTAATACTAATAGCAGCTCTATTATTTACATAGTATAGCAAAATCTAAGATAGCTCATCACTTCGGATTGTAGTAGCTTGGAGCTCAAATGACTACTGCAATTCAGCTTAGCAAACACTTGGTCATAGCAACTTGCCAAGCTTAGAGTTTAGAACAACTTGGATAGGCATGTTTAAAATAGCTCAGCAATTGATTAAGTTAACAACAATTCAGTAGATTTCACTATCACGTTAGCTCAACAATTTAGATCCTTAAACTCAACTCGAAAATGAATTACAAAGCCCTAATCACAACAGCTCAATGGACAAGCAGCTTAGTTTGCAAACTTTAGAATAAGCTTAACATACACTTAATTAAGTAGTGGTTTGGAAAATGGATAGTCTTTTCCTCATATTAGCTCGACTTTTTGCACAACAACATAGCAATGGCACACACGCTTGACAACAAGTTGGACAACAGAAAGTTCTTCGAATGCTCACTTTCACACCTTGGTAACAATTATTCATAATAAGATGATACGCTACCACAATACCTTGGCACTAACTCATTGACTAAATTTACTTCGACACTTTAAAGAAACTATCTTGATACACTTTCAATTGTATGTGCTTGGACAGTTCGATAGACAACACAGCTATGCAATTTCACTAACAACTTAGTTGACATCTAAAAAAAAAAAAAATTACAACTCACGGTATTGAATAAATAGAACAACATGACTCTGTTTCAACAGTTAGGCACATTTACAAAGCAACTCAAATTGTAGTAGCTCGGCACTTGCTCTTCCTTCACCTCTTCTCAGTGTGAGTTCCTATACTGTAGTTCGAACACAATTACAAATTCACAAATAGCCTCCATAGACCACCACTGGTGAAAACAAACACCAATGCACTAATAGGCCAACATGCACTACCACACAAGTCACTACCACCATTGTTACAAAACACAACAACTCTTGACACTTATCGTAACACCTTAGTCGGTTACTACTACCATAGCAACAAATACCATAGCACCTTTAATACAAATTTCGGTGACTAATACAGCTAGACATACATACCTACCCATACGTGTTCCCTAACAAACACTCTTATTACGCTTGTCAACTCCAATTCATAAGCACTACATACAAGCGCTCACCATTGTGATAACATCACTCAAACATAGTGACACCACTCCACTACTAGCATACTACCTAAGTACAAATCAACCATTACAACACCTAAGAAAGATACCACCTATAATTTTAAGAAATATGATTGCAATAGAGCACTTTGACAGAGTCTTACGCATTTAATTCCAATAGCCACCACCATGTAAATGACATTGAAATGTCATAGCCTTACTAACACCCACTAACAATTAACTAAATTGTTAGTTGATTTTACATAAGTGTACCTTCGTGTTGCCACTTTAAGTCACTGAACATCCATTTTGAAACCTTAGGTAGCCACTTATAGTGATCCAACCAATTTTTCCTTGCTTCTTTTTGTTTAATATATATTTAATATTGAATCTATAACGTAAAGAAACTTCGATCCAAATTCTCATTGACCTTATGCTAAAAGGATATCGTAGACAAACCAATCGGTAAAGTTCCCAACATATAGAATTGAAACTAAACTAATTCCTAATAAAAAAACCCTCCATCTTACAACAAAACCTAATAAACCAACACTTCTTCAAATTCAAAATACAATAGATTCATACCCAAAAACTCTTGGCCCTATTTAGAACATTAAGCTCTGATACCAAGATTTTATGATGTGCCTAGAAGCTTAGTAATCACTAGGTTTTATCGTAGAAAATCAAATGAGCACTCCAAGATATCAAAGAAAGGAAGATGGAATTGGGTTTAGTGAATTCATGAGCTACCCATAAAGATATGATGCACCAAATGAAAGCTACATGACCTAATTTCTACTATGATATTATGTACAAAGTATAAATTAGGGTTACTTGCCACAATCATTGACAAAGGGATCGATAAGAGTAGGATACGAGAGCTTTCATAAGGAAATACCTAAAGGGTTTTTCATTAAAAATGTCATAAATGTGATAAGTCCCTAAAAACCTTATAAGCATGGACTATTTACACATAGTGGCAATTATGTAAATAAAATAAACTAAAGGGTACCTTAGTGGCACCTTCGTAAATAGTAACTAAAATATAAGGGTAATTTAGTAAATAGACATAAGTTAGTAGTCCTAAATTCCATTATCCTGGATGAGTAGACCTGGTTGAGTCAACCTAACCTAGTTGAGCCGACTTGACCTGGCCAAGTAAATAGAACACAGTAGAGCTAGATAGAGCAAAACATAACATAAGAGAACATTAGAGCAGTATGAGTGGAGTAGAGTAATTAGAGTGGACAACATAAGAGTTAATGCTTGCTCGGTTAGTCTCTTGGAACCTAACAAAGCACCACTTGTAATTCTTTAACAATTCTAAGATTCAACATCCTAAAGGTTAACTCCAACATCCTTATCAACTACTTTAATCATATTCCATAAGGAAAGATCTTTCTGACTTCTTTTCTTCATTATCTAGGAAACTCTTTTAAAGGAACAAGGTAAGTCTTCTAACTTCTAAACAAAAGGTCTTAAAGTTCAAACTCTAATGTCTTACCAAAAACCATGTTTAAACTTTGTTTTGACTCAAATTTTAAAACTTTATTAAACAAAGGAGTCCTTTTCAAAAACATTTTCTTCTCATAGTCTTTGAAATAACTGATACTTTTGTTTACAACTAGCTTTTAACTTGATTTCCAAAGCTTACTTAAGAAAAAGAAGTCTATCTAAATATTATACTCACTTTAAAGAAGTTCTAGTTATCGATTTAAGATATAAAACCAAAGAGCTCTATAAATAGAAGATTAAGATGGTAAAAACTAAGGCAAGTGGACAAATTTATGCCTTAAAATATCTTACATTTCGACTAAATTTACCATGACTTGGGAATTTATGGACATATTTCTTTATATGATATATGGACACCTTACCTTGATGCCATAATGTTACATCCTAGCTTGGTGCAGAATGCACTATTACACATGAATACTTATTGAAAACTTAACTCAACCTACTCATTCATCAAAAGACAACTTTGTTTACATAATAAAGGAGTTACTACATCGGAGTTCAGCTGAATATTTAATTACAACTTATGTGTACAATATAATAATTACTTCAAAACACGAACCACCTTTTTCTTTCATCATCTTCACAATAGTAAGATTCCCAACTTAGTACAGGTTCCATACAAAAGTTGTCAACTTCGACTCATGCTCTCAGTATACATTCCTCTTATGTTAAGCCTTTCATGATGGTGTTAACTTAAAGATAAAACATTTTATCCCCTCAACTACTGAAGTTGAGTGAAAGTTGATAATAAACGACATAATATAGATAATATGATAGACAATATTGCATATCACAACTAAAATATTTCAACCATAACTTGCAAGTCTAGCTTTACATATGCATTCGCCTAACTAGGTATTTATTGCAAGTAATGCAGCATGCTATGCTCATGCACATGACATGCATCGGTACTGATATTCTATGCCCTTCAATCTTATTTTGGTTAGTCAACATAGTTGGGTATCTAGATATAACTCCTAAGAACCTATGGGCAATAAAGAGATGCTTGGGAGTAGGACCTTACCAAATTGGATTACACATTGTAGTCTACTAATATAAAAAAGGGCAACAGGAGCCACTTGAGAATAGGACTCCCCAACTTTGTTTTACAAAATTAGACTACATACCGTGGTTCATCAAATCAAAGCGGCAATACTACCAAATTAGATCACACACTATAGTCTACCAAATCTAACAATCAAAATAGTCATAATATTCAAGCAATGTAATCTATATGCTTCTAAAAACTGAGTTCATAAAGTCATGCTCTTTAAGTCATGCTCTTTCCATGATCACTTAGAAGCCTTATTCTGAAAGTTTTGACCCATAGGTCCTTTTTATGCCATGCCATGCCATGCCATGTAATAACAACTTAAGTATATCACTCAGCACAATTAGTCTTTTAGTTTTATTCAACCTAGTGATATAATTCTAGTTTTCGAACTCTCCCTAATAGAATTCTAATATCTCACTTAGGGTTCACTTAAGTAAATGCTTAGAAGATTGAGTTAGCAATCACTCAACTTCTTCGATTAGTACAATCATTCGTACGCACAAATCATCACCTAACATAGCAACATAACAGTTTAACCAAGATACAGTTACCATCATTAAAAATAACCACATCATGATCATCACTATAGTAGTATATTAGTTCACCTAAGATATACCCATTTTCAATCAATACAGCATCAAATAGCATACAGTGTTATGAGTAGTAATATATCTACTCTAAGCATGGGTTAGATCGACTTACCTAGGCTTTGTAATAGCATAAAATCTTAGACTTCATGACATGGTCCTTCCTTACTTTTTACACTTGACCTGTAGTTTCTTTCTAAGTTTACTCGTTAGCACGAGCTTCCTCCTTTGCTACTTTACCTAATAAGGGTCAATACTACTAAGGTCAACTATCAATCACGCATATAAATATATAAAATATTATCTTAATATTAGCTTATTGGTTCTTAGTCTACTCTAGACAGTTTCTAACTTAACCTTTAAATTACTCCTTGATCCAGTCTAACTTTAAAATTTCTAATCAAATGCTATATAACTTATATCATTAGTCTACTAATTAAAAATCCCCAGCATTCGCCTAACCTAGTCATCTAAGTTTAACATACACCAAAATGCTTAAGTGTAGCAACATCTAAATTTGTTTCTTATGCAACTTTTTATTCGATTAGTATATTATGTTTACTTATAATATTTTCATTTTTCAACTAAACTAACTAAGACTAGTATTGTGTACTTCATGTATAACAGTAGCTAAGACTCTCATTTATTACTGCGTTAACTGTACAGTTAACACTTGTTATTGTATTTAGTGAGATATGCATAAAGGGTATAATAATTAGTATCCTAGCTCTATTGAAGCCATGGAACATATATTATACTTAGTAAATTATAGTTGTTATATTTTGATCATGAAAATAACTAAAATAGTAAATTATACAACAGGCTCTAAAATACTTGTGTTGACTTAATTTCATCCATAATTAGCTAAAAATAGGTGAATAATTATACTTTTACTAGAATCAAAGAACAACATATATTTTGATATCACTGAGCTCTAGAAATCATTATAAATCATATTCATTAAGAAATTTAGTTAAAAGCATATTATTTCTTCAACATGAAAGACAGGGCTAATTGTGTAAAATAAATTTAATAAATTCCAGAGGCATACGTGTTTGATTTGTTTATTAAGATATTTATGGATTATTCCTAAAAACATAGTTGATGATTTTGATGTGATGTGATTTTTGTGATTGTGTGATCTTTGGTGTGATCACTAAAAGAAATTGAAGTTAAGCATATTGAAATCTAAAAACTAAAGCAATCATACATAACATATTGCATAATCTTATAAATTGCCACCACTATCACATAGAAAATGGAAAGGCTAAAACTTTTCTTGTTTATTGTAAACTAAATAACTTTAAGGATGATCATATATTAGACGAGGCTATGTCTATTCTTACGTTTTGGGCATACATATATTTGAAGATTGATCAAGGATTTGATCACTCTTTGATCGTTTGGGTGGTTAGGGAAAGCATTGTTCTTAATATTTCATTTGCCTCTTTTTGGGACTGATCAAGAGATCCTTCTCTTACGACTTATTTTAATGGCCTTTGTGAACATTTTTTTTTTTGGTTCCTTTGGTTGACTGGAAGAACCATCTTCCCGAGGGTTATGTTAGTCCTAGGATGAACATGTTCTTATTGGTTCTCTTAGATACCCAAGAGATTGGTTCTCTCGTGAGGTTAGTAAGAATGTTACCCATTTAGTTCTCTTAGGATTGATCAAGAGGCATCATCTCTTAATCACTATGTTAGCATAGGTAATGGTTCAGTTGAGAATTAAGATTCTATAGCTATTTTATGAAGGCTACGGATGTTACTTTAAGTGACTTATATGTCAATTTGGATGCATGGACACTAGTGGAACTATAAGTCTTCAAACCTAGGTTGAGTGGAACAAACCTTAGACCGTATGCTGGATATCGGATGGCTACGTGTATTGCTACATATGTTTTGTTTGATTGTATAACATTTGCTTGATCAATTAACTTGCTTAAAAAGGTGGTATAAGTAGGTAACTCACTAAGCTGGTTGTAGCTTACATGCTGGATATTAGATGGTCATGTATACTATTGTAGGAACTATACTAGGTCTACCTTAGAAGACCCAGACCTTTGGTGAGAATTAAGGACCTAGAAGTAGCCCTAAAGGAGTGTAAGTAAGGAAATAATATATGTGTTTAGAAAGAACTTTAGTCGAATTAATGTGTAATATGTATTTGAAGACTTGTGACTCTATCTTACTAAGTTTGTTATTTATATTTAATAATATTTGAACTTTATTTTATATCATTAAATCTGTAATACTTTGTGATTATTCTAGAGTTGACAATTCATGTGCTGATTAGAAATAACTAGTGAGGAATATAAGTATATATAAAATTACTTCTAATTAGTACATAGTGGTATATCACTACTAGACTATCCTTGGGGTCATGACAATAGGTAAGGATCTTGCTTACTTGTTATTTCAAACAACTTTATTTACATTGATGTATATGAAGAAAAAGGTCTACAATTGGTTATGTATACATTTTGTTGAGATAAATGCTCTCCTATTTATATCTTTATTATTGTATTATTTACTATTCCCTGAAGTAGTTATATGGGCCACAAATGAAGGATTTTTGTGAGACTATTGTTCATTTTTAGTATGAAAAGATTCATCAATATATAACTTTTTCATCCTCTTAAACTTCTTATTAGGTACACAAAGGGTTGTAGATCTTATGTATAAGTAAGAGATTGCTAATATGATAAGCTAGCAGCTAAGCGCAATTTTGAGTTGAATCCAGTTCAAACTTTGCTAGAGTTTTATAGTCCAATTTACATGAGTCTCCCATTCATTAGCGAAGTTACTACCATAAAAGGTTTTCATGAAAGAGAAGTAAATAGAGAAAGCGCCAATATATAATTTAATTAAAGGATGGATGTATCCACTATTTTAAATTTGAATTTTGATGTTGACCTTATGATTAATTTATTTTAGTAGGATCTTTTGTACAGATGCAACAATTTTGTTATAAATAATTTTTATTTGGTTTAACCATTTTTTACTTACGTATTTTTTATTGTTTCTTTGACAATATATTATTCCACATGATAAGCCTTCTCTATTGTGCTCAATATAGTAAATAAATTATTGGAAAGCTAATAAATTAATAAAGAGCCATTGTTGAAAAAAAAAAACAAAGAAAAATTACTTCTAGAATTATTAATTGTTGCATCAAACATAAAATTGATGCTTGTAATATAGAGATTGCAATGTCTAGAAAATCGTTGTTTATAAGGTGTAGCTAAAAAGAAAATAATTTTGCTTTGATATTTATAAAATTGTCACATTTATATTAGAATTTCATTACCTTATGAGTAAAAACAATTGCATTTATGTTCCTCCTTCTATAATATCTAGTAAAGTAAGCAACAACAATTTTCATTACATAAGGCAATTTATCCATTACCTAATAGTTTATGCTATGGATACTACAACAACCATTTTTTTTTTTTTTTTGCCTTATCATGTATGCAACAAAATTATGATTAGAGGAAATAAATTTTATCATTTCCTTAGACTCTTCTTGACACAGTATACCTTCATGGTTTTTGAATCTGAGTGTTTGGGGAAAGGATTCAAAGCTTCCATGGTGTTTTTAAGTAGGAAATCAAAACAATAATAATTAAAAGGAAAAACTTAAATGAAATCAAGCTTGAGCTACGTCTAAAAGCATTGTTGTTTAACATCATTAACTCGATGGTTCAATCCTTCCTTTACTTTTGCTTCAAACCTACTGATCAAGGATTTGGTTCAGTATTTTTAAGCAAACTTCCTTGTTGCCTCTCCATAATCGTTTTAGTTAATTGTCCAAGTTGACTCTCTAAATTTCTAAGGGATGCTTTGGTTTTTCTGAGTGCTATTCCTATAGCGCAGAACCGAACATCTGAGTTTTGACTAAACCTATTTAGCATTTCTTCCAAATTAGGGCTCTTGTTCTGAGATTGAACATTCTTATTTTATTGCTACTGCTGTTGGCCTCCTCAAGAGAAATTTAGATGATTTCTCCAACTTAGATTATAAGTATTGCTAAAAGGACTAGTTTTGAGTTTGTTAGCAATGAAGTTAACATCCTCCATATTAATCAGTATTTCATTGTGATGACCTTAAGTTTTGCATAACAAAATTTAAGGTATCAAACAACATCAACAATTTTATGTTAAACGTTAAGAGGAGGGAAAAAAAAAAGACAAAAGAAAAAAAATTTAAAGAAGTAACCCCATGTAGCTCTTTTTTTTTTTAAATATAATATATAGGATTTAACTTAATAAAAGATAAGTTATTTAGTACCATTCATTATTTGTTAGAAACTTGAAAACTGAGCTTCTAGACATAACAAGGTATTAAAGGTAATTTATTTGATCTATAAGTTTAATTGTTTCGAACAAAATTGTGCCTACAAAGACTAAATGTTTTCATGTGTACATATTATAGCATAGTCAATAGCTAGTAATGGAATATATCTTCATATATATAGCAAAGGAACTAAAATTGATTTGCTGATAACAAATTGGAAGCAATTACAAAAAAATAGGATTAATTAAGTATGAGATAGCTACATAAGGACATGATGCATAAACATATAGCCATATAACTATCCATTACTAGTTAAGCTACTCTCAAAGTGCAACAAATTAGGAGATGACCACTATGTTAGCAATTATGAGGATATACATATTATAGTTTGGAAATTTAATATGAGTCTTATATTTTAAATAATTAGAAAAAGATACATATCCAGAGCTACATTGTGTAATAAATGTTGAGATGGATACAATTGGACTGAAAAGAGGAGAATATATATGAGATGAGAATAAGGGTGTGACCGTGGCAATAAATGAAAGAACTTGTGGTGAGTCATGTAGCCAAATAGTTGACATGTAATGTGCCATTCATCCAGATGTGATTAGACTGACTCACCCTTTGAGAACTTATAAGTTAAAGCAATTGAATATAGTAGATGGATCTTTTTTTTTCGAGGAATGACTTGTAGGAAGATGCTGTGACTATTTTCGATGTCGTTATTAGACTTTAATATGTAAGAATAGTAGTCTAAAGTCCAAAAGTACCAAATCAAGTTCTATAATTTCTCTAGAAATGTAGGTAAGTAATATTTTGCCTTTAGTTACATACAGTAATTTTTATTTGATGGTGTATGATAATTATCATGTAAATAACATGTAAAATGGTATTAATATAATCGATTCTTGATAAATATATTTTATAGCACTTGAGGAAGGGTCATCGTACGACAAAATTTTGTTGAGACTAGAATGTGACTTTAGGGATGAGATCTTCATCTTAATATGATCAAATGGGCATATCATAAGTATTGTTAAGTCGACAATGTTACAAGATTTCTTACATAACTATATGTAAATAAAGTGAATTCATATTACGCATAGATAACTTTTGTACTTTAATGTAGATTGTATATGTTACTATGTGTAGATGTAGCATGCTTGTTGCGTGAGTAGCGTACTATACGTGATTTCTAAGAAATGATGTGAGACTATCACCCGAAAGGATGATTAGGTGAGAATAAGGTAGGGAAATGGAACAAGTAATCTTAGTGTCTCAAATGCATAAGTGCGATAAGGCAGTTTTAGGGGATTTCAAGCATTCACCTCGTAACTTGAGAGAATGAGATCAATTCTTTGCCTGAACACTATTTGATCTTAAAGAGTAGAGTTTTCACAGTGGAACACTGTTTCTTTGATCTCTTTAAGAGTTCTCAATGATGAGGAAATATTAGGCATTTATAGGCTCTTGGGCATGATGGCATCCGTTGGATCACCCGGGTGATCAGTGGATGAGATGGAGTTTACTTGATTCATGGTTATCCAGAATGAGTTAGCTAATGGGCCTAAAGCTAGTAGCCTTCCTTATATGTGCATGAGCTTACCTGAGAAAAGTTGGAAACGGACAGACCGGTTCAATGATCCTTCTTCTAAGCCCACCAAGCCAAATCTTCCTAAATTATCTCAATATAAACTGGACTCCTTAGGCCCTATCACCTGACCCAGGGAGTCAAGCTTAAATAAATAATGGGTTTATCCCAATAACTAATATAATAATTTTTAGCCCTTTACATTTTACCCCCTAACCAAAAATCCCTTGGATACATTTAAGATGGTTTTGGGAATTTCTAGAAATTGTTTCTTCAACTATTATGTAGACGTACTAAATGTTGACTTTACTTGCTTGATTACTTTCAATATCTATGGAATTAACACTTCTTTTGGATCACTGGTGAGTTGAGCATGATATGTTAGTATTTATTTTACTATTATAGAACACATACTTTGATATGCCTTTGTATCGTACTATTGACTTATTGCTCCCATGAGATTGATTCGCTAAATAATGTGTGTGTAGTGGCTCTTCTCGATATTTCTTTCTTATTTTATGATCATTGGCAAAAAAAAAAAAAAAAAATAAATAAATAAAACCAATGGAGCATTCATAGGAATCTAAAGGTTTTGGAACATCCCATCCGGCCATGTTATATGTGCATATATATACATATATGGGTATATGTGTGTCTCATTCATACTGGTAAATGGGGGTAGTGCTCTCATGAAGTGGAGCGGAGCTTCAGAGTATTATGAAACAAAATGACAGCATCTATCCCTTTGTAAAGATTGCAAGAGTTACATTGCCTTACGTAGAGATAGCGTAGGGGTGCAGGGGCAATGTCCTCATGTTATGGTAAGATGTTTTTTTTCTCTTTTTTTTTAATATTATTATTATTTATTTATTTTATTTTATTATATATATTATTTTTTTTTCAACGTAAGCCATGCAGTCATAGCTTCTCATATATAAATTTATATATTGTTAATTTAACTTGAACTTGCCTCCATATGTATATATAATCTAGTGCATTTGTAAAAGTTCACTAATTGGCAAGAGGAAATACATGTCATATGGTCCAAGACTAAATCTAGCATCTTTTATTTTTATTTATTTTGCTAGTTAAAATAAAATCTAAATCGAAATCTCAACTCTTGTAAGCATTTCCTTGTTATAAGGATACGGCTTGGGGTTGTGTTATCCCCTATAATATCTCCACAAGTTTGATTAATAGAATATTTGCAAATCCCCTTTAAATATTTAGATATCCTTTTAAATCTTGCTCAAATTAATCAAAATCCATGAGAATCTCATAGTTGAATTAACTATATCAAACTCCAAATTTAAATCTTCAAAACTTATCCTTACAACTCCAATCACATTGTGGCAACATGTATTTATACATGTTCATAGCCACTTGTTGAATCTTGATACTAATAAGATAAGACATTACTTGTTCTAACTTACGCCGCCGGTACGTTTTGATAGATTGGTGGAAACAAAAAAAAAAAAAATCAATAGTAGGAAGTCAACGACAAAAACAAAGGTGCGATATTTCTTCTTTTCTATTTTTTTCTTTGACTTTTTTTCTTTAACTACTTGTTTCAACTCATAGCTTATAGCTTTTATGATTTTTCTTACAAGAACGTAGTGTGCATGTCATCAGCGAAGACAATCTCAACAATTATCAGTCATCATAAAGGTATTTTCTTTCTTTATTTCTTTTTTTTTTTATGATTCCATTAAAAAAAAAATCCCTTTTACTATTCATTTCTAATTTGTGTTAGCCCTTATCTAGTGTGGTGCAAGCATGTAATTGTTTTGCTCTTTAACTTGTAGTGTGCTCCTTAAAAAACCGGTTCATTGGTTGTTGTCATATGCTTTTAAGTTCATGCTTCGAATTCACATGCTTATTTCACTTGTTGATTTTTTTTTTAATGATAGGTTCTTTACCATGATATACCCTTTGTACAGGGATTATCAATTTCTTTTAGAAAGCAAA
The DNA here is from genome assembly GCA_024138015.1 of Lumnitzera littorea. NCBI lineage: Eukaryota > Viridiplantae > Streptophyta > Magnoliopsida > Myrtales > Combretaceae > Lumnitzera > Lumnitzera littorea. The sequence goes on along the minus strand of JAMXBB010000003.1, from coordinate 56,928,493 downwards.
CTTCATTCCTGTGATATTTTCAAAACCATACAACTCGTACATGTTTTCCATAATTTCTTCAATTGAAAGGTGCTATCTTTCCATATATTCCATGAATTAAAAGATGCTATCTAGATCGATATATATTTCTCCATAATTTCTTCAATTGAAAGGTGCTATCTTTCTGTATATTCCATGAATTAAAAGATGCTCTTTGGATTGATATATATATGTATATATCTATAACGTTTCCTTACTAAATTAGATTCGCTTTTCATTTAAATTATTTTTCTTCATGTCTCCTGAATATTAAGTTTAGTATTTTTTCTGGTCTTTCAAGCCATAATAATCTTGTTGTTGTAAGATGATGGGAAGAAAAAAAGTATTCTTATAAATTGCTTTCGTTATATCAATGGATTGTGTTTATCGACTTTTAGTGCTAAAATAAAATATTAATAATAATAATAATAATAATAGATAGATAGATATGTATTAGGAGATATTTAATCTAATCTATAGTATGTTTTCATTAATTTAATTTTTTGGTTGGAATTTAGTGGATAAGTTTTTTTTTATATGTATATATGGCATAATATCAATCGAATATTATAAATTCAATTGTGATAAAAGAGAATGGAAGTGATCTCAAATATTGGGATCAGAAATGGTATTCATTAGCACTTCTACTGGAGTAATCAATTTCTAGTACCTATATTGAATAATTTATATATAATATAAGCCCCCTGTCATTTTTTGTTCTTTTTCTTATTTTATATGTTTTACATTGTACATCGACCTGTGATTTTTATGTGTTTTTTAGCATCTCCGTAGCTCTTGACATTATCGTTTTATATATGCATGTATATTTTGTATATAAAATATCATCAATTCTTAACTCATCCTTTAAAGCTTCCTATAGAAAAAGGCATACTATATAATTAGAAAAGATGAAGACCAATCCAAGTCAAAGTATAGAAGTAGCGAAGATGAAGGACTTACTTGTGAATCAAGATAAATATCCACCACTCATCTTGTGTCCTTAGGATAAGTGGTTGGACAAGACTATCTCTAAAGATATGTTTTGGGGCAAAACCAAGCGCCGAGAAGCTTATGTAACACCTTACACTGATGGTGGTTTCCAGTTTATTGAACATGAGCCCCGTGCAGATTCTAGTGACACCATTAAGGGAGATTCAATAATACGCTTTAGAAATGAGAGGAGAGAGCTACCTCTCTCTAATACCTAATTCTCATTCCTGAAGGAGCCACCTTCTAGATAGGATGATTGGGTAGCATACAATGTAAAGAAGCTAGAATACATGACTTTAGTGAAGAAAGCTAAAATCCTCTATGCTATTGCCACTTTTACTCTGTTGTGGCTTCGACAAACGAGTGGAATGGAAGTATGGTGGGCAATCATCTCACATTGGAGTGTTCAGACCTACATGTTTATTACTTCATGGGAGGAGATAACTTCAACATTAGAAGACGTAGCTGTACTATTGAATTTGCATAGCTTTGGACGAGCGAACCTTACTGCTATGACATCCTCTCATAAAGAGCACAGTTTTTAAACATCACTAATAGGTGCTTTGCAAGCTATTCGTAATAAGAAGAAGCCATGTTTTGCTTTTTATCTTGCATATTTCTTTGAGAAAAGAAGGAAGGATAGGCCTCAGGTCACAGGAAATAGTGAGTATCTTCATGTCCACCTCCTCCATCCCCCCTCCCTTTTTTTTTCTTCAAATTCAAGTGTTGTAGTTGCGTCTTATACCTATACGTTCTCTTTCCTATCTCTTGCAGGTATGAACGTTCCACTTTCATAGAGTTCTAGCTTTCCCTGTTTCTATTCCTCGGAGGGCTTGAAGAAGGTGTTAGTCTACGACTCTTTCTCTTGGCCATATACATTGCCTAGGGTGAGCGATTTACTTTAGGCCCCTTCTACTTGGGTTTACTTTACTGGCACTTAGACTTCTATCACCATCCTTCCATACATTTGAAAGGTCGATACGTGATCGCTTCACATGTAGACCTAGTGTTTCTTCAACTTTTCTTTTGCAAGCAGTTTTGAAGACATTTTTCTCCTCTTACTATACAAGACCAACTTGGCTTTGCTCTTCTTAGGGTGTAGGCCTAAGTTGAGGGATCAATTGATCAGTCACTCCTACAACTCATTGACATTGAGGATGAATTCACATTCCGCTCTTATGCCAAGCAAATTGCAGGATATGAAGACAGTAATGGACTTTATCCTATTGGCTCAAATGGTGAGGTTACTTTGGTGGAAAATCAAGAAAATATCCTTGATTCTCAAGCCATGTTCCGCTTATGGTGTATTCCAAGGAGCTTGCCTTCCCTTCTTCACAAGAAAGACTCAATTGGCTACTTTTTAGAGTGAAGAGCCATAGTGTACTCTCCCCATTAGATCACGTGTCAACTTGGTTTTGATCAAGGAGTGCCTTACTTGATTACAGTAACTGAGAGTTTTGAATCCTATTGCTATTCACTATGTCTAAATGACTTTAGGAAGATTTACCTTAAAAAGCGACAACTATTCTTTCCTTCTATTGGTTACTTTGGAGTTGCTTCCCTTAGATGGCTGACACATTAGATGAATTGCCTAGATGCATTCCAGGCTTATGCTTTTGCATTAGTAGGTGATACACTTCATGTACCTACTATATATCGTTATGAATTCTTTTTTAAACTCCTAAGGCTTAAGTCTCAAGGTAGTGGAGATGCATGAGGGCCTATTACTAAACAATCAGAATGTCCTAGTAGGACAACAGGGGTGAAACCTTCTTTAAAGTCTAAGAACAACCACCCCTTAACTTCATTAGTGGATTCGAGACAAACCAAGCGACCATTTATTCAGGAGGTACCTTTATTAAATGCATCATGTTTTTTGATATGTAAATTTTTTTTTCATTTTATTTCTTTGTTCTTATAGGTTGAGATGGGCTTTTCTGTTGCAATTTGCAAGAAGGATGATACTACTAACTTGAGCTCTAACATTCGTCTAGATGATCTTGCTACACTAGTAGTAGCTTCAAACAATGATGATGAGGAATTGGTAGATTATGGTGAATCTCCAGTCTAATACAGGGATGTTGCTGATGATAATGGAACTGAAGAGTTAAATAATTCCCTTGAAGCACAGGACATTACTTTGTCAGTTAATGATGTAAGTGATGGTAATACTTATGTAGATGCATTGCTATGCTTAAGGACTCATGAAGGTGAAGTATATGTAGCATCTATTGATGTCTCTCCACCCCCAATTGCTAACTTGTCTTGTAGAGATATTCCAAAAGCCATGCTAGGGGAGATAATATCCTTTCATGGATTTCACATTTCTTCTCATCTATTGGAACCATTGGAGAGACTTTATGCTATAGACTAAGATTTTTGGAGCAAGTCTCCTATGATGGGGATTGAGTTAGCCAATACCATGGTGAACATGTTAGGAGAAGCTACATCACTATTTAAGAATTTTTTGTGGTCTCTATCAAATGATAAGCTACAGCAACTGATTAGCTATGTTAAAGGGGCTCATCTTTTAAAATTTAAGGTTAGCAGCTTAGAGCTCATTGTTGTTAGAGCTAAGAGATTATTGAGTTATCATATTGCTATGAGAAGCCGAAGTGAGCTAGTGGCAAGGATTCAAGCCTTGCAAGATGCTATTGAGGAGATAAACTATAAAGTGAAAGATTTATTAGGCGATACGAACCTTGAGTTCATAGTAGGTTTAGATTGCCACCCTTAGCAGAGTTTGGTTATATTCATTTGTTTTACTGATAAATAGAACTTACCGATTGAATGAAATTTGATTGCTTTCCTCCTATCTTTCTATTATGTATTTATTTCAATTGCTTAGTTATATCAAATAACAAGGCTTCTTAGCCTAGAGGTGGCCTATGCTACTAAAACTTGTGGGGGGTCATTGTAAACTTTAGGTGGTATTACCTTACTTAGTGGCAACATTGTAAAAGAAAGACCATGATAGTAGGATTTGTTCCTTATGGCTTGTGAAGCCTAGAGGATAGCGTTGTGCATTGGAGGGAGGCTCTCACTTGCTCGCAACAATACATAAGATAAAATAGTCGATTGTGCTTAAGCAGCAATAGTAACATGTGCCATTCGTATTATCAGTGGTCAAGAGGGTATTTCCCAATACTTAACCTTGTATTGCTTTCTCTTCACTTATTCATGTATTAGCCTTATGCGCTTAAGTAGACATATGTCTAACTTTGTAGTAATAAGGAGACAAGAGTAGAATACATAATTAAAACTAAGCATTAAGGAGATAAATCTCTAACTTTGCGACAACAACAAGGTAAAAGAAAGTAAAAGAACACAAAGAAATAGAGTAATGGAAGTTGAATATTTCATTCGTGTGAATTGCAAATACATTGTTGGATTTACAAATGAAACTTTTTAACATATTGAAAGTTAATGGGAGGGGTTATTGCATTGGTTTTCAGATTAAGGAGCTTGCAGTAGTCGTTGTCATGAACCTCATGAATTATGAAAGGGCCTTCCCACTTTGGTGTAAACTTTGGCACTGGAATACCTTGCCGCACATGCTTTGCTATGCAAAGTACAATGTTGCCTTGCTAAAAAGATCTTTTTTGACTAGGAGATCATAGGCAATACTAAGTTGTCTCTGGTAATTAACAAGGTTGCACTTGGCAATGTCTTACCTTTCTTTTAAGGCTTTAAGATCCAACATACGTAGATTGTTTGGCTCTAATTTAGCATTGAGATCTAAGCATACAAAAGGAACTAAGATTTCAATAGGCATCACTGCCTTAGACCTATACACCAAAGAGAAAGGTGTCACTTGAGTAGGACCTCACTTAGAAGTTCTATAAGTCCATAATACCAATGGTAGTTTGTCATTCCACTCTTTATGATTTTCGTGAACCATTCAACTGAGTACCTTTAGGAGAGTCTTGTTTATCGCCTCTGCTTGGCCATTTCCCTTTGGATAATATGGTATGGATTTCACATGATCAATATTGTAAGAAGCTAGTAGTTGTTGTACATGTGAGTTGATGAAGGGGGTACCATTATTTGAAAGGATACGCTTTAGGATCCTAAAACGGCAAATAATATGCTCCTTTATGAAATTTGCTACAACAGGTCCTGTTGCATTCTTGAGGGGGATCACCTTAACCCATTTGGTGAAACATTCAGTCCCAATAAGGATCCATATGCACCCTTGGATGGTGGTTTTATTGGACCAATTAAGTCAAATGCTTAAGTATGAAATGGCCATGGAGTAGTCAAGCTATACAATGTTATCGCGATAGCATAGATTGCATCACCATGTTGTTGGCATACAACACACTTCTTAGCAAAATTGAATGCATCATTTTCCATGGTGGGCCAATAGTATCCCATATGAAGATGTGGTGGTAGAACTTCCTTCCCCTTTGATGTTCTTCACCATCTTTGGTGTGCGCTTCGGATAATATAGTTTCTGTTTCAAGAGGTGCTATACATCGAAGAGGCTTTCCCATGAATGATATGCTGTACAACTCGCCCTCATGTATAAGATACTTTCTTGCTTTATGCTTCACTAATCGGGCATTTGTGCTATTTGTAGGCAGAACATTTTTTTTTCAAGTAATCAATGCAAGGATGCCTCTAATTACCTACACTTGCTACAAAGTTGCATTCTCCTTGGCTGGGGAGTTCCACACACTTTGGGCAACTCATTTGTAGTTAGGATGCATCTTTAGATGTTGTTGGCCAGTAATACCCTATGCGCTGAATGCGGTGATATAAGGGTGGCCTTTCTTCTCTACATGAGATCTTGTGGTATTTATCTTACTTCAAATGAGCTTACTTTGTACAAATACATCAAGACAAGACACCTTCTAGTCCCTTAAAATATAAGACGCCATTAATAAAAGTAAAGTTTTTCAAAGTTGTTATAGAAGCTGTGTTTGGATGTACTAACTGTACCTTGATGGGACTACATCAGTCATCTTGTTCTTCTTCATCCTCATCTACTAATTGTAGAGCCATGCATGGGATGGATTTCTTAATAACTTAGATGTTCAAATAATTCTGTGTAGTTTGAATGGGAACATTGGAAGCTAATGTTGCTAGGGTGTCTGCATAGTGGTTGGTAGATCATTTGGCATGCTCGTACCTTACGGATTTGAACTTGCTAACTAAAGACTGCATTGTAGCCTTATAAGGTGCTAATGCCAGTTCTTTAAGAGCAAATTCACCATTTTCCTACTTGATGATTAGGTTCGAGTCACCATAAATGCATAAGTTAGATGCTTCGGCATTTTAAGCCAAAATAAGACTAAGTAGGAGAACTTCATACTTAGCCTCATTGTTGGTACATGAGAAATCTAGCTTAAAAGCTAAAGGTATTTCTTAGCCTTGTGGGGATGTTAAGATCACCCTAGCCCCTTGTCTAGTACTACTAGAGGATCCATCAAATTGCACTTGCTACTCTCTATCTAGTTTTACTTTCATAGAGTCTTCATAGAACTTTGCAAGGATTGTATCTACAATAGGAGCTCCTTATGTCATAGGAAACTAAGCTAAAAGGTTTGCTAGAGCTTGAGGCTTAATAGCCCTAGGTGGTACGATTGTGATGTCAAATTCTAATAAGAGGGGAAACCATTTTGTAGTCCTTCTTAAAAGGGTTGGTCATGACAACAAGTATTTTAATAGATCTGAATGGGTGACAAGATCAACCTTATGAGCCAGAAAATAGTAGCGTAACTTTTGCATGGTGAAAACTAGTGTGAGGCATTGCTTTTCGCAAGCTGAGTATTTCACTTCGCTTCCTTGGAGTGTCTTGCTCAAGTAGTAGACCAACTATTCACCACCATCTAATTCTTGAGCTAGTAAAGCCCTAATAGACTTATCTATGGCTATCAAATAAAGAGTCATTGGCAACCCTTTAACTGGCATTATTATCATTGTTGGCGAGGTAAGTATCTTCTTGATCATTTGTATGGCTTCTTCATGAGGTTATTCCCATTCAAATGTGGTTCCCTTTTTCATGAGCTTAACTATGTAATTCCCTAATTGAGTCATTGAGTTGGTGAAGTATCGATAACAGGTTCTTATAACTATGAGATTGAAAGAAGATTAGGTATACCTTATTGAATTTACACTACTTTACATGGTTGTAGTGGACTAAGATAGGTTGTGAGATTGAGAGGAGTTTGATTTCCTAGTTTCTAAGACTAAAATACTTAATTCATGATAGGAATTTTCTAACTGATTGAGTAGAAAAGTGAGATCGAGAGGACATTTTTTGCTACATGGTTTAGTGAGGTGCCTTACAAGGGGTTGAGATAAAGTGAATTCCATCAAAACCCAATTAAAAACTATCCTTAATATCTTAATGGCATACCGTCATCACTACTTTGAAGCATGTCACAAGCCTATGTCTTTATCATTTGTGCTAGTTGTTACTTTTTGCTTTCATTTCAATTTCATCTATAATTCCCAATTTTATTTTTGATTTGCCTAGATTAAAGTAAAAAGTTTGGATTTGGTACTTAATCAAATACCTTTTCCCTGAGGAATTCGACCTAGTGAATACTTATTAGTATTGTTATTGTAGATGATTTGTCACATTGGTCGATTAAGGGATTAACAATATTTTAAAAACTTTCATTTACAAAATTTGTCTAAAAATCTCTAGTATACATATTGATCCTATTAGCTTTTAGCATCATTGTTGGGGAAAAGGCTATTAAGTTATTATTATATAAACCAAAGACTTTGAGATTAGGCGTTAGTGTAGTTGTAGCATATGCTTAAGAACTTGAATTTTCATAATAAAATAAATAAAATAAAGGCAAAGGCATTTTTGAGAATATTTAAAAAGGGTTAGGGCAATTTGGTCTTTTTCATAATGAAGAGTCACATGTCTAGCACATGCCTCTTAGGAAATGAACTAGTACATTGTTTTTCATTTCCTTTTTCCCTCTCTTCTACCATAACATTTCCTTCATTAAACATAACAGTTTCATCTCCTCTTCCGTACCAGAGTAAGACCGAAGTGGTAAGTTAGAAACCTCTTCAAATTCTTGAACTTTTGTGAATACAAATGAAATTTGATGAAGGAGTTCTTCATGTAATAGAAGAAGATTAGAGAGTAGAAGAGTTTGACGATTTCAATAGTTGAGAAGAGTAATTTTATGGTAAGTATGAAGAATAACGATTTCTAATGTTGTTAGAATGTAACACCAAGTCTAAAAGTTAGATTGTTAAAGGAATCTTGTGAAGAAATTGAAGGTTAGTGAATAATTGAACAAGGAGATCCAAGGCAAAGTAAGTAACAATTCCACTAGATAGATTATGATTTCATGACAAAGTTGATGTATTAGAGAATTGCAAGTTGAAAATATTGTTCTTAGGAAGGGAAATGATGGATTAAGGATTGTAGTGTATGTATTTTGAAGGAGATGATGAAGGTTGCATGTTTTGTAAATGGTCTCGAGGGCGAATTTTGCAGCTTTACAGAATTTGTAGTTATTGATCAATAGATAGCTAACCTAGTGATTGATTGATAGGAGAAGTTGTAATACTAGTTGATCGGTAGTCCAGATGGCGATTGATCAATAGGGTGCTTCTTGTGTACATTATGATTGCTTTCAATTTCTAGGGATCGATCGGTAGTACTTTCACTGATTAATCAATAGGTCATAAAGCATGAACAAAATGTTTAAAACTCCCACATTTTGTAACTTTTTTCACTAAAATCAATTCCTACTTAATTTTAGCACTATTTTTAGCTAGTACACATACCAAAAACAATTTATAACCATATTTTAGTCAATGGATCAACTTGTTCTTGGGACTTAAGGATAAAACTTAGTATCTTATTTAATGTCGGGATTAAGAGGTGAAGTTAGATCAGATTATGTTGAGTTATTCATTTTGAGTACAAAGTTACATGCTTGTTGTATGTGCTTGCTAGTTTAGTTATAAATTGAAAATGAATATATACAACCTTAAATGCTTAATGTATTGAGTGTGCTTGGCTAAGTCTAAGGGATTAGGAGTATCAGTGATCTTAGGGTAGCACTTAGGGATTGGTAAGTGATGTTGTCTAGAGTAGAGTTTCTTACTGGGTTAATCTTGTTAGATTTTTGGTTATTTAATGACTCCAAGGTGTTAGAGAGTATCTAACACCAAATACTTATATTGTATATATTAATTGTGTGACTCATGGTCATAAGTTACCCATGTTTTAGGACACTAAAACCGTAATGCTTGTCAAACTTAAACAAAAGATAATAATCGACCATATGATACATGTTTGCGTTCGTATGTGAAATGGATTATGTTTGCTCATGCGTATATGATTGCGTATCTCTCGTATTAGGCAATTATGCTTACCTTTTGGGGATATTGTTTGTAAATGCAGGTAATGCAGGAGACTAGGACTATTATGATGGCATAAGATACAACTTGATGTATGATATGGAAGATGACGATTATACCTACTATGAGGAGTAGTAGGAGGGTTCGATAGCTTTATGGTGTAATATTAAATTGTAGCTATGTTAGAGGTACACACTGCTTATGTTGTTTATGATTACGTAATTGTGGTTTGTTGTAATAGGAGCAAGTGAGACTCTAATATTGTTATTATTTAGTGTAGATTCTAAGAGCATGACCAACTCCATAGTTAATAGTGTGGTTTGGTGATATTGTAAGGTGAGACTTATAAAGTCACCAATGTTGTGACTTAGAGATCTTTTCAATATTAGTGTGGATTTTGGATTGATCATTGAATGTACTTGAGGATATTAGCAAGTTCTAAGCCTTGGCGTGTTAGTACCTCGATATTAACACGTTGCGAGCTATAGCAACCTAGGTTCCCGAGGCATTACAGTTTAAGTGGTATCAAAGCCAAGTTCAATTGATCCTTAGTTTACTAGGCTGATGATCTTTAGGATGGTGAGTGTAGCGACCCTAAGAGGGGCCTGGTAGTATTGCCTAGAATTTCCATATCACGTGTGCACCCATGATAAGAAAATCACCTTGCAAGTCAGAGATTACAAGACTTTAAATAGTTATTCGCTAAGGTCTTCAATTTTAGTTCATTGACTCATTATATAATATAAATAATTATAGATAACCATTTTTCCACAATTTCTCAAAATCGTAGAGAATTAGTATCCCCTACCAAAATAGTGAAATAAAATAGACAATTCCTAAAAATTCTAAACCTACTAAAGATACTAAACTTAATTGAAATACTAGTCATTTTTCGGAACATTCTGAAGTAACTATATAAGCTTTTCATCATATTGATTTAATGGTAGCACTCTGCATTCAATTCTTATCCTTGTCCCAACTATCTATCAACCTGCAAGGAAAAGAACTGTTGGGGTGTAAGCTTATGCTTAGTGAGATAAATACCCTCATCAATATTGTATGGCAAAATTTATTAGATGCACAATCATATGAATGCATGAACAATTAGTATGCTAAACAATGCATGTAGTGGCCTAGGAACTGTATACGACTCAGAAGTTTGTCTCCTGTAGTCGAGGTTTGGAGATAATTGACCGACCTAAACTAAAATTCAGGTTTTAGACCTTGGGTTTTAATTCATTAGCACTATTGTGCTTAAGTCAAAACGAAACCATGTATATATATATAGATATATACTTTCATTACTGAATAATAAATCATATTTTCAAAATCCCAAGTCTAGCAGTGTGGTGGCCTCCGCAATCCACCAATATACACCTTAAGTAGAAGCCACAAGATTCGGCTCCTCACCGACCGTTGGCATCTCCTAGTGCCTAGTAAGCCCATCAGCTTAAGACAGAGACTTAATATATATGATGATATAGCTAGTGCCCAATCATGTAGGAGGCTCGTCCTCCTGTGAGTCCCTTCCCATTTTCTACATAAAATGGCAATCGATGTTATTTGTATGCAATATGGGGAATGCATGATTCATTTTAATTTCTTAATCGTATAAGTGGTTAACTCGATTTTCAAGGTGATCAAACAATTTCATTCCATACAATTGTACGTATAAATGAGTACAAGAAATTCCCATTATTATATATAATTAACAAGCCATCACATTCATCTACAAATTCATACACATGCATTTCCCATATCCCATAAGCATCCAAATTTATATATATATGTTTAGGTGCATCTATTCTACAAGCAAAATCAAGTAAAGAGTCATCGGGAATTTACTCACTCTACCATGCGGTTAGTTAAAGTAGTCCGAAGGTAAGTCATCCCCATACACGGTGTCCCCTAGTCATTGAAATAATATTTATAAGGGATTGAAATAAACTTTTGACTAGTTTTCGTAATTTTTCCCAATTTCACTTAAAAGTTCAATCGCGTATAACTTTTTCGTTTTAAATCCGATTTTTATGATCTTATAGTCAATCTTCATCGTTTTCGAGTATGATTTAATGTGGTGAGGTTAGATTTTTGAAATGAGGCACATAAATCTGTCCATGGGCCAGAACAGTAGCGATCTTTATGTTTTGGAGTGCTTTTAGGCCTTGTATGGTAAACGGGTTTTTTGATAACTTGAGAAATCCTTTGGGCTTGGTCTAAGGATCTTATCCTAAGCTCAAAATACTCCTTGAGATCAGATTTACAACTTTAATTTATACTCCTAAGGCTAAAAACCACTTCATGGGCTCTTTAGTGGGCCTACGTTGTCAAATGGGCTTGTTTTCTGTTCAAACTCAAGTTAGTGACTTCGTTGGGCTTATGGAGTTTTAGGTGGACTTCAAAACAACCTTTCTTAATATTTTAAAGTGTTGGTCAGAATTTTAATGAAGGGTCATGTAAACCCCGCGAATTTAGCTTTCTAAGTATAGAAGCAAACGTCTAAACTATAGATAAATTCCCGAACTCAAAAGAGCCAGTGAGAATTAAAACCAATAAAAATCTCAATCCAAAACCTAAAGTGGATACGAAGAACCTTAAATCATCAATTGAATCCCTAACTACATACGAAGACCCTAAAACCTCGAACCTCATCAAAACCCTAAGATGACAATCGAAGATTTAATTGCGTAAGAATATATGAAACCCTAAATGTGTAAAAACATTAGAGATGGTGCCTTAAAGTAATAAGAACCCTTAAACCATAACTTTAAGGATATAAAAGCACTAATTCACCATGATATACCCTAAAACCCTAATTGATAATGTAATGCTTATATTTTGCCAAATCATTAGTAAAAGGTTAGAGATGACCCTTAATTATGCATAAACATTTAGAATGCTTAAATGATCCCTTAGAAACTAAGATAATGAATCATAGATTACATTTATGTCTTAAGTATATGATTAGGATAGTCTCACTTAGAGTTAAGGGTATAGTTGGAGATTAGGTTGAATGTAGTAAACCTTAATACCCTAAATGACATTTTTCATCTTAATTACACTAAGTAGTTTACCAAATGATGTTTATAGGTTATAAATACTTAAAGTAAGATCTCATCATCTACTCTTACTAATCAATTCATCAAATACCTCATTTCCTCTCATTTCCTTCATTTTTTCCCTTAATTTCCCTTAATCTTTACATTATGTACACAAAATTACATAAGCTTAAGGAGAGTTGACCAAGTCAACACTTGTTGACCAAGGTCAAAATGTTGACCAAGTCAACACATGTTGACCAAGTCAACACTTTGAAAAAGTCAACAAAAGACTAAAGAGATAAAGAAAATATCTCTTACTTAATGATGGCTTTTCTTTTCTTCCTTTTTGATTTTTTCTCTCCTCCTTCTCTCTTCAATTGCCGTCCACAATTTCTCCCCTCTAGGTCCCACCATTTGCCTTCTTCCATAATGAAAACAAAACAAAAGAAATCAAACAAAAACTCCCTTCCATTGCCGTGAGCATCTTCTTCCTCTTTTACCTTCACAATTTCATTTTTGTCTCCTTAATTCCAACACAATTAAAGGTATGTATCTAAGTTACTTATCTTGTTTTATCTCCTTCATTAGTTAGTTAATTAGATAGATTAGATAAGTAATTATGTCTTTAGTGTTGTCTTGAAGAAAAGAGCACAAAGTTCTCCTCTTTAAGTGTAGAAATCTAGGAATCATGAAGAAGAAGAAGGATATGCATGTGCATATGTCCTTAAGTTTATGTACAAAAGGGTATGCTAGAAGAATACATGTATAAATACCTTTGTACATAAGTATACAATATGTACATAACCTAAAACAAGGTATATACTAACTATACATACATATATCATGTCAAATATACCCTTAAAATACAAAAAGAATGAAATTGTGAAGCTTTCTTAAGAGGGTAAATAAGGCATACGAATTTGTGTATAAAAATACGTATATGACCGTATAGGTATATGAGTATGTATACACGTATAAATATGGTATAAGTATAAGTACATATATAAGTATAATAAAGGTATATGTACATAAGAGATTAATTAAAGTATACATAAGACATTAAGATATGACATAAGCATGAGGTGAAGCTTAGGTAATTAAATGATGAGGTGAGTGATGACATAATCATATGATGACATAAGCCATTACATAAGTAAAAGATGACATAAGCAAATGATGATGTAAGCATGACATAAGCATGGATTATAAACTAAGAAAAGAAGAAGAGTGTAACATAATTAGGATCCTAAATTAGTAAACCCTAATACACTTTCTAAATTGGATCATACTTAATTAAGTACATGAATTAGTAATAGTAAAGTAAAATCCTCTAAGTATAAGGATTTAAGGGTTAACTAACTCATTAAGTATAAATAAAAGATATAAATATAAGTAATAAGAGCAATTAAGTTTTCATAGTTAAAATTTCTCTAAATTTAGTTCATATCGTAAAACACGGGTCTTAACGTCCAAAACGGACATTACCGTGTGAATGTACATCCGAAAACGATGAAAAACGACTATAAATTCGTAAATATTGAAAATAAAATGAAAAAGTTACGTGCGATTAGCAATTAGGTTTAATCGAATAAGGGCCGATAGTAATCTAAGTAGAATTAGGTAGATAGATATCTAGGACCCTTAGCTGAGTCAACTACTTAATATCTCTGTTATCTCGTAATGATCAGGTGATCCCGACGAGGGCGAGGATCTCCCGATTGGTTATTACGACTAGAGCGAGTCGTCATAGTCAAGTGAGTACTCCCGATGACTCTATACTTGTTTGTGCTTGTAGTTAGTGCACTTAAATTGAATATCAATAACTTGATGTATGGGGTTCGGGATATGCGTGTGATTGATATTGATTGATTGATTGTTATAAGAAATATTATTGAATACGATAATTGATGATTTGATGGTATGATTGATTTTTATATGATTTGGATGGTTTGCTGATATTGATTGATCGCCTCATAATCTGACCTAATTATATTTGGCTTATCTTGAATCAAAAAGGGTCATGCATTATCCATGCATTGCATTACTTATTCTGGCCGTCACTTCACGCGGTTGGTAATGAAGGGCCTTGGAGGGATGGATTCCTACATGATTTGATTAGTACCGTGCAGGAGCATGGGTACAACAAGACCCTACCCTTGGCTCGCGGGTTCTATTGGCGCCGGAGACGCTAACCGTGGGTGGCTGGGGGTCGCGTCTAGAGACCACCGCTGTAGGGTGTGAGTGTGGACTGCGGGGGTCACCTCACCGCTAGGCCTGGGACTTTGTGAACTATTGGATCTTTGGAAATGGAAATGTGTTTTTGTGAAATACGGAATTCAAAGTTATGGGTAAAAACCCAGGTGCTAGAGCCCGGTCGTGATTGTTGCCGATGATTCTCCAACCCTTATCTCGGAGGGTGTTAAAATCCGATATTATATGCAGTACCGGTCAACTGCATATATTGTTTGGCATTCTGTGTGTACATGCATTCATATGGTTGTAGTAATTTGTTTGACAACTTTTTTGCCAGTATGGTATGAGGGATTGCTCACTAAGCTCTTGTAGCTTATTCCCCAATAGTCTTTCTTTTGCAGGTTTACATAAGATGGGATTGGGATAAGTTTCGAGTGCTGAGGGCGAGATGAAGATATGTACATTAGTGTTAGGATTAGTTGAGATTTTTATAGGTAATACATAAATACTCTTGTAGAAAATATTCACATGTTAGAATTTAATATAATTTAATTCTACCTGCAGTTTTATAATGTTGGTGATCCTGTCTTATTATTTGGTAGGGGATACCGATTCTCTGCGGTTCTGAGGAACTGTGGGATATCGAATATCCATAGTTATTTATAATTATATATTATGTCATGTACAATAAATTAATTACTTGAAAATCATTAATCTTAGTGATTTTTATATAGAGTCTTGCAATCTCTGACTTGCAAGACGATTTTCATATCATGGGTGCACACATGTTATGAAAATTTTAGGTAATCCTACTAGGCCCTCTTTAGGGTCCTGACAGGTCAACATACAGTTCTAGGCTCGTTTTGAGAGTTTTAGGTTCGGTTTTGAGTTTTAGGCTTTGTATATTTGCTATACTTGCTTTAATTGATCTTTTTACTTTATTCACTTACTTTTATCATATTTTTAAGTGTCTTTTACCCATGTTCTAGATTTGGTCGTGATGATTCCAAGGGGTTCTCACTTGGTTTTTTAACTTGTTTCATCATTTCCTTAAGCTTAGGTGTTAGATCATGCACTTAAACTACTTGTATCCAAATCTTAACTTAACTTTTCTTCCATGAGATGATTCTTTAACTTATGCTTCCCATAAAGAAATAGGAGATCTTACAGTTATTATAACTTCCATAGCATAGCTCGTGTCATACAAAGTTGGTTTCTTCATAAAACTTCATGTGATGAATTTTTCCTTAACTTAAGTCTAGATTTGAGCATGTTTAACTTAATGGAAATAAAATCAACATCCAAATGACCTTTGAATCCTTACGTCCAGCATGCTCATCTTCCATTCAAGTTCTTGTTTCAAGATTTTCTCAACTTAAAATCTTTCATTCAAAGTGTTAAACAAGTATCTTTACAGAACACTAACTTTACATGCTTATGTTTCAACTTCATGCAAGGGTTTCATGAGTTTGTTTCTTAGAATGGTCTTTGGTGTTATAACAACTTAAAATCATACTCATATCTTCAAGAAATCAAAATCTCCTATCATAAATACTAACCCACTAATCATAAGAAACACTTACTCGTCTTTAAAGTAAAATATAGTGGTTGTGCACAAAGGTTCTACTTAAGCTCTTAACTTTGCTTCCCCCTTTTGCAACTTTTTGGAAACCTGAGTTGTTTGATCCTTTGGAGTGGGGTTTTTGGAAGGTTCTAATGGTTCTAGAAGAGCTTAGATGTTGGAAGAAAATGACACAAGAAAAGGAAAAGGGAAATGCTGTGAGTGAAGTTTGGAAAATGGTGGCAAAGTTGATTTTGTGGGGTAAGGTAGTTTCTCCTTTTTATGTTTGTTTCAAATGAGAGAAAGAAGAAGTGAAAATGAAATTGAAAGTGACAGGAATACGGGAAAGAGTAGCCGGTTGGGAATGAGAGAAAATGAGAATTTAAGATGTCTTGAAAGTGTTGTCTTGTAGCTTACACAAAAGTCAACAATTGCAACTATTAATGATGTAAGCATTAAGGAGTGAATAGTAGTGTGTAAGAGAAAGTGATTGATGGTTGAAAGACAAGAGCATGGCCCCCTTGTTCAAATCTGCCATTTAGTGTCCTTTGGGGTCATGGAATTGTCTTGTCTCATTTAATGAAGTTAAGTATGTAAAATCTTGTGAAAAATTATCCATATGTAGTATAAGTGAAGGGGTGATAAGGAAAATGTCTTATCATTAGATTTTGATAAGTTATCAATTGATAAATGATTCCAAATTTTAATTGATAAGTCATCTAAGGTGATTGATTGGTCTACTTATTTATATGTAAGGCTTAGACATGAAGATAAGGGCATGGTCTTATAGGAAATTGTTTTAGGATTTTCATCTTGCATTGTTTTCTACTTTATGATTTGATTCCTATAAAATTGTGAAATTTTCTAAAGTTGAATGAAATTATTCAAATTAAATTATCGATTAGTCACTTAGGGTCAAAATTCCCTAATTGTTTTAGGGTTTTGGGTTTAGAGTCTATGGTTTTCATATTTGAGTTTTATCGATAATAGGGTTTCGAATTGGAAAATTAAATTTGTTTTTAAATGTTAACTTGAATTCTTAGCTTAGTTTATCCTTGGGATCATATGGGAAATACTCTTAGTTGAATCATAAGTCCACTAAAAGTAGGGTTTGCTATTTATCCATACATAACATGGCTTATAAGTGAAAATAAGGGAATTGTTTTATATGGAATTCTTTTAGGGTTTAGTTCTCAAATTAATTTGTAGTTTATGATTTACTTCTTAAGAAATTTTATAATTTTCTAGAGTTGAATAAAATTTATTCAAATTACATTTTTAATTATTTATTTAGGATCGTAAGTTCTTGATCATCCTAGGTTTTAGGGTTTGAGTGAGTTTATGTATGTTTTATAGTTCGAGTGAGATTATGTATATTTTAGAGTTTTTCACCAACTTGGGAATAATTTACTTACACTTAGGAGCTTAAGGATCAATTGGCTTAATTATTTAGGAACATCGCTTTATTATGCAACATATATAGATATATATATATATATATATCATATGATAGATTAAGAAAAGAGAAGGAAATTGCTTAATAATATATTTATATATACATATTGTGGGGCTACTTATGTACACAAGTAAAATAGTTTTTGTAAATTTATTAATTTATTCCTTTAACTAGCTTAGTTTTGTTGTTTATTATTACTTGAAATAATCGTTGATTCATTTGTTATCAGTTTTATATGATTTCACAAAATTATTGATAATTTTATTGATTTATGGCTTTTCAAATATTAACATAATTTTATAGAGTTTTAAAAATTTTTATGATTTGATATTTACAGTTTCTATTAAGTTTAGGTTTATATTTTTAAAAGTACGCGTATGTAAGGATTGGGTTTATCTTGCATGATTAGGGTTTCCAAATCGTATAATAGGGTCTTTCAAGTTCATTTTAAGTTACAAGTTCAAATTTTTAGTCGGTTTTCATTTTATATGGTTTTGTTGACTTAGGGAAATGTCTACGATACTTAAGTCTAACACTATGTTTAGAAGGTTAAATTTACAGAGTCTATAGTGAGTTGTGAAAGTCGGTAGAAGTGGGACCATATGGAAAACCCTATAGTGTATTGTTTTAAAAGTTTCTTGCAAGTTAACTATTGTTAATTGTATTCTTTATTTTCATATGTTCCTTCTTTAAGTTAACGATTGTTAACCTGGTTTCATTTCCTTTGTTTAGTATGTTAAGAAGATCGGTTAGACGTTCATCACAAGATCCCAAGAGTATGAATCTTGAGGTGGAGGATACTACTCAAAGTCAACCCTGCCCACACTTGTTGTTGCTTAATTGTTAGAGGTTGTGAATGGTTTGATTAGAGTAGTAATATAGCAGTACCATTAGATTTAGGCTGATGTTTAGACTCTCCATAATCATGTCGATGCTTAGAGACATGAGAGATAGGTACAAGTTGAGAGAGAGACTGGTTAGGGTAGGGATAAGTAGGGAAGTGTAATTACTCTAGATAGATTTATAAGATTGGCTAGGGAGTTCCATCCAAGGCTTGATGATTATTTAGATGCAAAGGCATTGATTGAGGATTTGGAGAGGGAATTTATAGCCTTTGAGGCTCTTGAGGACAAGATGGTAAATTTTGTAGTGTACTTACTGAGGGGTGATGTTGCAACTTGGTGGGCTACCGAATAGACATTGATTAGGGAACCACTTACATGGGCAGTGTTCATGTAAGCTATCTATAGGAAATACTTCCTTAGCAGTGTTCAAAAGTAGATGATGGCTGCTTCCTTCCGTTGTCAATAGGGAAATTGGAGTATAGAGGAGTACGAGGCAAATTTGAATGAGGCAGTTAGAGCTAATGATATGGCAAGAGCTTAAAGGTTTGTTTTTAGGTTAGAGCTAAATCTACAGCATGAGGTAGGATCTTTCCAATTGATTAGATATGCTGATGTGGTTGATAAGGCAAAACATCTAGAGTATAGTGGCAAGTGGATAGACGTAATGCTAACTAAGAGGGCCAGTGCACTTGGGAAGAGACTAACGCCAAGTGGTGGACTACTAGATAAAGGAAAGAGGTTGATGATACCACCAATCAGACTTATGGTCGAGCCAACACTAGTCTAAATGAAGATACCTATGGTAGCCATGGAGAGTAGGTATACTAGATGTTTCAGACCCTATGATTTAAAGGATTACAAGTAGCCAAGGGGAGACATGTAGAAAGACAAGTCATAATAACAAGAGTTGCAACAATAAGATCATTCCACCAGTGTTCTATTACAAGTGTAAGCAAAGGGGTAATAGGATGATGCATTATAAGGAAGTAGGTGATAAAGTAGTTCCAGTGGCATAGATTAATAGACCTCAGAGTTTAGCTCAGGGTGGTAGATGGAATATAGGAGGACCATGCTAGAGATTTGTAAGTTGTATCTACTATTGCACTACCTAGGCCAACTTGATGTTGACATTATAGCAAGTATGCTTCTTGTACACTCTATAAGTACATATGTTCTTTTTGATATTATAGTAATGCATTCCTACATGTTTGAGACTTTTATGCATGGTTGTGGTTTGTGTGCTGAAATGTTGGAAACAAGTCTTGTTATAAGTACTCTAGTGGGTAGTGGAGTTATATTGAATCGGATCTGTAGAGATGTGGAAGTAGAAGGAAGAGTACTATCGGTTGACATATTGGTGATGGAGATGAATGATTTTGATGATATTTTAGGTGTAAATTGGTTTGTAAGACACCATGTAGTGATTGATTGTAAGAATCTATTAGTACACTTTAACTTACTAGGAGAGGCATTAACTAGTTATAAAATTATAGTGTAGAAACCATTGAAGTTGTCAAATTATAAGTTTTGGGAAAGGGCTACTGTAGCAAGTATTGGTGTAAAGGAGGGTTAATAAGTTAGTTTGAGCTGGGTGCTAATAGTTAAAGAGTATCCTGAAGTATTCCCACTAGACAGAGTAATTGAGTTTAGAATGAACCTAGTGCTAGACTCCTTACCCATTTCTAAAGTAGTATATAGGATGGCACCAACTAAACTAATGGAGTTGAAAACTCAATTGCAAGATTTGTTGGAAAATGGATTTATAAGACCGAATGTGTCATCTTAGGGAGCTTTAGTGTTGTTCATTAAGAAGAAGGATAGAAGGATGGGAATATTTATAGATTGCAAGGAGTTGAACGAGATCACTAAAAAGAATAAATATCTTCTTACGAGAATTGATGACCTATTTGATCAGTTGAATGGTGCCTAAGTGTTCTCTAAGAAAGACTTGAGGTCTGGATACCACCAATTGAAGATAAAAGAGAAGGATATAGCAAAGATAGTGTTTAGGATATGCTACGGGTACTATGAGTTCAGGTGATGCCATTTAGAGTTACTAATGCCCTAACACCTTTCATAGATCTAATGAATAGAGTTTTCAACGAATTTTTAGAAAAATTTGTGATTGTGTTTATATATGACATCTTAATTACTCCAAGGGCTAAGAAGAGCATGAAGAGCACCTTAAGTGGGTTCTGGGTAGACTTAAGGAAAATAAATTATATGCTGAATTCAAGAAATGCGAGTTTTAGTTGGAGTAGTTAGCTTTTCTAGGACATTTGATCAATAGGGAGGGGATTTCAATGGACTTAGATAAGATAAAAGTGATAGTAGAAAGCTTCTTAAGGTTAGTTGGTCATTATAGAAGGTTTGTGGATAGATTCTTTAAGTTGGCTACTCTACTTATGAAATTGATGCAGAAGAAGTTGAAGGTTGAATGGGTAATAAGTGTGAACAAAGCTTTCAAAGTATAAAGGGGAAGTTTGTGATAACCCTAGTACTAGCATTACCTAATAGTGTGGAGGAGTTTACTATATATAATGATGCATCATTACAAGGTTTGGTTTGTATGTTGATGTAAAATGGTAAGGTAATAGCTTATGCATCTAGGCAGTTGAAACCATATGAAAGAAATTACCTAATGCATGACTTAGAATTAGTTGTAGTTATGTTAGCTTTAAAGCTATGGAGGCATTATTTCTATGGAAAGAGGTGTAAAATCTATATTGACCACAAGAGCTTGAAGTATATTTTCACCTTGAAGGAGCTCAACATGAGACAGAGGTAGTGGTTATAATTGATTAAAGACTATGATGTGGAAATACTATATCACCTAAGAAAGGCCAATGCGATAGTAGATGCACTTAGTAGAAGAAGATGGGGTAACTTTGAAGCTATGATTACTACTCAAAAGCACTTGATAGAAGATAAGCACATGTTAGATTTAGAGATAGTGACATAAGGTTTAGGAATCTGTCTGGCAAATCTAGATCTACAGCTAGCACTAATTAATAGAATCAAGACTGTAGAAGGTGATGATATGGGAGTCTAGGAGATAAAACAAAGGATAAATCAAGGCAAGGCACCAGAGTTTAATTTGGATAGTGATGGTATATTGAGGTATGGAAACTGTTTATATGTACCAAGTCAGTTAGAGTTGAAGAATGAGATATTGAAAGAGGCTCATTGGTTCGAGTACTTAATATACCTAAGTAGTGCTAAAATGTATAAGGATCTCAAGAGTTACTATTAGTAGAGCGGAATGAAGAGGGAGATAGTAGAATATGTAGCTTGGTACCAGACTTGTCAGTTGATTCAAATTGAACACTAGAGAACTACAGGGCAATTACAATCATTGCTAGTGCTTAAGTGGAAATGGGAACATATAGACTTCATCACAATTCTTTTGAGGACAGTGGTAAAACATGATGTGATATGGGTAATTGTTGATAGGTTAACAAAGTTTGCCTACTTTACACCTATCAAAACTAGGTATATGCTTAAGAAGTTGGCAAAGTTGTATATTCCTGAGATTGTAAGGCTTCATGGTATACTCATATCCATAGTTTCTAATCAAGATACTAGATTTGTTGGCAAGTTTTGGAGAAGCCTACACAAAGCATTAAGAACCAAACTACACTTTAGTATAACCTTTTACCCCCAAATTGATGGACAGATAGATAGAATCAATTGGATACTAGAAGACTTATTGAAGGTGTATGTCTTGGACTTTGGTGGAAATTGGGATGACCACTTACCCTTGGTTGAGTTTGCTTATAATAATAGTTATTAAGTAACTATTCAGATGTCACCCTATGAAGTGCTATATGATAGGAAGTATAGGTCTCCTATACATTGAGATGAAGTAGGTGAAAGGAAGGTGTTAAGTCTCGAGTTGGTCCAAGATGTTGTTGATAAAGTGAAGTTGATAAGACAGAGGTTGCAGTCAGCTCAAAGTTGTTAAAAGACTTATGCCAACAAGAGATGCCGATTGTTGGAATTTTAGGTTGGAGACTTTGTGTTACTAAGAGTATTGCTAACCAAAGGAATAGTGTGGTTTGAACTTAGAGGCAAACTTAGTCAAAGGTTTGTGGGGTTATATGAGATTTTGGAAAGAATTAGTAGTATGGCTTATAAACTATCACTAACACCTAATTAGGCAGGTGTGCATGATGTCTTCTATGTGCCTATGTTGAAGAAGCATATTAAGAGCCTAGATCAAATGTTAGCATTGGAGTCATTGGACATAAGACCGAACTTGACAACAGTAGAGCGATCTCTATGAAATATGGACACAAATGTGTAGAACTTGAAGAGATGAGAGATCGGGTATGTAAAGGTATAGTGGAGCAATCAACCAGTACAGAAAGCTATATAGGAGCTAGAAGAGGACAAAAGGAAGTACCTCGAGCTCTTCATTAATTCTAGTAACTTTTGAAGATGAAAGTTCTATTAAGGGGGGACGATGTAATAAACTAAATTTTCATAATAAAATAAAGGCAAAGGTATTTTTAAGAATAATTAAAAATGAAATATTACATTAGGAACTCAAGAGGGGCCGGGGGTGGGGGTGGTGTGAATTCAGTTTAATGACCAAATTTTACTTTGATAACAAAACTTTAATTAAATTGACCTAAATGGATGTGATATGGAAATAAATTAGAAACAATTAAAATGCATGAATTTAAAGAGAAAGGGATAGAGAAATCAAGCTTGAAATGTTAACATGGAGTTCAAATTACCCCTTACTCTTTATGATCACCCAATGCCTCAACTGAAGTCTTCATACGCAATTTTATTGATCATAATCTCAATGGCATAAGTACCTATACCTAATCTCTATTGTAAATAA
This sequence comes from Lumnitzera littorea, assembly GCA_024138015.1. Lineage (NCBI taxonomy): Eukaryota > Viridiplantae > Streptophyta > Magnoliopsida > Myrtales > Combretaceae > Lumnitzera > Lumnitzera littorea. The sequence goes on along the minus strand of JAMXBB010000003.1, from coordinate 56,905,191 downwards.
TCTCATAATCATAACAACTCTCAATCACTTAGTATAATACTCTCTCTTAAGTAAAAATTGCAAGTATGAAGCTTGTACTATACTAAGGTTTACAAAAGATTGCAACTAATGAGCACAAGACAATTGGAATGAGGTACAAGTATATAAGAGGAATAATTGCAGGAATTTGTCTCTATTAATTATACTTCAACTACTCATAAACTTACATTTATATCCTTTAGTAAAAATCTAATTGTTGGCCTTGTTCATCCTGCATTAAATACATTATAACGGCTAATTTTTGTGTAGAATAGTCAGACAGTTGTGGTTGGACCAGTTAGACAGTCCATTCAAATAGGGTCGCAATTTAGACAGTTTTTAGGTCACTAATTGCATGGCCCAACATAGCTCATTGACCTTAGAAGACTTACATTAACTAGTCGAATGGTCCAAGGATAACCAGTCGCACAGTCCAGCATACCCTATTGACTTGTAATAACTAGTTGGATAGTTTAGAGACAACCAGCTGCATAGTCCGTCACTTACCATTGATCACAAAACACCTAATGCAACTAGCTGAATGGGTCTAGCACAACCAGCCAGACGGTTCACACTAGAATAGCTAAAAAACACACTTAGATATAATAGATAATTTTGATCACTTTTTCTGCTTTGAACAAAATCAAAATCAATTTAATAAGTTATGAAGTATTTCCAAGTTAATTCTACTTCCTTAAAAGATACAATTGATAAAGTTCTTATGAGAATTGCAAATTGGTTTATAATAATAATAATTGATTTAGTGTGACTTGCATAGTTTTTTTTTTCATTAAAATCACATACAAAACCCTCTAGATTCAACAATCTCCCCTTTTTTTATGAGGACAAAATCTTACTAAACAAATTCATCCTTAATAGATGCTCCCCCTCAATTTGACTCTCCTTGAAAGGCAATAAAAGTTGTCAACTACAAAAACTTGTGGAAGAGTCAATATGAGAGCAAGCTGAGAGTATTTTGAGTATTTACTCTTTACTTTGGAAGATAGCCAATTTCAACTCGATGTTTCAAATTTTTGCATACCATTCTTCATTTTACAAACAAATTCATTTTACTTAGACATTTAATTAGGTGACTTGAATTCTTCTCTCCCTTTGGTCTCATCAAAAGGATGAGAGTCTAGGCGGTAAAGAGGAAGAGAAAAGCATGGAAAAAAGTTGATATGCCACCAACAAAAGAAAAGAGCATACTAGCCAATAGGAATTCAAGAAAATCACAAAAAGCTATCAATGCTAATAATATAAGCTAATATTATGAACAACATGTTCAAATAGGCATAATAAGCATCGCATAAACATAGAGTAAGTCATAAACAGAAGGCCAAGGAGCTAAAGTTCATACAAAAGACAACTAGAGATAGCCGAAAGGCTAATAAACATCTAAAGAAATAGCATAAAAGATAGCCAGAGGTTGAGTCCAAGTACAAAGATGAGAAAATAGAAAATAAAAACAAGATAGAAGGACTTCATGAGCTAATCTTCTGGAGGTGGAGAAGAGCTGCTATAGGGCTTGGGATGAGGAGGTAGGGGTTGAGCATAAGGACCAAAAGTGGGTGGAGGGAAGGGGTATGGTAGATGGAAGTGTTGAAAAAGGGGATAAAAGATGCGATCTTGCTGGTGGAAGACCCTTTGCTCCATTTGATAAATGTTGTCATCAATGTAGTAGCGAAGCCGACCTTCCATTTGATCAATGTAGATATAGATGGATTCTTGATATTTACCTTAAGATGGACTAGTTAGGGGAGTAGGAGCTGAAATGCCTAGAGGAATATCCCCATTTACATGTTCTTCCCCTCCTTAAGGAACATTTTGAGTAAGGGGTTCAACAGGTTCAGCATCCTCATCATCAATGGGTTTACCTAATTCTTGAGAGATACCGCCAGTAAGAGGGGATAAGGGTTCCTTTCTAACCCAACCAACCTGCTTATCTAATTTCCATCATCCTTTTCCAATGTAGCGTATGGTGAAGGGTTTAGTATGTGGATTAATGCTAGGAGTGAGAAAAATAACACCCTTGGCTAGTAGGATCTCAATAATTAGGTCGCTACATTGAGGAGAGGCTTGCTTAGACTTATTAGTGACCATTTTGAAACAATGAAAAATTAAGTTAGCATAATGAATCCGTGCATCATTATGAATGTGACCTAATATCCACAAGTCGCCTTTAGTAATATGCTCATGGCCTTCACTTCTAGGACAATAGTTATGATAGATAAATAAATGAAGGATCTAATAATGAAGAGACAGTCTAATAGTACAAAGATTGTGCCTATTAGCCTAATTATTTTCACCAATCCGTTGTTCTTAAAAGATATCCTCATAAAATGGAGATCCAACATTGTCAATCCCTTCCATATAATGGGCACCACTAGGTTCATTCTTAGTGATCTCAATTTCATGTCTATATACATAACTTTACAACCATAATCTCCTATGTCCACTAGTGTCCATGCCAGCTAGTAGATTGCCATCATAATCATGATCATCGGTGAGATTATAATAGAAATATCTGATATCTTCTTCATTAACTATATTAGGTATGTCCATGGTATTAAGGATGCGATTTGTGATAACCCCTTCTATATTAGGGATATTGAAAGCTCGAAGAATATCCTTATTAAAATAACCTTTGTAATCTATTTCATGAGATGAAACTTTTCATACCTTTGTACGTGATAGATTGTTAGTAAGAGATGATTGTTGAATTGAGCATATGGAGCATGTCTTCCCTAACCTTGAGCAAGGCTACCTTAAGCTTTGCTTCTTCTTCTAGCCATAGAAAGGAATGTGAGAGAGTTCGAGTTTTAGATAAAAGGGTTAGGGTTTAGGGTTTGTGGATAGAGGGGTTTAAGAGAAGGGAAGGGGTTGAAGATGAGAAGGGAAGGAATGGAGTAATGAGGGAGTGGTGATGATAGTGGAAGAAAGAGGAGTGGTGAGGGGGAGTGAGGATCAGTTGAAGGAGGGAAAAGTAGGAAAAAATGATTCGAGCCCCTTCCCCCCCAGCCCCTTGGGGAGAACTATTCGGACAATTGCATACAGAAATTTGATTTTTCAAACATCTATTGGAATTGTGCCCACAATTGAGGGAAACCGTTTGGATGGTTCGAGGATGTATTCTATGATTAGAGACCCTAATGTAATTATGCACATAGTTGAGGGGTACCCTTCCAGACAATTGTAGACAGAATGTCAATACTAAAAAAAATCTATTAAGACTAGCTAGATAGTTTGATTGTAACCATCTGAATGGCCTAAGCAAACATTTTGAGGTTAGAAGACCTTATGCAACTGTGCGTATGGTTGACACTACCATTCAATTGGTTGACTATAGTCCACAATAGCTTACTCGAGAAGAAGCTTAGCTCATGAATTGTTTATGATTTTTATAAGATTGACTTTTGAATTAAGCTTTGTTAATAAGAAAAAAAAAAAAAAAGGTATGTGAATTCATATAATGACTATTTTAACCAATTCATTATAGTTTGTAGACTTAATTAAGTATACAATCACAAAAACATTTGAAAAGAGAGATACCCCAATGAAAAATAAGAAGGATGATGAAGTTTGCATAAAACACATCAAATGAAGAAATTCATACGAGAAACCTACTTAACCATATTTCTTAGATCGAGAAAGGTGTTTTAAACTGGTTGTCTCAAATGTATCTTAGCACTCAACTTGCATGATCACACCTAACTCTCTTCTTAAAGTGCCAAAGTAATCTTCGCTTAAAGGTTTAGTAAAAATATCAGCTATTTGATTACTTGTATCCACAAATTCTGAGCACACATCAATGTTTTGAACACGTTCTCTAATAAAGTGATGCCTAATCGCAATGTGCTTAGTCTTAGCGTGTTGGATCAGATTTTTTGTAAGGTTAATTGCACTTGTGTTATCACACCGGATTGGAATATTGAAAAAATTAAGACCATAGTCATGTAAAGTTTACTTCATCCATAGGATTTGAGCACAATAACCACCAATAGCTACATATTTAGTCTCAATAGCTAAGAGTGCTACGAAATTTTGTTTTTTAGAGTACTAAGACACTAGAGAGTTTCTTAGAAAATGACATATGCTGCTTATGCTTTTTTGACCAACTTTGCATTCGGCAAAGTTGGCATTAAAGTATCCCATTGGATCAAAAGAAGTGCATTTAGGATACCATAAGCTAATTTCAATAGTGCCCACTAGATATTTGAAGATGCATTTTACCACATTCAAGTGAGATTCTTTCGGGCAAGATTGAAATCTTGTACATAAACATGTAGCGAACATGATATCCGGTCTAGATGGGGTTAAGTAGAATAGGCTTCCTTTCATGCCTCTATAAAGCTTTTCAGAGATTGATTTACCATGTTCATCTTTGTCTAGTTTTAGTGTTGTGCTCATAGGGGTAAGCCTAACTTTACAGTTATCCATTTTGAAACATTTCAAAAGCTCTCTTGTATACTTAGATTGATTTATAAATGTTCCATTTTTAGTTTGCTTAACTTAGAGACCTAAGAAGTAATTGAGTTCTCCCATCATCTCATTTCAAATTCTTTCTTTATACACTCTATGAATTCATTTACAAGATCCATGCTGGTAGCTCCAAACACAATATCATCTACATAGATTTGAACAATCAATGTATAAGAATTGTGATTTCTAATGAACAAAGTTGTATCTAATTTTCCTCTTATAAAGCCAATTTCTATTCAAAAGCTACTAAGTCTTTCATATCAAGCTCTAAGAGCTTGTTTGAGTCTATTAAGTGCTTTGTTAAGTTTATAAACATGATTGGGTAACTCATTGTGCTCAAAACCTGGAGGTTGCTTTACATACACTTCTTTCTTAATATAGCCATTTCAAAAAGCACTTTTGACATTTATTCAGAATAGTTTGAAATCTTTATGTGTCGTAAATGCCAAAAGCATCCGAATGGCTTTTAGTCTTGCAACTAGGGTAAAGGTCTCATCAAAATCTATCCTTTCTTCTTGGTTATAGCCCTTAGTAACCAATTTAACCTTGTTCGTAGTTACTATACTAGTTTCATCAAGTTTGTTCTTATAGACCTATTTTGTTCCAATTACCGATCTATCACTAGGTCTAGGTACTGGATCTCATACTTCTTAGTGAATTGATTAAGTTCCTCTTGTATTCTTGTATCCAACATTCATTTTTTAGGGCTTCATCAATATTCTTAGGCTTAGTTGAGACAAGAATACTAGGTTGCTTATATTTCTAAGGGATGATTTTGTTAATACCCTATTTGAAGGTTCTCCCATAATTAGTTCTTTAGGGTGATAACTAACAAACTACTACTCTCTAGAGGGGTCTAAATTTGATTGATTCATATCTTTATCTTCCTTAGGAACATCTTTATCAAGAGCATTATTTTGGTCATTACTTAAGTCTAGCCTATCTAAATGAGTGCTTATAACATTTGTTTCATTACAAGATACATTATGTAGTGAAGTTAGTGAATCATCAAACACAACATGCATAGACTCTTGAACAAATAAAGTTCTTTTGTTAAATACTCTGTATGCTTTACTTATTAGTGAGTACCCAAGAAAAATAGCCTCATTTGATTTAGAGTCAAATTTGCTTAGTTGTTCTTTACTATTGTTAAGCACATAACATTTGGTACCAAAAGGGTAAAAATAAGAAATATTAGGCCTCTTGCCTTTCCAAAGTTCATAAGGGGTTTTCATTAAAATTGATCTTATGAAAACATGGTTTGAAATATAACATGTAGTGTTAATGGGTTTTGCCCAAAAATACTTTCATAAATTGATTTCACAAAGCATTATTTTAGCCATTTCAATTAGAGTGCTATTTTTCCTTTCAGTTACTCCATTTTGTTGTAGAGTTCTAGGTACGAAAAAAGTATGTTCTATGCCATATTGATTACAAAAATCATCCTTTTCAAAGTTTTCAAATTCTCCCCCATGATCACTTTTAAGAGAGGTAATTATAAAGCTTTTTTCATTTTGGACCTTCTCACAATATTTAAAGACCACATGATTTGTTTCATCTTTACTTGCAAGAAAATAAGTCCATGTGTATCTAGAGAAATCATCAACAATGACTAAAGTGAACCTTTTCCCACCCAAACTCAATGTTTGTGTAAGGCCAAACAAGTTTAAATGTAGTAGTTATAGTGGCCTAAAAGACAAGATAAAATCTTTTGGTTTGAAATAATTTTTGGTTTGTCTTCCTTATTGACATGCTTAGCATACTTTGTCCTTTTGAAAATTGATTTTTGGTAAACCTTTTACAAGATCTCTTTTAATAAGCTTAGAGATGACTTCCATGTTAGCATGTCTTAATCTTCTATACTACAACCAACTATCATTGTTTTGAACGGATAGACAAGTTTCATTTTGACTTGAAAAATTGTCAAAATTGATTTTATAAATGTTTCCTTGTCTATACCCTTCGAAGCTACTTTGATTATTGTTAATTCTTTCAATGATACAATTATTTGCTAGGAATGTTACCGTATATCTACCATTATTGTTATGTAAGTTATGTCTTAGATTATCAACTAGCAATACACTTTTAATAATGAGATTATTGTTAATAAGAATGTTACCTTCACCTAAGACAGTTGATTTTCTATTGTCCCTAAGGTAACATTCCTTTCATCATTCAAAGTCAATATAGTGAATTTAGTAATATCTCCTATTATATGTCTTGAGCATCTATTATCCAAAATCCATTTGTTGCTCTTTTTTGAAGGTTCCTACAAGAATAAGAAATTTAAACTTTTGGTACCCATTTGAGTTTAAATCCTTTTAGGTTAGTTGTAGCAATAAAACTATATCCCTTGGGGACCTAAACCATCTTTTCTCTATGATTCAAGTTGGTATTTCTCCTTATTGCACAAGTGTGAGCAATATAGTCATACCTCCCATACTACAAGTCTTATTAGTTACTTTGACAAAGTAACTTTTATAAGACTTATAGATATTGTTTTTGCTATAGCCAATTCCAATTTTCTCAAGACCATACCTTTTTTGTCCCAAAAGTTCTTCTAAATTCTTTTCTCCTTCAACGAACTTGGCTATAGTTTGTCTTGAATCATTTAGGCTAGATTTCAACACGTTATTTTCTATTTCTAACTTAGCCAACTTATCTAACCATACATTTTCATTCTCAATTACATTGATCTTTGATTTCATTTCTCTATTTTCCTTAGTTAGCTCTTTAGTTTCATTCATAATTTCCTTATTCCTCTTGTTCAATTCATCATTTTCCTTCTTTAAACTATCATGCTCAACTTTTACCTCTTCATTTGCAATTCTCAAATATTCATTATCCTCTTCTAAGTTCCCTTTTTCGTCAACTACCTTATTATACTCATTTGAATACATCAAATTCATTTCCTACATCATTCATCATTTATCTAAGAATCTTATTCTTCTTTTGCATTTTAACAAACTCTTTTAAAATAATCATACATGTCTCTCAACTCATCATAAGAGATTTGGGATGTAGTGCATACCTCATTATCTAAGGCCATGAGGCAAAGATTGCCATCCGAATCGCTCAAATAGCTATCACTCAAAGTGGCTACCATTGCTTTTTTTTCTTGATGCTTTGTCGACTTTCTTGAGGAGTGGACGATAATTTTTTATGTGTCCTAGTTGGTGGCAATTGTAACACTTTATAAATTCCTTTTTCTCCTTTATAGGCTTTGAGGTATTGCTACCACAAACTTTGTCTCTCCTTAGCTTCTTGTTGAACTTCATGAACTTCTTAAATCTCCTTGCCATAATTGCCATTTCATCATCATCATTATCACTTTCATCGCCTTCATCACTGGTATTGCAATCGGTGGCTTTAAGAGCAATAGTCTTCTTCTTAGATTTTTCTTCATGTCTTTTAATCATCTCATGAGTCTTGAGTGTACCAATAAGTTATTCCTACGATATTGCTTTTAGATCATGCCCTTCTTCAATGATAATTCTCTTAGCTTCCCATTCTTTTGGAAGAGACCTAAGACTTTTCGAATTAATTTCCAAGTTAGAAAGTCTCTTACCAAGCACCATTAATGGATTAATAATATCAATAAATCTCTTATACATTTCATCTATGGTCTTATTAGGAAGCATTTAAAAATTTTTAAATTCACCACGCAATAAACTTATTTTAGTATCTTTAACTCTAGATGTGCCATCATATGTGCTTTGTAGCTTATTCTAAATTTCCTTAGTATTTATGCATGTACAAGTTCTATTAAAATCATTTTTGCTCATAGCACATTACAATATATTCATGGCTATTTCATTTAAGTTTACTTTCTTCCAATCTTCCTTGGTATATTCATCATCTTCCTTTCCTTCTATTTTAATTGGTCCTTTTTCAATTACACTTCTAATAGGGATAATTTCCACTAGTATGAAGTAGTAGCCTATTTATAGCTTAACCCTCCATGAAACCTAGTGCATTTAGTCATGTTCTTTACTCTATAATGTGATTAAGTAATGAAAACTATAGAGACTAGCTTTGATACCAAATGAAATACTACACTAGTAACTCAAGAAGGGGGGTGAATTGAGTTTAATGACCAAATTTTACTTTGATAACATATCTTTAATCAAATTGACTAAATGGATGCAATATGGAAATAAATTAGAAACAATTAAAGTGCAAAAATTTAAAGAGAAAGAGATAGAGAAATCAAGCTAGGAATTTTAACGTAAAGTTTGGACTACTTCTTACTCTCTATGACACCTAATGCCTTAATCAAGATCTTCACATACAATTTTATTGATCACAATCTTAATGGCACAAGTACCTATACTCAATCTCTATTGCAAATAATCTCACAATCACAACAACTCTCAATCATTGAGTATAGTACTCTCTCTTGAGTAAAAATTGCAAGTATAAGGCTTGGAAATATACTAGGGTTTACAAAAGATTGCAAATAATGAGCATAAGACAATTGGAATAGAGTATAAGTATACAAGAGGAATAATTGTAGGAATTTGACTCTATTAATTATACTTCAACTGCTTACAAACTTGCATTTATATCCTTTAGCAAAAATCTAATTGTTGGCCCTATTCATCCTACATTAAATGCACTGTAATGGTTAATTTTTGTGTACACCAGTTGGATAATCCATTCAAATAGAGTCACCACTCGGATAGTTTTTAGGTCACCAGTCACATGGTCCAACATAGCTCACTAACCTTAGAAGACTTACCTTAACCAGCCAAATGGTCTAAAGAGAACCAGTTGCATAGTCTAACACACCTTATTGACTTGCAGAGACCAATTAGATGGTCTAAGGATAACCAGTTGCACAATCCATCACTTGCCATTGATCACAGAACACCTAATGCAACTAATCAAATGATTCCAACATAACCAGTTAGACGGTTCACACCAGAATAGCTAAAAAACATACTTAGATACGTAGACAGTTTTGATCGCTTTTTTCTTCTTTCAACAACATCATAATCAATTTAATAAGTTATAAAGTATTTCCAAGTTAATTGTACTTCCTTAAAAGATACAATTGATAAAGTTCTTGTGAGAATTGCAAATTTGTTTGTAATAATAGTTGATTTAGCATGACTTGCATTGTTTTGTTTTTATCAAAATCACGTACGGGAACCTTTAGGTTCAACAAAAAAGGGTTAGGGCAATTTTGTCATTTCCATAATGAAGAGGTACATGTCTGGCACATGCCTTTTAGGAAACGAACTAGTATGTTGTTTTTCAATTCCTTTTTCCCTCTCTTTTGCCATAATGTTTCCTTCATCAAACACAATAGTTTCCATCCCCTCTTCCACACCAGATGCAAGACTGAAGGGATAGGCTAGAAACCTATCACATTTGGCGTAGCATAGGATACACCATCACACAGGAATATTTGTTGAAAACTTAACTTAACCTGCTCATTCATCAAAAGATAACGTTGTTTACATGATAAAGGGGGTTGCTATATCGGAGTTCAGCTAGATATTCTATTAGAACTTATGTGTACGACATAATATTTACATTAAAATATGAACCAACTTTTTGCTTTCCCATATAATCTTCACAATAATAGGATTCTTGACTTAATACAGGTTCCATACAATAGCTACTGACTCCAACTTATGCTCTCAGCATACATATCCCCTTTGAGTGTTAGGCCTTTCGCAATGCGATTAACCTGAGAATAAAACATTTTATTTCCTCAGCTATTGAAGCTAAGTGAGAGTGGATAACAAACAACATAATATAGACAATATGATAGACAATACTGCATATCATAACTGAAACATTTCAATCATAACTTGTAAGTTCAACTTCACATATGTATTGCCTTAACGGGGCACTTACTGCCAACAATGCAGCATGTTATGCTCATGCATGTAGCATACATCAGTATCGATATCTTATGCCCTCCAAACTTTTTCCGGTTAGTTGACATAGCCGAGCATTTGGATACAACGTTCAGGAACCTAAGGCAATAAGGAGCTACTTGGGAGTAGGACCCCTACCAAATTAGACTATACACTGTAGTCTACCTTTTGCAAAAAGGGCAATAAGGAGTTACTTGAGAGTAGGACCCCTAACTTTACAAAATTAGACTACACACTATAGTTCACCAAATCAAAGTGGCAGCACTGCCTAATTAGACCACGTACTATAATCTATCAAATCAAAGTGGTAGCACTGCTAAATCCATACACTGTAGTCTACCAAATTTGACTATCAAAATAGTCACAATGTTCGGGCAATGCAATCTATATGCTTCCAAAAACTAAGTTCATAAAGCCATGCTTTTTACATGATCATTTGGAAGCGTTATTTTGAAATTTTTGACCTGTAGGTCCCTTTTTATGCTGTACCGTGCTATGCCATGATATACAATGGTAACTTAAGAATATCAATCAACACCATCAATATTTAAGTTTTATTTAACCTAGTGATCTGATTTTAGTTTTCGAACTCTCCTTAGCAGAATTCTAGTATCTTTCTTAAGGTTCACTTAGGTAAATACCTAGAAGCTTGAGTTAGCAATCACTTAACTTCCCTGGTTAACACAATCATTTGTAACACAAATCATCGCCAAACATGGCAACATAATAGTTTAACCATAATACAGTTACTGTCATTCAAAATTACCACATCAGGATTCACTATGGTAGCATATCAATTTAACTAGGATATGCCCATATTCAATCAACACAATATCAAACAGTATGCAGTGTTATGAGTAGCAATATAATTACTCTAAGCATGGGTTAGATCCACTTACCTAGGCTTAGTAATAGTGCAAAATCCCAGACTTCATGACGTGGTCCTTCCTTACTTATCACACCTATGAAAATATGACAAAGTCTTCAAATCAACTATGGGTCGAACCTAAATTGTTATAAGTTTTCATTTCCGCATTTTTAAACTTATTTGATCACATCTTACTCATTTCTTATCTGATTTCAATAAACTTTATATCGTCATAATCATCATTTTGAGTACTATTAATATATATTAAGAAACAAGATTGATCAATACTATGAAAAACCCAAAAATACCTTTTCACATTATGACTTAACCATATACTACCTTAACTCCGAAATTGAGTCGAGTAAGCTTTAGTACTGAACTAAAAATCTTAAAAATTATACCTTCCAAATTTTTCCAGCAACACTTATTATATCCTGAAGTGTTCATTTAACACAGATTTAATAAACTAGTTACTATATTACATATTAAGCTAATATATAAGTTTATACTAGGAAAATACATAATAAATAGTATACGAGCCCCATTAATTTCACAAAAAATCCTATAAACTCATAAAAATATGTAGTTTAGTTATTGATTATCAATTACACTAAATTAGCTATTATCCATTTTTACGAAAATAGCGGTTTTAGCTTGAAATTATAGAAAATTAAGGAAAATAAATAAATTTTTGAGTGAGTTAAAAATTAAATATTCTAAATATCATTATAAACGTCCAAAATTTTAAGCATGTAGGGCTCATTTATTAATTTCATCAAAAACTAATTATTTCAATAATTCGGTAAAATTGGCAGTTTTATTCAAAATAATTATAAAAAATAGTAAACATACTTAATTTTGAAAATTATTGTTACTAAAATTAAATATATATATTAGGAGTATTACATATAAAATTGAGCTTGAAAAAATATGATCTAACATTTAGAAAATTAGATTAATTTTCGCCTAAATAGGGCATTTTCTTAAGGAACCCATATTTACACTAGTTATTTAATTAAAATAAAATTACTACATTAATCTAAACCTAAAATAATCCTAAAAAACCAAATTTCACAATTAATGGATAACATTTGATATTTTTAGTAAATTTAACAAATTACAAGCATAAAATTGATTCACCTAAAACCTGTCGTCTCTGACCACCACCTAGTCGCCACACCATGTTGGAAGAGCTTCTCCGGCTACTTTCTGTTAGACTACCAACCTCCAACAAGTTAGGTTGTAGATAACCTATTGAACCACCTTAGCCTAACTTTGACCCTATTTCTTATTTATTTATTTATTTTTTAACTTTTCTAAATTGTTTTCTTTTATTTTCAAAGTTCCAAAATATTGAATTTGAGGGTTTGGGTCCTATTTATATTTTTTAAACTTTTCATAATCAAATAAAATTTGGACATGTGTATGATACATGTCAATTTTCCATTTTCTTAAAGGATATGTGTCATTTCATCATCAAGCAAGTGTTGACTCACCATTTCCAATTAATACTAGCTTGACACACTATTTGATGACTCATTTATGCAATTTTTTATTAATTTTTCATTATTTTACCTTATTTAAATAATAATTTATTATTATATATATGTATTTAATACATATAATGCATATCACATGTAAATACATATATATTATGTATAATTCATCTTCATTTATTATTTTTGAAAGTTAATTAACTTATCTCTAATATCTCACCATATGTAAAAGCTCGAATTTTATGATTATCGACTTTGTCGAAAAATTAACGTTTTTCTCAAATTAATATTTTTATATAACTTATTTTAAGAAATTGACTTTACTTGAATTACTTCATTTAACTTTTCTAACTTTATTGTGATGTTTGAAATAAAACTGATAACTTAGCCCAATGCTCTAAATTTAGAGGCTTAAATCCTATTGTTATTAAACTAGCTCGAAATCTTGAGGTATTACAAAACTTCACTAAAATTCTTGAAGTTTTGTGAGTAAAAATGAAATTCTTCATGTAAAAGAAGAAGATCAAAGAGTAGAAGAGTTCGGCGATTTTGATAGTTTAAAAGAACAATTTTGTGGTAAGTATGAATAATAATTATTTCTAGTATTGTTATAATGTAACACCAAACCTAAAAGTTAGGTTATTAAATTAATCTTATGAAGTAACTTAAGGTTAGTGAAGAATCGAACATAGAGATCCAAGGTAAACAAGTAAGTAACGATTCCTCTAGATAGATTATGATTTCATGACAAAGTTGATGTATTAGAGAACTAAAAGTTGAAAATATTGTTGTTGGGAAGAGAAATGATGGATTGAGGGTTGTAGAGAATGTATTTTGGAAGAGATGATGAAAGTTTACATGTTTTGTAAGTGGTCACCAAGGCAAATTTTGCAGTTCTGCAGAATTTGATGTTACTAATCAATTGGTGGCCAACCTTATGATCGATCGATAGTAGAAGTTGTACTATCGATCAATTGATAGTCTAGATGGTGATTGATTAGTAGGTTGCTTCTCATACACATTCTGACTTCTTTTAATTTCTAGTAACCAATTGGTAAAACTTGCATCGATTGATTGATAGGTTACAAAACAAGAATTGAATGTTTAAAACTCCCGCATATTGTAAACTTTTTCACCAAAATCAATTCTACTTAATTCTAACACTATTTTTAGCTAGTACACAAACTGGAAACAATTTGTAACCATATTTTAGTCAATGGATCAACTTGTTCTTGGGACTTAAGGTTAAAACTTAGTATATTATTTAATGTCGGGCTTAAGAGGTGAAGTTAGGTCAAATTCTATTGAGTTACTCATTTTAGGCATGAGGTTATATGATTGTTGTGTGTGCTTGTTAATTTACTTATAAATTGAATATGAATATATACATCCTTAAATGCTTAATGTGTTGAATGTATTTGGCTAGGCCTAAGGGACCAGGAGTATTGGTGATCTTAGGATGGCACTTGAGGATTGGTAAGTGGCATTGTCTTGAGTAAAGTTACTTATCGAGTTGTTTTGGTTAGATTTTAGTTTGTTTAGTGACTCCAAGGTATTAGAGAGCATCCAACACCAAATACTTATATTGTATATAATAACTATGTGACCTATCGTCATGAGTTTCCTATGCTTTAGGACACTAAAGCTGTGATATTTGCTAAACTTAAACCAAAGATAATAATTGGCTATGTGATATATATTTGCATTCATATGTGAATACTTAATCAATTTGGTGGAGTATCATCCAAGGATCCTTAGGAATGTCATTAAAATTTTTTGTAATTATGTGCCACAATGAAAACCAATAAGGTGTCTGATTATGTAGTCAGCTTGAGGTTATTTCCATTTTCATTAAGAGACAAAGCTAGAAGTTGGTTATACTCCTAACCACCTAATTCTATCACTACATGGGATGACCTAATCGAAAGGTTTTTGTCTTATTTCTCCCAATAAGTAAAACGATGAAAGAAATGATATCACCATGTTTTAACAATTTCATGGGCAAACATTATTTGAAAGTTAGGAGAGGTTTAAAGAGTTATTGAGGAAGTGTCCTCATCATGGTTTACTCGTATGGAGTATAGTGAATACTTTTTATAATGATCTTAGGAATCAATTAAGGATGATGGTCAATGCTGTTCTTGAGGGGGGAGTATACTAAACAAAAGTGTTGAAGAAGGGTATATAAAGTTTGAACAAATGGCTTTACCAACTCATGGTTGGTATTTTGAGAGAGCTCAACCAAGTAGGGTAGTGAATGTAAGTGTAGAAGAAGAATTATGTCAACTTAGAGAGTAAGTTACCTTGCTTACTACTCTACTTGCTTAGATAGAAAAATCTAAATAGGTCAATACCCTTAGTAATTGTAAGCAGCCTTATGAATATTGTTGTGTATGTGGTGGAGTAGGGCATTTGAGTATAAATTGTCAGGTTGGAAACCTTTTTGCCCCATTAGGAGATAGTCAAGAGGAACAAATTAACATACTGGGGAATTTCAATTAGGAACCCTTACTTAAATACCTATAACCTAGGTAATTTAGGAGGAGGATTTAGCATAGGTTTTCAAGGGCCTAAAATATAAGCTAGTCATCTCTACCTCTACCTTTACCTATATAAAGTTCAAAGGGAAAATCTTTGGAGCAATAATTGAGAAATTTTATCTAAAAGTGCAATACAAGAATGAACACCTAAGAGGCTACTTTGCAAGAGATGCATGGATGGATGATTTGGTACTATAAGGACACGAATAATAAAATCTTAGCATAACTACCTAGCAATGCCAAGCAAAACCCGAGAGATTAAGCTGGGGGATCCAGTGGAAATGATAAGAAAGCTAGTGTAAGAGAAAAGGAATTATGCTTTAGTGGAAAGCAAGTTGATGGAGGTGAATATTTGACACTAGAAGACCTTGTTAAGGAATAAGTTGAACTTAATGAGGAGATGTTTATGCTATCTGAGGAGGAGTTAATAGCTAAACTTGAAGGCGATCTTGAGGAGGAAGAAATCGAAGAAGAAACACCTAGTAATGATAATGTGTAACTTAGAGACAGCTATAATGAGAGAAATTGGTGAAGAAGAGGATCCTAGTGAGTGCAAAGACATAGAAGTTAATGAATCTAAGGAAGAGAATCTCAAGAAGTTTGAATCTAGAAAAGAGGATGAAGTGAGTTTAGAGGAGAAACCTAATACCGATGAGTTCAAAATCGTAGACATAATCCTTAGGGAGAAAGGTGTTAACGGTTTCTAATTTGCATACAAATTGGAGTATCAAAGGAGATTTACCATACCATGTATTATATCAGATAAGTTTTTCCTAAGAGTTCTTTTGGATATGGGTGCATAAGATAACTTTATGTTGGGAAAAACTCTAAGGGAATTAAGACCGAAGAGTTTTATGAAGGGAAGCTTGCATTATGTATAAACCATTGATAGAGGTTATTCTATACCTTTAGGAGAACTTCACTTCATACCAGCTAGTATCGGACCATGTGACTTCCCGATTGGCTTTATTGTATTGGATATGAAAGATGAAGATCAACCCTTAGTCTTTAGGAGATCATTCTTGGTGACCTTTGTAGCTATATTAGACGTTAAAGAGAAGGTAATTATCTTAGACAGTAGAGAAACAAAATTGATGCTCTAAGCCTAGGAACGAATTCAGTAGTGAATAAAAGGAGAACAAGACTTAGATCATGCAAAGGAATTTGAGAAAGGCAATTGTATAGGAAAAGGAGGATTCACAAGCAAGGAGACTCAAGCATGAGTTGGGGAGTTGAAGGATTTGAGCCCTACAGAAAGTATGAAGACCCACCATGAAGAAGTACTGAAAAGCCAATTGAGACACACCATTAATGAATTCAAAAGGGGATTGAGAATTCAGAACATTCCAAGAAACCAAGGGAGTTTTGTTTTAACTTTCTTTTTTACTTCCCATTACATGTACACTGAAGTATAAGATATATATATATATATGTATGTGTATATATTTGAATTAAAGTTAGGGGTAAGAAGGTTAGATATGAAAATCAAAGCTGTGTGGTTTTGAATGGGTTTTAATGACTTAATTGAGTTCATGATAACTTATCCCTTCTATGCACTTATAAGATAGATTCCTATTGAAAAGTTGAATCCATTTTCCTTTATGCTCTATACCTTTAACTTTAAGTATGTTATTATTTATTTTTGAAAGAAGTCCCTTAGGAATAAGTCATGAACACTTCTCAAGACTTTATAATCAATTCATGGCATCTTTGCTTTGCTTAGTTATGCTTAATTTAGGCATGGTTTAGAGGTTTGAAGTTACGGAAATGTTTTGGCTAGGTATTAGTTTTTTTATGTTTTCGAAAGTTGACTTGTATATATACACCATTCTTTTAAGGAATTGAGTAGTCTGTTAATGTAAACCAAAGTGGGTATTGGATTTTACTTCAACATTCCTCAATCAATGCATGATGAATGCTCGAAGAGAAAAGAAGAGTTGAAAATTAAAATGATGGGGATCAAGCAAAAGTTGTTACAAAGCAAAAAGATTGTGATCCCATCACAAAATCAAAATGAAGTTGACAAAGAAAGGGAAATAAAAATGAAAGAGAATAGAAAAAGGAAGAAAAAACTAAAAAATCCAAAAATTTATACAGAAAATAATGGACAAGATACGAAATTTATTCCAAAAGTTCAAGAGGCAAAGTAAGGCACGATTTAGAGGTCATTCTCTATTTGCATGGCATTAGCATACTTAAGAAACCAATAAGAGAGAAGTATATATGTGGGCAGACCAATTAAACATCTAGACCTCTCAATTAATCTAGAACATAGACTTGATTTCAAATTTCATAAGCCTAACCTAAATAAGAAGTTAACTTTTCTCGGCATTGATTCTTAGATTAATTACATGGTCTTTGATTTTTCAGCATTTGATTTAGCACGAGTGGAATAATTTCAACATCACTTTTAAGGATTTTCACACCATATCAATTACATGCAAACTTTAAAGCTTTCAATGGTATAATATACTCTCAATTACATGTAAACATTAAGGAAGTGCATGCTTGTCCTATCCTTTTTTAAACAATTTGATCTTTTCTAGCTTGCTTAAGGACAAGCAAAGACTTAAGGTTAGGGGCAGTGATTGCAGTTCAAAATGTACAATTTTTCCAAACTTTAAAACCCACATCTGTAAATAATTTTAGCAAAAACTTGTTAATTTTATATGAAATTAGAGTTTATGCACAAAATGGACCAACTTGAATAAAATTTCCAAAATACATGAAAATGGATTAATTTTAGATGAATTTCATTAATTTTATATCCTATGTATAGATGCACGGAGGCTACCATCATTCAATTAAGGAGGTTGAAAATAAGGGAGTTAGTAAATTTGGCTAATTGATCGATTGGTAACCTTGCTATTGATTGATTGGTATGCCTTAAAGCACTAACATTACACTAATCGATCAAGTGATCGAGTAGAAGAGAGGATGCTGTGGTGAATAGAGTGTGTAGTGATGGAATCACTTATGCCGATCCATTGGTGCCATCTACACTGATTGATCTATAGAAGGAATTAGGGTTATGGTTTTTCTAACCTAAAACTAGAATTCCTAAATGTAGCGTTTCATAAAACATAGAGACGACCTAGAGTTGACACGTATCTATTGAGCGATCAATAGACCTTTACATTGTCCATTAGTAGCCCAAATTTATAAATACTTGCATTTACAATAGAGAATGTGAGTCGTAATTAGCATATTCCTAGGTTCTAGTCTAGAATTGCAAGCTCATTGTTTATTTTATTGTTTCTTTGGCTTGCTTATGATATTTAGCATTTGTTTCTATGATTGTGATGTACATTTAAGTTAGATTAAAGAGTATTATCATCTTGTCTTTATCTAATCTCTTGTTCTTATTTTATCATCTTTTTACCTTGTTCTCTAATGGAATTTTCTACTATATTTTTGTACATTCTTGTTGTCATTGTTAATACCATAATTAGCTAAGTAGTTTTTAGTAGGCTTGTGATAATGTAGATGATAGATGGTGGATGGTGGAACTTTGTAGTTTTGGCATAGGTTTTTGTATTTAAGTGGGATTTTGATTTTGATACTCCATTTGAACTCTTTGAGGTGCTTGTTAATGAAATTTTCAATTGGTCTTTCCTTTGATTATGTGATCGAGAGGAGATTAGTCCTAGGAAGTTCCCTTGAGAGTTAATGGGTTTGCATAATTATGATACTTAGAGGAGATTAATTGCGTAATTCCTTAATTGAATCATTGAGTCGATGAAGTATCGATAATGGGTTCTTATCACCAAGAGGATTAGGTGTACCCCATTGAATTCACACTACTTTATGTGGTTCTAATGGATTAGGATAGGCTATGAGATTGAGAAGAGATTAACCTCTTAGTTTCTAAGACTAGAATACTTAATTTGTGATAAGAATTAAGTATTTAGTTGATAGTATAGGAAAATGAGGCTCAAAGGAGATTTTATGCTACATAGTTGAGTGAGGTGCTTTACTTGGGATCGAGCTCAAGTGAATTCCATCAAAACCCAATTAAAAACCATCCCTAATATCTTAACGGCATACTCTCAACATTACTTCAAAAGCATATCACAAGCCCATGTCTTTACCATTTGTGCTAATTGTTACTTTTCTCTTTCATTGCAATTTTGTCTCTAATTCCCAATTTTATTTTTGATTCACTTAGATTAGAGTTATAAGTTAGGATCTAGTACTTAATCGAATCTCTTTTCCTCTAGGAATTTGACCTTGTGAATACTTACCAGTATTATTATTGCAAATGATTTGATACACTAATCGAGTAAAGGATTGGCACTTTTTGAAAACTTTAATTTATAAAATTTATGCTTAGAAATCTCCAGTCTATGTATCAATCCCATAAGCCAAATCAAATATCAACCTTTTTTATGAGGATTGCTAAAATGGTCCTTTTCCTATCCTTAGTCGAACTAAGAGATAGGAGAGGAGGCCATGGTAAGGTTGGAGATGGTGGTTAAAGGTAATCTTGGGCAAAAGGTGTTTCCATTGCATAAGCTAGAATTTGGCTTGATTTGAGTCAGGTTGAAACTCCTCAATTCGGGTTAAAGTGGACATAATTTCTCTAAGTTCGCAATGGACTGGATAATATTGTACAATGTTCCATTTGGTTAACTATATTGCATTTCATTATATCTAAAAACCCTATTTCTGTTTGTTGTACTCTTTTATCTCTATCTTACTTACTAAGCTAGTTATACTTACATCCCTATAAACTATTTTGTAGCGCTATAACTACCCATAGGTTAGTACATAATAGGTAGGAGGAGTGAGGAAACATGAAAACTTCTAGAACATGATGTCTATTTTTTGTCTTTTGGCTTTTGTGGAATCTAACTTGGTCATCTTAGGTTGTTCACTAGTTTCCAAATTTATTTGTATAAATAATTGAACCTGTGGCTTTTGTGAACTTTTCATGAAAAATTGTAACTTTTCATGTAAATATACTTATGAAAATATTATAATTATTAAGAAATGTACTACAAGTTTTACTTATACTATACCACAGGTTTTACTTATACTATACCACAGGTTTTACTTATACTAGGTGCCAAAACAAATGATTAAAGCTAGTTGAGTCGAGTACACCTTATGTAAGCTATATTTATGATAGCAGCTATGAGGTTAGTTTCCATCTTAGAATAGTTTACATAGTAGGATTATTATAACTTCTTCTGTTTGGAGTATAATAGCTCTAGGTTAGTATCAAAGCATGGTCTAAAAGAATTAAGCTTTGAAGCATCTAAATAAAATAAATTAGACATTAGGCACATTGAGAGTTAAGGAATTAAGTAGGACATAAAGGACTTAGACTTTTAGGTTACATAAGCTATATGTATATAAAACTATAAAGTAAATAGTGGTAAGTATTATAATAAAAGAACTAACTTATAACTTAATTGTTCTTAGATCCATAGGAGTAGTATTATCTATGCATGGTTGCATTACAATTGGGAAGGTGATGATTCTCCTATAAAGTATCGAGTTTAGTTACAAAAGTTGTCATTAGATATGGCTGACTAGAAGTTGTTTCATACTATTCATGAGATCATAGATACTTATAAGTGTAGGATGTCATATAATATGAAGGATGAATGGAAATCAATGGAGGATGAGTTAGGACCTACATATAATGAGTATACTGCTATCACAGCTTTTGAGAAGAAACATTTGCAGGATCAAGGGATTTTGTCTATGATGGTTCTTGTGTTATATTTTCCAACTATTATAGAATTTAGTAAGAACTATCCTCCTAGTTTTGATCATGTACCCCTAAGTGTCCCTCACATTCTTAGAGACTATCCTTATAGTGTGATTGATTGGTTTCTTAGGTTTCCAGTTGTTAAGAATGTTGGTATAGAGATACCCTTACAAACTCATGAACCTAAACCCCTTCTAAAGCCACCAAAAAACCCACCTAATGATGTTTAGGCTAATGTAGGAGTCATTGAAGAAGAGGATCCAAAAGAGGATTTAGAAGAGAAATTTGAGGTGGAGGCTAAGCCAAAATCAAAAGCAAAGGGTATGGTAAAACTAGCTTTAAAGGGTGAGGTAGAGAGTAATAAAGCGAATTGGGAAGAACCTCTTTTAGAATTTAATGAAGTTGAACCTAAAGTAATATCTATTGATGATAATACTGATGGTAAGGATGAGGTGTATGAAGTAATTGTGATACCTAAGACTTCGATAAGGATGCCACTGAGTTTAGATTCTGGAGAAGAAGAAGTTGGGGAGGAAGGACAACATAATTAGGTTCCTTTAGAAGACGAAACAGCCTCAAATGGTTCAAATAGTTTGTGGCGCTAGTAGATTAGTAGCAAGGCATGACTTATTATGGTTTTAGCATTTTTGACACTTAATGTGGCTAGATGATCTAGTTGTTTTTTATGTATCTAGGTGCTATGATGAATTTTGGTGTGCTCTTGACTCTTTCGATGCAATTTTTGTAATCTAATGATATTTTGGTTTTTGGAAATGTAAATGGTGTAAATAGACTTATGTACATATGCAATGATGCTGTAAATAGAAATGATGTATATAGGGATCAAATGTATAATCTTATGTTTTCTAAGTAAAGTTTATGTAATCTTTTGAATGTAAAGTTGAAGTTAGTGAGTGTACCAATGTATTACATATGTAATCATGTAAAAGTAAAGTGTATCTTTTGTTTTCAGTATTTGTATGGGATATAATGTATGTGAATCAAATATAGGAATATTGTGAAGCAATGATAATATAATATGATAGGTGGAAGTCTTTGTGATCATATGATATATGGGTGAATATTAGAGAAATTTTGAAATATGAGATAGCTGATATATGATCAGTGTTATCTTATGTATAGGGATATGATGTTACAGGTGTTATATGGATAGTAATGTTGCTAGGAGATTTGTTACTGCTATATATATATATGTATATATATAAAATATATATGTATGTATGTATATATATATATATTGTATATGTCGAAAAAGTATTGATTTATCTGGATCATGGGTAAATTAATTGTTGGGTTATATATGTTATAAGTGTAAGGCTGATAGTTAGTTATTGTTATTACAAATATGGTCGAAGATACGAATAGAAGTTTGAACGATCGGCCTGAAAATATTGCACCACTTCCTAATCCTCCTTTATCCCAAGAACAACCTAGAAATGATTTACTGCCACCACTACCTCCTTTAAATATGATTGATTCAACCCATTTTGGATAGATGCTTGCTAATATGAACACAAGGAGCTTTGATCCAACATCTTATAATAAGTGGGAATGCTATAGGTCAAAGACAGCCAGAGGTTGAACTAAAAGGGAATTGACCCTAAGAGACTAATAAGCTTCTGAGATTTATTAAAACGAATTGGTACTTTGAGGGTGAAATGGGAATGCCTACTTTAGTAGATGATTAGTTGGTGTAGATTAAACATAGCTTTGAAGCTTTTAAGATTCATGATAATCAGAAGGTTCTTATAGCACTTTCCTATTGAATTTAGGTGCATAAGTTTGGTAGGACTTGAAGGTATGATCTATCATTGGACCAATTACCTAGTAAGTATTTAGAGATGAGTTTAAGAAAGAATATTTTCCTGTTAACCAAATGAGTAGGTAGTTATTTTATTTAAAGAAAGGTGCCATGAACATAGCTCAGTATGAAAATGAGTTTAATAAACTATTGTAATATGCGCCTAAGCCGTATCGAGATAACCAAGTGCTAAAGATGGACCTCTTCCTTAATGGATTTGACCCGACCATGAGATGTAAGTTAATGGACTATAAGTTTACTACTTACTATGAAGTTGTGGACAAAGCGTGATAATTAGAAAATAACTTATTGACTAAGCAAAATCAATGAAGCAAGAAGCTAAGGGAGTCACTTAGCTTAGATCTACTTTTGAAAGGTCATCTCTAAGCATTAGCAGTAGTTCGGGCCAAAAGGGGAAGAAACTGATAGCAGTGTCCTGTAGCCCTATACAATCTAAAATGAGATATAATTTTTATAATAAAGATGGAAACATGAAATGTTGGAAATATGGAGCTCAAAATTTTCCATAACAATGTGTACAGTTGAAGGGTAAATGTTCTTTATGTGGAACTAGAATCATGCATTTAGAAAGTGTCAAAAGATGAAAGTTATGAAGTGTTACAAATGTGGAAAGTCAAGACACTTTTTGAGATATTGTGTATAGGTTAGATAAGGAGCTAAGGACTTTTGGAGGAGAAGAGACTACAGTATAAGCACGGGTTTTTGCGATAGAAGGTACAGAGGAGGCTACTAAAGAATTTGACGGGTGGTAGAGGAATATTTCCATGACGAGTCTAATGATGACGTGGAAATTGATGAAATTGAGCAAGGATTGGTGACAAGTATGTAATTTAATGACCCTTCTACTTATAAACTGAAAGTGAAATTTCGTTTTTGTATATGAATATTAAGAATTGAGGAAATGGATAAACTAAAGTATAACATTATCAAGTTATAGGTAACTATAGTAGTAGTACTTATTTTAGGAAATGTAATTATAAATAGACAAACTGTATATCTATGGTTTGATACATGAGCCTCACATTTATTCATTTATCAAGAGTTCATGCTAGCAAACGGAATTAATGTAATTGAAGTTAAAGCTACCTATAAAGTGAGAACCCTTATTAGAGAGCAAGTGTTGATACGAAAAATAGTGAACAATGGACAAATTCAAATTCAATGGAAGGAATTTCCAGTAAAATTGATAGTTTTACTACTAAAAGGTTATGATATTATTGTGAGAATAGACTGGTTGTCCAATAAGAGTGTAATCCTAGACAAAGGTAAAGTAGTATTTCTAGAAAAGACTAGGGAATGTAGAATGAGATTATTAGTGATTGCAGCAAGTGAAGAGATAGATGACATTACTAAGGATTGGTAGTTTGTTGGATATATACAGGTGAAGGAAAGAAAGAGACTCTAAGTATGTTTGAGATACCTGTAGTATATGAATTCCCAAATGTCTTTTTGGATGACTTACTTAGCTTTACTTAGCATTGAGAGTTAAACTTTACTATAGAGATGGTTCTAGGGATTGAACCAATATCAAAAGCCTTATACCAAATGTCACTGATGGAGCTTCAAGAGTTGAAGGAGTAGCTTTAGGATTTATTGGATAAAGAATTTATTCGTAACATTTGTGAAGAAGAAATATGGGACTATGAGATTGTATATTGATTATAAGGAGATAAATAAAGTGACTATTAAGAATAAATATCCACTACCATGAATTGATGACTTATTTGATCAATTGTATGGAGTTACTGTGTTTTCATGAATTGATATGAGATTAAGGTATCATTAGTTATGAATTAAGCCTAAGGATATATTGAAGAAGGCTTTTCTAATGAGATATGGGCACTATGATTTGTTAATAATGCCTTTTAGATTAACTAATTTGCCAGTAGTGTTTATAGATTTAAAGAATCAAACCTGTCAACCATATTTGGATAAATTTGTTGTTATTTTTATTGATAATATTCTAATTTATTTGAAATCTAAAGAGGAGCATGAAGATCATTTGTGATTAACATTACAAAAGTTAAGGGATAATAAACTAATGCTAAATTAGGTAAATGTGATTATGGTTAAATAAAATTTCATTCTTGGGACATATAGTATTAAGTGAAGGAATCTTGGTAGACTTTGAGAAAGTTAAAGCTATAGTTGAGTGGAAGTAACCAACTCAGTTTTAGAAGTGAGAAGCTACCTTAGAATGGTAGGATACTATAGATGTTTATAAAGAACTTCTCTAAGATGGTAATACCTTTAACTTGATTAGCACAAAAGGAGGTTATGTTCAAGTGGAGTGATGAATGTGAGCAAAGTTTGCAAGAGTTAATGGATCATTTGATTTTGGCTCCAATTACTTACTCTGTCAAATCCAAGTAAACCTTATTGTGTACATAATGGTGCTTCTTGGAATGGATTGTGTTGTGTATTGATGTAGGATGGTAAAGTAGTAGCATATGCATCAAGGCAATTGAAACCTCATGAAAAGAATTATCCAATGTATGATCTTGAGTTAGTAGTTGTGGTCTTTGCTTGAAATTAATACAAACCACAAGTAATTTGGTCGAGAAGCTTTTAATTGTTGGGCATGACATTTCATATATTACCATTGATATTTGTGCAATTGTGTCAAAGTTCATGCTTGTCCTTTAAGATGGGCAATTTTATTTTGACCGTTTGATTAATTCAATACATAGTAAATTAGATGAGCTACATTAATTGATGATTATAGCAACTACAAACCCTTAGAAAACTATCGCTAAATTCATTCTTTTGTGTCCCGAACTTTTTCTTTTGCATTCTTTTTCTCCTTTTCTTCTGGTTTTTGTACTACTGCTCTTATTTTCTTCAATTCTTGCTTTCCTTGTCCTATCGTTCTTGCATTTTCTTTTTCCCTTCACTAATAGCAACTATTTTAGCAAGGTAAACCATGTCTTCTACTTAATCTGATGACTCAACTTGTGTGCAAGAGTGAAGCTAAGATCCATTCATTGTGCATCCGATAGGTGATTCTCCTCCTCTAGAAGAAACCTCTAGCATGTTGATCTTAATGTTGTTGATTGCCCTTAGGATTTGACTAGGTATATTAGTTGCTGAGAATTTATGTCCTTCAGTCATTGAAAATTAGGAAGCTCCCATATGATGATTATCCCATGGATGATGAAGGTGACTCTCCTACATTACCCTTATATGTTAGGATTAAGTATGATATGTGTTTGAACGGTATCGTAAGTATGGTAATCAAGTAAGAATTCAATGCTATGCAACTTTGTTTTAGAGGTAACCCTTGAGACTAGTCATTTGAGAGACCTTAACCACATGAATGAATCATGGCATTAGGTGACCAAGAATTTTCCCTTTTTGGAAAATATTTTGAGTTGGTTTGAAATTAACCTTTATTATATTTCAGAGGTCCTACTTTACATATCACCGTCTTTGTCCCTTCATGCTTACTCTAAATTCTTATAAATTGTTCATAGCTTTTGAATGTATATGTGAAGATCTGGAAGTTAGGACCACTATAACTCTATTTAAGTATTTTTATTTACTATGAAAAAGAAAGAGGGTTGGTTCCATATTTTCACCCAACCTCATTGAAAACCTTTTGTTGGATTGGAGACTTCAATTCACGAGGGGAAATAGAAATGGATTATAGTTAGGTCGACTACTTTATTAGATTTTCTAACTACTTGGAGTTATCCAATTAGGTTGTTAGATATCAAGCGCTTACTTACCAATGACTAGAGGGCTTATGATGTGATTATGGAGGCTTACAATAATAGATACTTCCTTTGGGATGCTGATGAGATCATAAGCAAATTCTCCAATAGTACTTCAATCTTCCCTAAGGATAAAGCTTGGGTAGATCAAGGTGCCAATGGCACTTTCAATGGAAATGCTGAAGGTCTAGAGAGTGGAATGGAAGTTGAGCAAGGTATAAGCCATTGTGATCTTACCATACTAATTGGGGCTTGTAAGAGGAGGAACTTTTGTGTCTACTTGGGAGTAGGATGGTCTTCCTTGCCATGCTTAGCACATTTGTCGTAAGTTGTTTTAAGTCCATTTTTAGTCATCTCGATCTAACCTCTTGCATTCCTTACTACATATATGATGCTTAAGGATTATAGTTTAAAGGACTTATTCCTTGAGTTGAAGGCTAATCGATCAAAGGGGAAGAAGGATAACAAGAAAACCTTTTGTAAACAAGTTCTTACTAAACAGCCACCCAAACTTTAGGTCAAGATTCTCCTTAAGGCATTGATCAAACCATTGATACAACCCATTGCTCCCGTTATCGCCAAGGAGAAGGATGGTTAGCAATCAAAGAATGCTAAGGAGTCTCAATAACTCAAAGTTCTTACTAAAAGGAAAGTTACTAAGGTCACTGAGTCTAAGAAGCGACCAAATACTCATGAATGTCCTCCCTTACATAGGGACCCTAAAAAGGGAAAATCTCTAAGGGCCATCAATCTCAAGGAGGAGTGTAACTCCAAACCCCAATCAAGGAAAGGAAGCTCCATTCAGGATTTTAAGCATAATAACCCCTGTGCAGAACCATGGTTTTACAATTTTGGCCTACTTGGAACATTAGTGTTGTAGACTTTGGGTTGGGGAATGGTTAGGTAGCCCTTGAGTTACTTAGAGGGATCTGTCTACTTAATAACATTCAACCCTTAACTAATGCAATCAAGCTCTATTAGAATTCAAGATTGGATAGTTTACTCTATTTAGCTGCTTTTAGTTATTATGATCTGAGTCCTCTATTCTTGTGATTCTACCCTTGTTAAGTCTATTGTCTATTTCTTGCCTTTACATTGGTTTTTCAGAACTCTCAAAGGCTCTTAATGATTATAGAGGCCTTATTAGAAGAAAAGAATGCTATAAGTCTTCAAATTTAGCTTTGTCTTCTAATATTCTCTTATCCCACTAAGTCATAACCCCTTCTTTATATCCTTTCCAGATCACCGAGGAGATGAAGAACCAAGTGGCTAGTGTAGAGGTCAAAAAGAAGAGTTTACAGGAAAAATGGGGCTTGGAGAAAGCTAAATTGAAGGAGGAGAAGACCAACATTGAGGATGAACTCAAAATTTGGATAGAGAGGGCTAAAAGAGAGGTTAAGGCTTAAGAGGAGAAGGAAATGGCTCTATTAGAAGAGTAGAAGAAGAATTCCCAACTTGTGATCGACCTTTAAGGAACATAAAATGAAGTTGAAACCCTCAAGAACAAATATAGTGAGGAGGTCACTCACTTGCAGTGCTTATACGAGGAGTTGAAAATTAAGTTGGCCGATATGGAGAGAGAGAAGGACTCTTTATACCAGAAAGCTTATGATAAGGCTTATTTGGACATTTAAGAGAGCGATAAGTACAAAGGGTTGATGAGTCAAAACATGTTAAGGGGATCAATCTAGCTTAGGAGGAGGTTTTGATCCCTTACCTCAAATATGACCTCAACTGCTTAAACTTTCCAAGAAAGCTCAGAATGCCTAAGCCCAAATTGAGACAAAAGAGCATCGAAAAGAAGTGGAGAAGCAAACAACAAATGATGCAGGTGCTCTAGCCGTCGATCTCCCTAATGTAGAAGAAAGAGGTGATAATCCTAAAGTTCAACAAATCTCAACATGTAACCTTCCAACTAATGCTTAGCCAAATGCTACTCATGGTTTTAATGCCCAAGATGTTCCTCCTACCCATGTCCTTAGCTAATGATATCTCCCTACCTATTATTTATGTTTCTATTGCAAATTTGCTTTTAGGTTAGTATGCCGACCTTACTAACATAAAGTATATCCCTAGAAGACTTTCTTTATTTATTTCTCATTCAATGTTGAACTTTCCTTTGCATGATTAGATAATAGTGCAATTGACCTTTTGATTTCTTGTGACAACTTACAATTGTGATGCCCATTTTATTTTAGTTGTCTACTAGCTGGCTTATGTTATTATTTACTTTAATAGGTTCAAGAGCTCTTAGTGAGATCCCTTCATGCTGGAGTTTTATTCTAATGTTGATCGAACAGATCTAGGTTAGGGCTTTAAGATCATTACCCTTGTAGTAACTTGTAGTATGGTTCCCTTATTAGTCGAGGCCTTAGGAGCATGCCTTTGTTTGTTATCCTTAGAAGAATTTTTAATTTATCGCTCGTCATCCTTAGAAAGAGTTATAGCCCTTAGCTTGTTGTCCTTAAGAGGACTTATAGCTTTTAGCAGATCATCCTTAGGATGATTTCAAACCATAGGCTTGTCATCATTATGAGAATTTATAAACATCATACCTATCTCCCTTACAAGGGTTTGAGGTTTTTGGATCTTGTCATTCGTGAGACTGAGAGATTTGAGTATATTCTTTTCCCATGGTATATCAAACATAAGACTTAGAGATTAACACTTTTTATAGTTAACGTATAGCCCTTTCAAAGAGGATTTAGAGACTTTCGAATCCTTCCTGATAAAAAGTATTAAACGGAGACTGTATTTTGTTTTTTGTGAAGTTATATTCTAGTAATAAACATAGTAAAGGAAAGGACTAAATAAACAAATTTATAAACAAACATTTTGAAAAAACCAAATCAGATAGCAAATTAGGTCGGTTTTCAATTTTGACTTAGTACATAATCATGACTTAAACAAACAAAGTTTCATAAAGTTTAACACACATATATTGCTACATAAAAGTTGAGGAACAAGTCTAGCAAAATACAGTTCACACAACATCATAATAGAAGCAAACACAAACAAAAATATATCTTCATTAAAACTTCAGAAACATCAAATAAATAAATACACATCTTTTATGCTTCAAGTTTCAACCTTTTACATTCTTCATTCAAAATAAGATTGGAGTTTATCAAAATTCCATGCTCTTGGGATTAGCTGCTCATCAAGCCTTTCTAGCCTTTATGCATGCCCATTCTTAACCACCTCTTTGACTCTAATGGGTCCTCTCATGTTAGGGTGAGTTTTCGTTGATATTCCCTTGCTCCTAATGCTTCCAACTTCCTATAGACATATCACCAGGTCAAAAGCACTTATACTTAACCTGCTTGTTGTAATATTGAGCAGCTTATTGTTGATAGGTAGTAAGATGAGTTTTGGCTAAGGCACATGTTTCATGAGTTGTATCCAAGTTAGCTTGTAGGCTAATGTCATTATGTTCAGGGTTATAAGATTAGACTCTCATTCTCTCTACTTATAACTCAATTAGCAGCACTACCTTAGTCCCAAAGGCCAACTGATATGGAGTATGGCCTGTTGATGTCCTCTAAGTAGTCCTATACCCCCACAAAATGTTGGGCAGTTCATCTATCGACCTACTGCTAGCTTGGTTAACACTTTTCCTCAAGCTTTGTAAGATGACCTTGTTTACCCCTTCCGTCTAACCATTACTCTAGGGATGCACAACAGATGTGTGACATATACTAATCTTCTCAACTTTACAAAATTCTTTAAACTTGTCATTGTCAAATTGTGGTCCATTTTCCTTTATGATCGCATAAGGTATTCCAAACCTAGTTAGGATGTTGCTTAACATAAATGACTTAATCCTTTGCTTCGTTATGCTCACTATAGCTTTGATCATGCTCTCATCTTTAGCCGTACTACTACTACCAACTTGATTTACTAGCAACTGGGAGTCAGAGAATACATCCAAGTGCTTCGCCTTGACCTCCTTTTCTAACTTTATCCTAGCCAATAGGGCTTCATATTTTAACTTGTTGTTGTTAGCTAGGAAGCCAAATTTTAGAGTGTAAGAAATTCAAGCTCCCATAAGTTCTATAAAGACTAGTCTAGCTCTACTTCCTGCATTAGTTGATGGACCATCCACTATAACTTCTAGGTCGATTAGTCTTCGTTTAAGTCGAAACTTTTTGATCTAGTGAATTTAGCAATGAAATCGGCTAAAATTTGAGCTTTGTATGCTTCCTTAGGTTGATATTGAATTCCAAAGGCATTAAGCTCCAAAGCATATTTGACCATGCATCTTGAACCATTAGGTTTGTGTAAGGCTTGCTTCAAACGCTGATCAGTTAGCATTACAACCAAATGAGCTTCAAAGTATTATGGCTAAAATGAACTTTTCCCATTTCATATACCTTAATTTCGATTCTTAAAAGATATGACTCACATAATAAGCAAGTCAGCGAATTCAACATTTGGCCTGTACCAAGTTTGAGGAGAGAGCTTAATCATTCACTGACAGATACAAGAACAGTGTTTCTCCTTCCAATGGCTTAGATAAGAATGGGGGTCTTATAAGAAATTCCTTTAAGGCCTTAGAGGCCTTCTCACATTTGTCATTGCATTAGAACTCGAATGGGCTCCTCAATACTTTATAAAACTACGCATACTTTTCTATACTTTTTGAAACAAATCTGTTTAATGTTGCTACTCTTCCTGTTAGTCTTTGAACTTCCTTGATGGACTTCAAGGACTTCATATCAAGTATAGTCTGGATCTTCTTAAGACTAGCCTCAGTCTTATGCTGTGTCACCATGTAACCTAAGAACTTTCTTGATGAGGCTCTAAACACACATTTTTATGGGTTCAACTTCATATTATACCTCCTTAGAGTATCGAAGGTCTCTTGGAGGTTGGCTAAATGGTCAACATTGGCCTTGCTTTTTGCTATCATATCATCAACATAGACTTCAATATTTCCATATATTTGAGCTTGAACATTTTTATGACTAACCTTTGATATTTAGCTCCCACATTTTTCAGTTCGGATGGCATTACCTTATAATAGTAAGTTTCAAAATTTGTTTTAAAGGATTTGTGCACATGATCGAAGGGGTATATCTTGATTTGGTTATACTATGAGAATGCATCCATAAAACTTAGCAATGCATGTCTTGAGGTTAAATCAACCATCTATCTATTCTAAGCAAAGGGAAACAATCCTTGGACATGCCTTGTTTAGGTCTATGAAGTCAATGCACATCCTTTACTTTTCATTTGCCTTCTTCATTAACACATAATTCGCAAGCTAAGTGGGGAATGACTCTTCCTTAATGAATCCGACCTTCAATAATTTTTGCACTTTCTCCTCAATTATAGCCTACCTCTGAGGTGAAAAATGCCTTTTCTTTTGTTGTATAACCTTTACATTAGGGTCAATAGTCAACTTATAAGTAAGGACTTCTTTAGGTATGCCTAGCATGTCTGAGGGGGACCATAAGAAAATGTCTTCATTAGCTTAGAGGATATGTATTATGCATTATCTTAAGGTCAGCTGGCATAATAGCTTCGACCTTGGTCACGTGTTTAGGTTTATCTCTGAGTTGAATTGCTATTGTCTCTTTTGCAAGCTCTCCTTTTACCACTAATCTAGCTCTGCTCAATTTTGTAAATTTCAAAGCTTTTAGATACAAAGTTCAGAACAATTTTTTGTCTCCATAACATGTTCCTATCCCCATTGAGGTAGGAAACTTTGCCTCTTAGTGAGCAATGGGTACAACCATTTTAAATGTATTGATGGAAGGTCGGCTTAGTATGCCATTGTAAGGTAAAGGACAATCTACAATCACAAAATCAACCTCTTAGGTTCTCATCTTTTGTAAAGGCAAAGTCACTACCCCATGCAACTTTACCAGTAGGTTATAAAATCCATACATGCTACATTTGTATGGCTACATCCTAATATTCTCAAGCTTCAAACGTATTAATCTAATGCATGGCTGAAAATAATATTGGTAGAACTAACAATATCTACCATCATCTTCTTGACCTCAGAGTTTGCCAGTCTAACCATGATTACTAAGGCATCATTATGTAGGAATTGAATTCCTTGCATATCCTTATTTGAAAAAAAACAATCATGTCATTGACTCTATCTTTTTCCTCTTAGGTTTAGCATGTGATCTCCTACCCTACTCGAAGAGCTTATTTAGGGAAGAAGACCTCCTCTTGCCAGTTATCTCTTTTCTCATGGTCTTGTGTCTCTTAATTAAGATTGTTAGGTTAGATTTCCCTATTCTAAGCTTGTTGCTCAATCCTTCTTTTTTGTATAAGTCACTCAATGTGCTCCTCCTTATTTGCTATAAATTTTCTCAAATAACCCCTTTATGTAACATCTTCGAGAGCATTCTTTAGGTACATGCATTTATCTGTATTATGGCCTCTATCTCCATGGAAGCCACAGTACTTGTTGGAACTTCTTTTAGCCGAGCTACTCTTCATTTTCTTAGCCCAAGCTAGGAAACCTTCATTCCAAACATCCATTAAAATATTTGATATAGGTCAATTGAGAGTGGTATGTTTGATAACATTTGTATCGGTCCTTTCCAATCTCTCGAGGTTGACTAAGCTTACTATCCACATCAAAGGTTCTCCTTAATCTGTCCTTTTTAGATCCTCTATCTTTATTCGGTTTCTTCTCATGCTTTTCTCTCTCTAACTCTCTTCTAGCTTCCATCTAGTCTTCTTGTCAGATGAATTTTTCCTACCTCTTTGTAAAATCATCCAGTGAAGTTGAAGGGTGTTTTGTAAGGGATTCAAAGAAGTTTAAGTCTTCCCTTACCCTATTGCAAATAGAATGAAAAGCTACACTCTTATTGCAATAGGTGATTTCAATCATTAGTTAAATGAACCTGTAGACATAGTCTTTGATCGGCTCTCCATGTTTCTACCTATTTGATGTTATGAGAGAAGAATCCTTAGCTAGAGGCTTACTAGCCAAAAAATACTGTCGAAATTCCTCTATTAACTAATCAAAGGAGGAAATGGAATCTACTCTCAAGGAATTGAATCGGTTGCTATTTTTAGGGAATTTTGTGTTTAGACTTTAACCTGCATAGAAAGGAAAACCTCTTGGTACTGGGGCTAGTCTAGTGTGGTAACTTTGACGCCTAAGTTAGTAAATAAGAGTAGGGAAAGTTGAGTGAGTGGTAAAGAGTTATTAGATGTCTTTTATAGTGTTTCTTTCTTGTATTTATAGGTGGGTGTCGTATTTGAAGTAATTGTTATTAGAATGATTATTGAGACGTATGGAGGCATCTTGATTAGATACATTCTTGAAATGTAGAGAAGGTAGGCAATTATGTAATATAATCGTACCAAGTGATAATTGTTTGCACCACATCCCTTCAATTCAAATTAGATACGGATCTGTATTTCTTGGTGTTGGCTAAAAATGTAGACAACTTAACCTATTGGTAGTTAAATGGATGAGTGAGCAAAACTTGACTATCAACATTTGCTCCTAACTCTTGTGTTCGAGGATTTGACAATAGGAGTAAACATTAATATATTAGAGGCTGAGTGGGGAGCTGTTCCATAGATGCCGTGTAAGGTGGGAAGGAAGATGAATCACATCCTAATTGAAAAGTTGTAATTTTCAATTTCTCGCTAGTCAATAGATCAAAAAGTGGAAAATATGACATTTGTCACCTTGGTCATCATTACACCGCAAACTTAATAACTGTCAGAGACTTAACAATTGTTGGATTTCTGTCTTGAAACATACACCAAAAATCTGCGCCATCATCTATCTAGTGGATCATTTCCTTTAAAAACTTATTTGCAGTTATGAGGGTAAATTATCCATACTTAAAGACCTTTTCAAAATGAAAATAGATTTCTTCAGTCTCATCTACAATCTTTCATTTGCTTTCAATATCTTGTCTTCACTTTCAAATTCATATTCTGTGACATTCACTATAATTAACTAGGTATCGTTTGCAACATAATTCATCGACTTGTCCTTTTAGATTCTAAAGTAATTGAGTTTGAGAATAATTCTCCCCCCTTAGAAGAGAAGTGAGATGGCATGTTCCTCAGGTAGCTCGACCAACAATGTTGTAGAGCGGTAGGATAAACTTATTCAAATAAATTCTCTTGTGGTAGACAATTATCTAGAAGACAAAGAGGAAAGATTTGTAGCTAGGTATTTATACAATAATATAGTTTACTTCTACGATTCACTAGATAGAGCAGCTAGTGCTATCAATAGGGTCTTTGTTTCAAAATATGATAAGTACTAGCAAGACCTTCTTGGAGCATGGAATCTTAAGAGGTTAAGAGAAGAGGAATGGATATGCTTTCCAAGGGAGTGTGAGTTCCATATCTACTTGAAATATCTTGATATTGGGTTATGCTTCCTTTTCTCGGCATTTGTTAAGTAGTTCTTCAATTATTTCCGAGTTATACCAAGTATGTTCTCACCAAATACATATCGACTTCTAATAGCTTTTGAGATAATTTATAAAGAGGTTGAAGTCAAGGCTATGCCTCAACTGTTTTGGTACTTCTTTACGATTTGGAGGCAACCTAATGATTGGTACTTTGCCGTTACTGAGCATAGGCAAAAGTTCATGAATGGGTTGGAGTTAGAGATCTGTAAGTGGCTCAAAAAATTTATGTCTATTGTTTCCGATGTTCCTTATAATATTTCTTTCTCTTATTTATAGGCAAGTGTTATGTTTGAAGTAGCAATTTATTGGAATGATTAATGGAGACACGTAGAGGCCTCTTGATCAGATACATTCTTAAAATATAAGGAGAGTGGGAAGTTATGTAATATAACTATGCTAAGTGAGAATTGTTCGCACCACTTCCTTTGAATTCAAATTAGACACGGATTTGTGTTTCCTAGAATTAGTTGAGAATGTAGATTACACAGCCTATCGGCAAACAAATGGATAAGTGAACAAAACTTGACTATCAACATTTGCCCTTTAACTCCTATATTTAAAGATTTGACTAAGGGAGTAAAAATTTAATGCTCTAGAAGCTGAGTGGAGAATTGTTCCTTAAACGCCAAGTAGGGTAGGAAGTCAGATTGTATCCTATTTGAAAGGTCACAATTTCAATTTTCCTGCCTAATGAAAAGACTACAGTAGAAAGTACGACAGTTGTCATCTTAGTCATCATTATGTCACAGACTTAATAATTGTTAAAGACTTCATAACCTTTGGATTTTTGCCTCAAAAAACATATCAACAATCCATGTTAATATCTAAATAGTGCATCATTCATGTCAAAGATCTATTGTAGTTATGAGGGCAATTCATTCATATTTAAGGAACCATTTAAGATCAAAAACAAATTTCTTCTATTGCATCCATAAACTATCGTTATTTGCTTGACATCTTGTTTTATTTTCAAAACCTTCAAATTCTGTATCATTCACTATAATCAATCAGGTATGGTTCACAACGTAATTCGTTGACTTATACTTTCAGATTCTGAAGCTACTAGGTTAGAAGCTACTTCTCCCCCTAAGAAGAGGAACGAGATGGCATGTTCCTCAGGTTGCTCGACTAACAGTGTTGTGGAGTGGTGGGATAAACTCACTCAGATCAATTCTCTTGTGGTAGACAATTATCCAGAAGACAAAGAGGGAAGATTCGTGGCTAGGTATCTATACAACAATATAGTTTACTTCCATGATTCACCAAATGGACTGGTTAGTGCTATCGACAAGGTCCTTATTTCTAAATATAATAAGTACTAGCAAGACCTTCATAGAGCATGGAATCTTAAGAGACTGAGAGAAGAGGAAAGGGTATGCTATCCAAGGGAGTGCGAGTTCCATATCTACTTGAAATATCTCGATTTTGGGCTATGCTTCCCTTTCTCGGCATTTGTCAAGTAGTTCATCTATTATTTTTGTCTCGCATTGAGTATATTCTTACCAAATACATATCAGCTTCTAGTGCCTTTAAAGATAATCTATGAAGAGGTTGAAGCTAAGGCTATGCCTAAACTATTTTAGTACTTCTTTACGATTAAGAGGCAACCTAATGGTTAGTACTTTGCCATTATGAGGCATAGGCGGAAGTTCATGGATGGGTTGGAGCCTAAGATTCATAAGTAGCATAACAAATTCGTGTCTATTGTTTCAAACGAGGAGTTATATTTCTAGACTCAATGGATTGAGTTGATCCGTACTAAGGACATAGAATTGATGCTGAATGATGTCACTGTGGTAAAGAAGATCTAAGAAAGGAGGAAGAACAAAATGTTCTTCTAATCAAGCATTATGAGAGTGGAGAGCCAATCTTTTTCGAGAAGGAAGGTACACTAACAAGTAATTGCAGTGCCGAGTATAGTTATGAGAGGAAAGCCGTTCTCGTGACTTGGGGGAGGAATTGTTGCCTTTGAGCTTTGCTTAGTACAAAGAATGTAAGTTCTTTCTTATTCCTCGCATTAATATTAATATGTCTACTTTACCTTGCAAACATGGGTGCTAGTGAGGTGAATCCTGCCAAGTTATTGGCCTAAGCTAAGGCCAAGAAGTCAAACATTGGCAAGTACATGGCTACTATTGTCACTACTATTCTGCCAGCTGTTATCAAGAAAGCAGCAAAGGAGGGTGTAGTGAACTAAACGGCGGCCCTCATGAAGACCTCCTAACCGGCTAAGAAGTGGAAAGGGAGCGAGAAGTCTAGGTTGGCAAAGGCTATATAAACTGAGGCATCTCTAGTTGAGAATGTTCCATCTATTGTAGAGTTGAGAAAGGGTGGCTAAGCAACCTAACCACATAATGAGGCTGAAACTACTACTGCCGCCGAGGGCTCGTCAATCATGATGGAGGTTATACCAAGTACTAATAAGAGAAGTAGGAAGGAACTTGTTACCCAACCCCCTACCAAGAGGTCTAAGGAGTTGGATGAGAGGATGAAGGAGGCTATGTACAACAAAGCTCTCAACATCAACAATGTCGAATTCTTCCCCAACATGAATGCTGGCGAATACTTTGTTTCATGTTGGAGCCATAATCTTTGGCTTAGATGGAAGGCCTTATTCTTCCTAAGGATAAAGAAAGTGCAAAGAAAGATGTCAATAAGGTCAGTGGTTATAATAAGGTTCATATCGCAACTAAGTCGTATGATGTAAGTACTTATTTCATCCTTGCAACTGTTAGATTCATTTGGTTCCTAATATTCCTGTTTGTTTTCAATTGGGTAACTACATTGTAACAGCTTTGGATGAGGCCAACAAAGAGATGAAGAAGGTAATAACAATAATAGTCTTCATGTATTCTACTAAGTCATCTGGAATATTCATTATTCTATATCAACTTATTGTAGAAAGTTGAAGATGTGTACAACTCCTCAAAAGCCCAAACTGTTGTTGCCGAAAATGCAAGAATAAGGGTTGAGATGGAGGCTAGAAAGTATCAAGAAGAACTGGATGCTAAGAAGTTGGCACCTTCATTAGTTGTCGATGAGTCTCGAACCTTTAGGCCAAGGTTGATGAGTAGAGCTGTAGAAGAAGAAAGGAGAGTACTGGGGTTTGGGCTGGATACTTAGTTCTATGAGTGATGAGGAAGACAAGCTCTAGATGCAGATTAAGGAATTGGAGACTAACAACATTGGGCTACAAAGCCATGTTATCGATTTAGAGGAGGCTATGAGGAAAGGACCCTTTACTGAAGAGGTACTCAAAATCGTCACTCCTAGCCAACAATATGAGAGACTATTGTGGAAGAAGTTGTTGGAGGGGGTCTAAGTAGCAAGAGAAGAGATCCTTAAATCTTACCCCGACTATAATCTCTCGTGCTTAGATTTCACTGATGTTGGTGACAAAGTTAGTAGTTGTAACGAGAGAGATTGTAGGGATCTAGGTGCTAAGATCATTGAGTAGGATGAAGATGAGACTCATGCCAAGGATCTTCAAGATGATGAGGATCGTCTATCTAAAGAAATTCCCTATGACCGTAAAGAAAAATAAACCTATTCCTAGACCCTAAGTATTGGAAAGGAAATATTCTTTGAGAAGACCCCCGCTTCTAATCAACAAAATACTTCTGCTTAATCCAAAAATAGGTCATAGGATTGTTTCGTTGTTTTATCTTTATAAACTACTGGGCCAAAAGGCCGAAAGTTGTAATTGTAATTGTTTTGTGATGAATAAGAATTATCTTTTAACATAGCTTTAAGTATTTCAAGCACTTTTTATTTCTCATGCTCTGTTGTTACTCGGCATGTTTTATTTCACATGATTAATTCTTTCAGCGTGTTTTATTTCACATGCCTAACTCTTTCGGCTTATTTTATTTCATACGCCTAACTCTTTCGGCATGTTTTATTGATATTATTCGTTAGTCATTGAGACGTAGACTAGTCGTTTTACTCAGTTGTAGGATTGATTTATGAATTTCTTTAACCGTAATAGGCTTGAACTTACTAACTTATCAATCATAAATAGATCCAGAAGGAAAATAAAACTTCAAATATAATTGTATCACAAACAAGTAGGCTATTGCCTTACAAAACAAATGGAAATGAACATCATCCAAGGAATCAATTGAAATGGAGTTTTAAATTCTCAACATTCCATATATGAGGGATGATTGATCCATTTAACCTTTCTAGTCACTAAGCCCCCTCACCAATGACTTCCCAAACCTTAACAAGATCTTCCCAATTTGCATCAAGCTTTCCTTGACTTTCTCATACACCAGTTGCTTTCATCTTTTAGCAAACTTAGTCCCCAAGTTGAAAAAACTTATGCTTTACTTTTTGATTATAATACTTAGTTGTTTTATGCTAGTATGCCGCAACCCTTGCTCTTGCAATATCTTTAATTTCTTTAACTATGTCCAAATTTGTTGTTAATCTAATTGATTAACTATCACATCAAAATTCTA
Organism: Lumnitzera littorea; assembly: GCA_024138015.1. Classification (NCBI taxonomy): domain Eukaryota; kingdom Viridiplantae; phylum Streptophyta; class Magnoliopsida; order Myrtales; family Combretaceae; genus Lumnitzera; species Lumnitzera littorea. Next base: position 56,865,747 of record JAMXBB010000003.1, on the reverse strand, counting down.
CATTTGTAGATTAGGCAGATCCAACTCAATCAACAAAACAATTTCCATGCCATATGCTAACCTAAAGGGGGTTTCCCCTATTGCAGTTTTGTGGGTGGTTTGATACCCCCATAAGACATAGCGTAGTTCATCATCCCCATTCCCCTTAACTTGATTAACTTTCCTTCTTAAGCCATGCAAGATGATCTTTTTGACAGCTTCAACTTGGCCATTTGTTTGAGGGTACAATACAGATGTGTAATTTAGGTGATTGCTGTATTTCTCACAAAATGCTTAGAACTTGTTATTGTCAAATTGTAGGCCATTGTCCGTGATTATGATAAAAGGAACTCCAAATCTTGATATTACGGACTTGAAAACAAATGCCTTCACTTTCTGTTCAGTGATCTTCGCTACTGCCTTAGCTTTTACCTATTTTGTAAAATAATCCACAACAACAATGACAAATTGTCACTAGGCCATTGACTTGGGGAAGGGTCCAAGAATGTCTAACCCTCATTAGGCAAAAGGCCAAGGGTTACATAGGCAACATAGTTCAATTGAAGGTGCTTGGCTTGGCACCTCATGATTCTAGCGCTATGGACAATGTCAAACAACTATCCTTGCATCTTCTTTCATGGTCGACCAATAATAGCTGAGTCACAATGCATGGACATACAATGTCTATACGTTCACATGATTATTACATATACTACCATGTAGTTTAGATAATACCTGTTAGGCATCTCTTGGAGGAAGGCATTGAAGATAGGATTGTGATATGCTATGTTTATAGAGTTGACCATCTATCAGCATATAATTCATAGCTTGATAAACCAATCTCTGTGCTTCGTTCTTGTCATTAGGGAGGGTGCCATCTCTTAAGTAATCTACAAGGGGATCTACCCAAGACTCCTTTCTCGAGTAAGGAGCCAATTTGCATCTTTACGAGAAGGTGGATAAACTTTTTTATGGGAGAAATTCAGCAAAAAGTTTGTTGCTTAGGTTTAGGAATGTCATATTAGTCAACTTGGATAACTTATCGATGGCAATATTCTTACTTCTTGGAACCTTATGCATTGAGAAAGATTGAAATTCTTTTACAAGTGTTTGTATCACCAATAGGTACTTACTCATTTCTTTTTCCCTTACCACATAACTTCCTATGGCTTGATTCACCACCAGTTGTTAATCAGAGAACACTTCGAGTTTCTTGGTACTGATCACTTTTGCCAATTTAAGTTCGATAATCAAAGCTTCATATTTCGCTTCATTGTTACCGGCTGAGAATCTAAACTTTAAAGCATAATCAACCTTGACATTATGGGGGCTTTGAAGAACAAGGTCCATACCACTTCCTTCTTTGGTGGGAGAACCATTTACATAAAGGTACCATACGGGATTCTCCACAATCTCCACACTATCTTCTTCACTTTACCTTTGCGCTTGGATCAATTTGGACCTTATGTACCATAATGTCTTTAGGGATACTCGACATGTCCGAAGGGGACCATGCAAATACATCGGCATTAACTTGCAAGAAGTTTATTAAACTTTGACAAATATCTACTGATAAGGGTTTCCCTATCTTGGTTGTTTTCTCAAGGTCATCTCTTAAAGAGATTTCTTCTATCTCATTCTTAGCATTGTTTATGTTGACTGACTTTCCTTTCAAATAGGTTTCTATATGAAAAACCTCTTCTCGCCTCAAGGTTCTCATGTCCAAAGACCTTGCCAATTATTGATCCCCTTTACATACACTAACTCTTATGGGAGTGGGGAATTTGGCTTTGAGATGAGTGATAGAAGGGACAATGCCGAATAAGTGTTGACACAGCCATCCTATGATCATGTTGTATGGAGACCAACATTTGACAACGAGGAAGTTCATTTTATCTTTCACAACACTCTCGTCATCTCCAATTTGGATTGGTAAAGAGATCACTCCAGCTACTTGAATGGGTTGATTATTGAAAGCATACAAATCATAATTGTAAGATCTTAATTGTGCTTTGATCTTTAGTCTCATCTAATCGAAAGCATGCAAGAAAATAATGTTTGCCGAACTTCCAGTGTCAATAAGAATTTTCTTGACCTCAAAGTTGGCAATTCTTGCACTAATCACCAATGCGTCATTAAGTAGCCTTTGGATACCTTAGAAATCTTCCTTTGTGAATGAAATCATATTGTCAATCTTGACCTTTTTGCCTTAGATATTGCAAACATAATTTATGGTGTTAGTCAAACTTGAAGAGCTTGACCAGCCTATAGTAAGTCTACCTACAACTATGTTGATTATCCCATTAGGTACTCTGTTGGTATTCTTGTCTCTTACATCTCTCTCAGCTTTAGCTAACCGAGTGACATTCTCCTGGTCTTCACATCTCCTTTAAGATGGTCGTTCAATATTCTCGGCATCTTGTGCCAAAAAATTGCACAAATGCCCTCATTGTATGGCATCCTCAATTGCATTCTTCAACTGAATTCATTTGTCCATGTTATGTCCTTTGTCGTGATGAAAATCACAATATTTATTGGAATTTCACCTAAAGGGGTTTCCTCTCATCTTCTCTGGCCATTACAACACTCTTCTCTGCCCATGTACCTCCATTAGTATGTTTGAAATTGGACAATTGACTTGTGTGTAGGACGAATATGTTGGAATGCAAGGTCTCTTTCTCTCGACATTAGAACTTTGATCGTCATTTGCTTTGAGTTGATCTTTTGCACTCCTCCTCTTATCATTTTTTTAGTCTCTTTTATTTTGATCAGCCTCTCACCAGGCCTTTATGTTGTCCTCTTATTTGATGTATGATGTAGCTTTGGCTTTGAACTCGGCAAAAGTTCTCAGCTTATTCTTGATAAGAGACTTAAAAAAGTCTTCGTAGGGCTTGACTCCATCAATTACAGTGTCGAGGGCCATACTTATGTCCATCTGGAATTTAAACTATCTCAGCTACAAATTTGGCTAGGTAGTCTCTAATAGATTTATTTGATATTTGTTTTATTGTGTTAAGGACTGAAGAGTCCTTAATAAGAAGCTTATAAGTAAAGAAGTGTTAGAGGAACACTTTTGCTAGTTCTTCAAAACATGACATTGTGTTCGGCTTTAGGTGTTTGAACCATGTACTTACTGCATTCCTTAATGTTGAGGGAAAGGCTTAGTAAGCCATGGCATTGCTCAAGCAGTGCAACTTAGCCAAGGTGTGATAGTACTCCAAATGATCTTCAAGGTCTTTCGTTCCATCATAAGTTTCAAATTGTGACAACTTGATGTGCCGTGGTATGACCTCCTCTAAGAACTTAGGAATAAAGGGGCTCTTCTTGATTTTGAGCTACATACTTATTACAGTAGGGGTATTAACATGCAAGGGTCAAGTATGGTACATCTACTGTAGTTGCTTGCCTTTGTCTACTTTTATGAGTGTAGGAGCTGAAGGTCCCATCGTAACCATAGCTTGCTTTTTCAGCAATTTGGGTAAATAGATTGAGTCATCACTATTCTCGGCATCATGATCACCATACTCTTTGTTTTGATTTGGGTGGATACTATTATGGAGGAGATTAAGGATCTCTTCATGTTTTTTGTTTAGTTTCTGATTTTCTTTAGCCAAGTCGAGGAAAAGTTGCTTGAGCTTAGCTAAACTTTGCTTGTTAGTATGCCTACTCCCCCTTTTAAGGTGTTGGGAGGAAGTACTAGTACCTATACTCTTACTCATTTTAGTTCTTATCATGTGGGTGTGTTTGAGAAAAAATAGATGGTGCCAAATGTTGTTGGTAGATTTTGGTAATTGGAATTATCCTACAAAGAAAGGAAAAACTCTTAGTACCAGGGCCAGTCCGGTACGGCCAGTCCAATGCCCAAGTTAATAAATGTGAGTAGGGAAAGTTAAGTGAGTAGTAAAGAGTTATTAGATGTCTCTTAGAGTGTTTCTTTCCCGTATTTATAGGTGAGTGTCGTATCTGAAGTAGCATTTATTGGAATGATTATCGAGATAGGTGAAGGCATTTTGATTAGACACATTCCTAAAATGTAGGGAAAGTGGGCAATTGTTCAATATAACTGTGCTAGAACTGTTTGTGCCACAACCTTTGAATTCAAATTAGATATAGATATGTATTTCTTAGTATTGGCTAAGAATGTAGATAACTTAGCCTATCGACAATTGAATGGATGAGTGAGTAAAACTTTACTATCAATAGTTGCATGCAGATTTCTTTAAAGTAGATGGGAAAACTTTGTAAGTGATATCATTAGATAATCTGTAAAGCTCTTTCAGAGCCTAGAATGTGTTTAGGTGCTCATATGGATCCTTCCTTCTGTCATATGTATGAAATTGAGGCAAGCGAACACTTAACAACAAGACCTCATCTACTGTATTCCATGTGAAAGGGCTTACCTTCTTACCATTCTCATTCCTGTCCTTTTTAAAGGTTCCTTCATTGGCGAACTTCTTAACATAGTCCTCAACTCTTATAAGCTCACGTTTCCCACAGCTTTCTAAGGTAATCATACAATTACACTCTCCACCCATTGTCCTAGTAGAGATTGTATACTTATAACTGTTGGAGATTGTAATATTGCTTACGGTTAGCCATTCTTACCTAACCATAGCTCCTGTACTTATTGGGTACAATCTTCATTAACTACTAGAGCTTTTCCTTGCAATTGTTAATGTATGTCCTTGTACACCATAGGATGAACCTGCTAATTGACTTGTTGTTGGGAAGGAGTTAAAGAGGAGACAACATCTCACTCATTAAGCCTTTGGTGCAATTTTATGTTAGTAGCCTAAACCTCTTCGAATTCTTTGGCAAACTTAGCATAGAAGTGCTCTAGTTGTGCTATTCATGGTTAGCCATTTTTCTATTAATGCTCTTGGATGACTTGGTTATGTACTTTAACTTGACATACTTTGGGAGTATATTGTGGTGGTGATTGCTATTCTTGGGCCACTCGAGGGGGCTGACTCTACCCCATAATGGTTTCGAGTGACTTAGTTCGTGTCATGTCATGGTAATAAAAACAAACAATGCCTATCATTGATATCAAATTTTGGTTAGGGTGTGATCTCAAAAATAAGACTTGCCAACACTCTACAAAATGGATGAAAGTTAGGCTAAGGGGAGACTAGGGCAACTTTGACGCTGTTACTCCAATGCCTAAGTTAGGTAATATTGAAAGAGATAGGCAACAGTATGGGAAAAGTGTTCGAGTGTCCAAAAGAACCTATTTGTTGCATTCAGACCTCCTTCTTTTATAGTTCTAGGATAATTTTGAAAGTAGCAACCGTTCGTTCCAATTTAAGCACGTGCACTTAGTTTAAATTTTAGGACCATTCCTTGATTTTTAGGGAATGTGGCTGATGTAATGGTGACTAATAAGTAGTAATTCGGATAGGAGGCCTAATTGTTCATGCCCAATTTTAGAGTTTAAACCTTCATGGGTTAACTAGGTTAAAGCTCGACCTAAAGACCGTTGTTCTAAGCTAGAGGAACCATATCCGACCTGCTTTTGGCAAGGCATTTCTTGTTGAAGTCTAAGTACTTAGACTTTCTAGTTTTAGTCCAATGATCAATAGGACTTGAAGCAGGTTGGAATAAGGTAAAAAGGGAGATATGGTTTTGATAAGAGATCTGAGGTAGTCTTATGTAGCTTGGTGTACGCTTTTGGAGAAAACCTTTATCAATAGTAAGTATTGTCTTAGATAGAGATAGTCCTTTGGTATCAAAGTTCTAGGAAAGTTTACACCAGTCTTTGGGTACTAAGCTATAATTTAGTACAGCTTATCATCCCTTAATGGATGGACAATCAGAAAGAACCATTTAGATACTAGAGGATATGTTAAGAGTTTATATCCTAGATTTCAAGGGTAATTAGGACCAATATTTACCATTAGTAGAGTATCCTTATAATAATAGTTGTCAAGTAATTATACAAATGGCTCCATATGAAGCTTTATACGGAAGGAAATGTCGATCACCATTGTATTAGTAAAGTAATAAACACGCGATGTGTTACATCCTAGCTTAGCAAGGAATGCACTATTACATAGGAATACCTATTGAAAACTTAACTCAACTTACTTATTAATCAAAAGACAACATTTTTTTATGATAAAGGGGTTACTACATCAAAGTTCAGCTAAAATTTTATTACATCTTATGTATACAACATAATATTTACATCAAAACATAAACCAGCTTTTTCCTTTATCAACTTCACAATAGTAGGATTCCTAACTTAGTACAGGTTCCATACAAAAGCTGTTGACTCTAACTCATGCTCTTAGTATATATATCCTCCCTTAGTGTTGAGCTCTTCATGATGCAGTTAACTTGAGGATAAAACATTTTATCCCCTCAGCTATTGGAGTTGAGTAAAAGTGGATAACAAAAAACATAATATAGACAATATGATAGATAATATTACATATCACAACCGAAACATTTCAATCATAACTCGTAGGTTCATCTTCACATATGCATTTGCCCAACTAAGCATTTACTGCTAGTAATGTGGCATGCTATGCTTATGCACGTAGCATGCATTGGTACCAATATCCTATGCCCTTCTAATCTTCTTCTAGTTAGTTAATATAGCCGAGCATTTAGATATAACGTCTAGGAACCTATGGGCAATAAGGAGTTGCCTGGGAGTAGGACCCTACCAAATTGGACTATACATTATAGTCTACCATTATAAAAAAGGGCAACAAGGAGCTACTTGGGAGCAAGAACCCCAACTTTCCATTACAAAATTAGACTATATACTGTAGTTCACCAAATCAAAGTGACAACACTACCAAATTAGACTACATACTGTAGTCTACCAAATTTGACTATCAAAATAGTCACAATGTTTATGCAATGCAATCTATATGCTTCCAAAAACTGAGTTTATAAAGCCATACTTTTTCCATGATCACTTGGAAGCCTTGTTCTAAAAATTTTGACTCGTAGGTACTTTATATCACTCAACACAACCAGTCTTTTAGTTTTATTCAACCTAGTGATCCGATTCTAGTTTTTGAACTCTCTTTAGTAGAATTCTAGTATCTTACTTAAGGATCACTTAGGTAAATACCTAAAAGATTAAGTTAACAATCACTCAACTTTCCTAATCAGCACAATTATTTGTAAGCACAAATCATCACCTAACATAAAAACATAACGGTTTAATTAAGATATAGTTATTATCATTTAAAATCACCATATCTGCATCCACTAGAGTATCATATTAGTTCACCCATGATATACCAATATTCAATCAGCATAGCATCAAACAATACGCAGTGTTATGAGTAGTAATATATCTATACCAAGCATGGGTTAGATCCACTTGCCTGGACTTAGTAATAGTGCAAAATCCTAAACTCTGCCATGTAGTCCTTCCTTACTTATCACACTTATGAAAATATAAACATGGTTTCCAAGTTAGCTACCAATTGAACCCAAATTCTCATAAACTTTCACTACCATGTCTTTAAACTTCATTTGATCGTATCTTACTCATTCCTTATCTGATTTCAGTAAACTTTATATTGTCATGGTTGTTATTTCAAGGACTATTAAGATATCTTAAGAATCAAGTCTATCAATATTATGAAGGTCCAAAAATACCCTTTTCTTACTATGACTCAATTGTACGTTATCCTAACTCCATAATTGACCCGAGTAAGCTTTAGTACTGAACTAAAAACCCTAAAAATCATATTTTCCAAACCTATCCAATAACTCTTAATATACTCTAATGTGTTCATTTTACGTAAATTTGACAAGTACCTTACTATTACTGGTTACTATATTACATATTAAACCAATATATAAGCTTATATCAAGAAAATATGTAATAAATAGTATGCGAGCCCGATTAATTTCATGAAAAATCCTATAGACTTAAAAAAATATTTATTTGAATTATTTATCATCAATTATATTAAATAAGTTATTATCAATTTCTACAAAAACAACGGTTTTAGCTCGGAATTATGAAAAATTAGGGAAAATAAACAAATTTATGTGTGAGATAAAAATTAAATATTCCAAATATCATTATAAACATCTAGAAGTCTAAACATGTAGGGCTCATTCATTAATTTTATCGAAAAACTAATTATTTCAATAATTTGGTAAAATTGGTAGTTTTATTCAAAATAATTATAAAAAATAGTAAACATACTTAATTTCAAAAATTCTTGTTACCAAAATTATATATATATATATATATTAGGTGTATTATATATAAAAATTAAGCTTAAAATAACATTATCTAATATTTATAAAAATTTATTCCATTTTCTCCCAAACAGGGTATTTTCTTAAGGAGCCCATATTTCCACTAATTATTTAATTAAAATAAAATTACTAAATTAATCTAAACAAAAAACAATCCTAGAAAACTAAATTTCATAATTAATCGACAACATTTGATATTTTTAGCAAATTAAATAAATTGTGGGCAAAAGATTGGTTTACCTAAACTAGCTGCCTCCAATGACCACCTGGCTGCTGCACCTTGTTGGAAGAGCTTCTTCAGCTACCCTTTATTAGACCTCTAAGCCCCACCAAGTCAGGTTATGGATAACCTATTGAACTAACCTAACCCAACTCCGACACAATTTCTTGTTTTATTTTTATTTTATTTTTTTCTTAATTTTTTCCAATTTTCTAAAATTATGTTCTTATGTTTTTAGGTTACTAAAATATTGCAAATGAGGTTTGGACTCCTATTTATAAGCTTTAGGATTTTTGTATGTAAAAAAGTAAAATTACACATATCTTTTTCCCATTTTACTTAAGAGTCATGTGTCATTCTCTAAATAATCAAGTATTGACTCATCATTTCTAATTAATCTTAGGTTGATACATCATTTGGTGACTTATCCATTCAATTTTTTTATTAATTTCCTATTATTTTACATTATTTTAATTAATTTTGATAATTTATTATTATTATCTATATATATTTAATACATATAATGTATCTCACATGTAAATACATGTATATTATGTGTATTTCAACTTCATTTATTATTTTTGAAAGTTAATCAACTTATTTCTAATATTTCGCTATATCTAAAATCTCGGATTTCATGATTATTGGCTTGATTGATAAATTAATGTTTTTCTTAAATTAATATTTTTACTTTTTTAACTTTATTGTAAAGTTTGAAACAAAACAAATAACTTAGTCCAGTGCCCTAAATTTAGAGGCTTGGATCTTAGGGTTATTGAATTGGCTTGAAATCTTGGGATATTACATGATGATAGGATCTGATATAATTTAGCGGATGAATGATAAAATGAAAGTAATATGGTAGAGGATGAAAGCAACACAGTATCATTATAAAAGTTGGGTAAATATGAGAAGAAAGCTTGTAGAATCTACCTTAGGAGATCATGTGTATGTTTAAATAAGTCAATTTAGTGGATTTAAATGATTTGGCACCATGGGAAACTAAGTCCTCAATATATCGAACCTTTTGAAATATTGGAGAGAATAGGAATGTGCAATATGAGATTGCTTTACCTTTGATTTTGACCGGATGTCATGATGTGTTTTATGTATTGATGTTACAACATTTTATGAGGAATCCAAATGCAATAGCAGAGTTAATGCTAATAGATCTATAGGAAGATTATACTCTTAAGGTGAAACTAGTTAAAATCTTAGAGAATTGAATGCAAAAATTGAGAAATCATAAAGTTGAATATGTAAAGGTTCAATGAGATAACGGCCTAAGAGTAGAAGTGACATGGGAATTGAAGGCCACCATGAGGAAGCGTTATTTAGGAATCTTCTATGAGTTAAGTTAATATTATTGTATTATAAAGACTTAGTTGATTAATTACTATGTGATGGTTAGATTAAAAGTTTTAACAACAAAACTTTTCAAAAGAGGATAGAAATATAAGTCTCGTACTTACATGACTAGGTTCTAAGTTACCAATTTAAGGTGTTGGTGAAATAAATTGATTAAGTTGGAAATTTATGATTAGGCTCAAGATATTGATCAACAAAAACTTGAGGATTGAGATCTCAAAAATATAATAAAATAATAAAAATATAGCTAGAATAATACATTTCTACTGTATTATATAATACTTATTGTAATTGCACAAAATGGGCTTCAATAGCAAGCAAATATTTAGAGTTAAATTTTGCATGTAATAAAATTAATAAATGAAATGAAGAAAAAATATATATTTACCACGTGCAATTTTTACGTGTAAATATGTACCCTTAATTATCTAAAATACCTGATTAGTATAAATTAAGCAAAAAGAAATAAGAAACAAGTTAAAAATTTAATTAAAAATTAATAGTAGCTAGAATATACTTCAATTAGGCGTATGGGAGCTTAGGACAACCATTGAGTATTTATTAACATATTTTATCACATTTAGGCTTGGTATAAATAGTGGATTTTGCATAGAGAGAGAAAATCAATCTTTACCAACAAATGCTTTGTAAAAATTTAGGAAAACTCTACAATAGCTCTTACATGCAAACTAGAATCTAAGAAAGATAAGGTTGGGTTGACACACTTAAGGAAGAAATGTAAACCCTATAAAATCCGTAGTCTGAACCTTAATTTATGTCTAAGTATCCTAAACTATATCATGAGTCAATAAGGCTAGTAATGATAAAATTTTTATGAAATAAATAAATCGAACATAGTATTGATAATAAAAACCTTAGAAATTGATCGAAAACTAAATCGTATATAAAAACCCTAAATTCGATATACGTGCAAATACTTGAAATCAAACCCAAACTTGATCGAAACCCTAAATCTATAACTTTTAACCTATAAAATAATTAAATATCACTTAATAGTGATATAATCGTAGTTGATTACTATAATCGTAGTTGATTACTATAATCGTAGTTGATTACTATAATCGTAGTCGATTACAATTATCGATTAAATCGCTTAATCGCATGAAACTTTTAATGAAAACGTTAAAATAATTCATAAAAATTATAATTGTACCAGGTACCAATTAAATTAATAAATTTTCACAAAATTCAAAAATTAAATTATAAATGTTATTTTTACTATTTTTATGTTTAAAGAAATTACATATATTTATTTTTTTTTCTATTTTCTTCCCTTTTTCTTTCCTTTTTTCTTCTCTTATTTTTCTTTTTATTCTACGTTAAAATCTAGCACATAAAAAACAGCCTACGTGATGAATTCATTTCCAGGTGTTGATCCAATAAAGTGAAAAAGACATGAAACTTGATTACTTTGTCCCATCATATTTAATGCATTACTTATCTTAGCTATTATTTTTTATTTATTTTCTTTATATTGACTTTTTTTTTCCATCTAATCAACCTCACTTTGATTCACGTCTGGAAGTAAAAAAAAAAAAACCACAAAAAGAAAAGAACACAAAACTAAAACTAACACACAAAACTGAGAAGAGAAAAAGGAAAACAAGAAGAAGGAGAAGGAGAAGAAGGAGAAAATATTGTTCCAAATTATTAAACCAATTAGGTAAGACTATTTATTTTACTTATACAAATGTATATCATATAGTATAGACATATATACTAAGTGTTTATTTATTTAATTAATTACACGTATGCATAAATAGATATATACATAGGTATTAAGTTATTTTCTATTTGTGTATAAACATATGTATGTAGGCATGTATATATTTATTATTATGTATAACATACGGTATATATATATGTATGTATAAATAAGAATACATATAGTAGGTATTTAGAATTTTCACTATTTGGGTCTTAATATATATATGCATGTATACATGAATATATATATGTATGTGTGTATTATATATGTATGGATGATTAGTAATTAGTATAATATATATATAGATGTATTAGGTATTCTTGTATTTATGTACTCATGTAAGTATTTCTTTATATATATATATATATAGGTGGCGTGATGATAGATATGTATATATAAACATAGTATTTTATATTATATATAGGTATATGTGTACATGTATAAAAGTAGGTATATGTATGTATAATTGTACTTAGTATATTTAATTTATAAAAAAAATTTGTACATATATTTGTACATGTATTGGGTTAGACGTTATATGCATGTATTGTATTATTAGTTGTGTTCCACATTTTTGTACATATGACTATATATTTAATACAACCGTATAAGTGTATATGTATATAAAATACAAATAGATCTATATTATACTTATACATATAGTATATAATATATAATTAAAGTTAGAATAATTTATCACATAAAGTATAGTATACGTATAAATGTACGTATATGAATAGTGATGTATACTTAAAATTATGAGTATACTTAAATAGTATATATAATATACTATAATAATAATTTAATAAATAAAGTAAATCAGTAAGTATATATATGCATAAATATCATAAACTTAGAGAAAAACTTAATAATTAAGTAAATTGGCAAATTTAATAAAATATAATCATAAGTATTTTTATATATACATATTTATACCATAAAATAGGAAATAATGGAAAATTCGAAAAAATGTGCAAACTTGACATGTAGCACTCATACATGTTGCCATGTCACCATTTGTTATTAATTAATTAATTTTCGTAATTAATAATAATAATAATAATAAATTAATTAATTAAGTAGAAAAATAATAAAGTAGAAAAAATTGAATTAATAATTCTAAAATCTCAAAAATAGGTAAAAATAAGTAATTAGAGTAAAATAAGCTTAAAATGAGAACATTTTTAATTATTTGATTTAAATAATTATTAAATCGTAAATATATTACGAAAAAGCTTAAATTAATATTTTATAACTTTTCGAATTAAAATAATAAATTTTGTGATATTTTTATCACAGTTCAAATTGCGAGTCAGAACGTCCAAAATAGATTTCGTTACGAGAAAATACGCTAAAAAACAATCAAAATGGATTATAAGTTCATAATGATCCGAGTTAAATCGAAAAAGTTATACGTGATTTGATAAAAAAGCTCAAATAGACTATTTCACATAACTAAATTAAGCAAACAATACAAATTGTGATACTAGATTAGCTTTAAATTTCCAAACTTATAATTTTCTATATTCCTTATTCTTAGATGATCTCGACCTTGACCTTAAGATGCTATCAAACTATTACAACCCCTAAGTCGATCATGGTTGAGTGAGTTTTTCTTAATGATTCCATACTTTCTTGTGTTTGTAATTAGAGAATATAAATTCTGATTAATAATTGAATATTGTGTGGGGTTGGGTTATGCTGTTTGTTGATAGTGAATTTACTTTAAAGTGGAATAACATATTGGTTGTTGCATAGTAGATTTGATAGTAACCGATTGTCTGTGACCTTGTTGACCATTAAATAATAAGATATAATTTTATTTGACTCGAAAGAACTAACTCGAAACACACATAATCATACACTATATAACTAATTCCAGCCATCACATCATACGGAGGTAGCGAGATGCCATAGTTAGGTTGATTATTTGCGGTTATAGATCTCGTATGGTGCATACATGTGATATGACCTTATCTTAGCTCGTGTGATCACTAGGTGTTGAAAGCGCCAACCGCCTAGCTATGGGTCGAGTCTAAAGGCCCTCATTTAGGGATGAGTAAGGGCTGCGTGAATTTACTCACAATCATATGTAGAACTTGATTTTGATTAAAATTGAGAATGAATATACCATTACATTTTAAATACGAAACGCGGAGTTTCATTATGAGATAAGTTCTAGTATGATACTCAGATTTGACTGTGCTGATATATCTCCAACCCTGACTTTGGAGGGCGTTAAATCTGAGTTGTATGCAGTATTTGGTTACCTGCATGTATTTGTTTGACATACTGGTTGACATGCATTTATTTGATTAAATTTAATCAATGTATAACTTGATTGCTGTATGGTTGAGGGGATTATCTCATTAAGCTAGTTAGCTTATACCCTTGTAGTTTACTTTCGTGAGCCAAGTTATTCATGGAGTCAGGCCGTCACATGCCCGAGGTTAGTTGTACATCAAGGGGTTGATGTGGGAGTAACATGTGATCGGAGTATACTTATGATGGTGGATTTAGATTATGAATCCTATTATGCAATAAAATGATGTTAGTTTGAGTTAAAAAGTATTATAGACTTTTTATCTGTAAATTTCTATATAAATAGATTATGTTTTATATTTCTTTAGCTTGTTATTATTATCATGAAATGATATTGCTAATACTTACGCAACTCTTAGTTATTAGTTATAGCTATAGCCTTGTGTATCGCATAAAGGGTTGTCGATTGTAAAGGAAATCAATCTATAGTCATTTGTATGGTATATGGCGACTGCCATGACTAACTCCCTCGGATCGTAATAGTTAGGTGGTATCAAAGTATGTTTTAAACTACGTCAAAATAAAACTTGACCTTAGACAATAGAATAACTTACTTGGGAAGATTAAGAGAGGTAGAACTGGGTTAAGTATTGAAGCTTTAATTTACATACTAAAAGTTATAATAAAGTAATTTTATGCTTTATTGATTTAGAGGACCGAGTTGGAATTATGGACTGCTTTTTCTTTATTTCGTCTCTAAGATGGTGAGAGCTTATGGGATTAGAAGCACCGACTTAGGATTGCCTGCGAGGATTTGGCATTGGTTAGCCGACCCTGTATTGTCAATGAGGTGTTGTTTGCTTGGTATTAAGGTAGAGGTTAATCTCTTCTTCACCTCGACAAAACCAATTTCTTCCTTCTCTCCTTATTTGAACTCCATATTCTTCTTCGTTAGTTCGGTGAGAGGTGTAACAATTGTACATTAGTAGAAGGAAGCCAACCCATGGAAGCTTCTTACCTCAACACAGGAGGTCGGAGTTGGCCATTAACTAATAGCTTAGAGCTTCTTACTATCTACTTACAAGTCTCTTCTATTAACCACATATCTAGGGAAGACCACTCCCACTTGGCAGAAACAACACTCCTTACGGTCGTTAAAGAGCTTCTTAGCTCATAAGACATCAAAAACAACATAAAACTAAGTGCTACAGTCGGATAGGTTGGCATTGTACACTAAGATGTCATCAAAGTAAACTATAATGAACTTTTGATGAGATCTAGTACTGGTCACTTGGAATAAGCATGCACAATGAACTAGTATCACATGAACTAAGGTGGTTATGAATAGCAAGAGTGTTTGAAGAATAAATGGAAACAGATAGTTTAGCAAAGCCGAACACTAGTCCTAGGGATATGATGCATCATAGTACCACAAATAGACCAACTTACTTGCTAGATGTGATGTAGTAGTCCAAGTTAGATGAGTTACTTGCCACAATTCTTGCTAAAGAGATTGAAAAGAGTTGGTCAGAGTAAGCAAGCAATTACCTTACGATGGGAAGAATGTTTGAAAAGTTGATGTTCATCGATGATGTGGCTATTACATACTATAAGTATTTATATGGCCCCATTGGGACAATTCATAGGTTGTCACAATTACCATAAAGATTCCTACTAAAAAAAAGGAAAAATACATAATGTATAAGGACAAATGAGTAATCTGCAAAAAAAGGGAATATCCTTTGTAAGGAATAATATGGATGTTAGAAGGGGGATACGTACTGATTTATTGACTTTGTAGTCCAATACTAATAATGGATGCTGAGTAGACCTGACTCACTTGGTGTTGATTTGGCAGCTGGGCAAGGCAGAAGCTTGAAAGCTTGCATCTAGGAAAATAGGAACATGGTTTCTTGGGCTTAACAAGTCGGACTTAATAGTTCGGCTTAGCTGTTGCTCAACTATATCAGGGGTACTTGAATTTAAGATGAGGAAGAGTGAGTATGGAGTGAATGATTTCGATAAGTTAGTTGATGGATTGAGTTATTGCTCTTCAAGAGTTAACTCTCCTAAGACAGCACAATAGACTGAGTTGGCAAGTTCTCGAGCTTTGGAGCAAATAATCGGCCTTTGATCCTTATCATCCTCTTTAGGCTATTTGAGATTTGGGATCAAATCTTGCTCAACTTCTTATGGTTCTTCACTAGGGACATACGAATGGAGGTCAGTAATGTTGAGGGAGTTTAAGACTCCATATCCCTTGGGTAGTTCAATTTCGTGTTAGGATTAATCTTTTCTATCACTTTAAAAGATCCATCGGCCTTCGAAGATAGTTACTCTTCCTCAAATTTGGGAATTGCTTTTTGCTAAGATATATCCAAACCAAATCACTAAGTTGAAACTCTCTAATCTTCTGTCCTTGGCCTCACTTCTTGAGCTTGGAAGCAGCTTAGGTTAGGTGCTCTATGACCTTTTGGTGCATTGCCTTGATGGTCTCTAATTGTTCTATAGTTGACTTGTCTTTGTGCTACAGTAGGTAGGGTGTTTGATCAGGTGAAAGCTTAAGGTTGAAGCCAAGTTGACCTCAAAAGGTAACATGCTCGTGATATGCATAAAACTAAAAGAATAGAATAGATTTTTCTCTCATTGACTGGTTAAGGGTTTTAGAAAAAGAGCTTTATTATTTTTTTTGTCGAAATTCAACATAAAAAATAATAGGAGTGATATTTAATCTTGAATTGGAGATTGGAACTCTTAACAGGTTATTTTTTTCTTCTAATAAATTCTTGATTTGGATATTATCTTCTCTATTCTTTCCTTTGTATGCTTAATTAATATTGTTTATTGGATTTTTAGATTATTAGTTTATAAAGTGTGTGATAAGTCATAAATATTGTCTAGTTTGTCCCAATTTTATACTACACTTATGTGTATATTTTTATTGTTTTGATAGAAAAATATGTTGATTCAAGAAATATACACAAAAATGTATTTGAGTTTAAATTGAACAAAGGATTGATATTGGATACAATTAGACCAACTATGGGCTACGTTTTTAATTTGGAAACTGTTGAAGCCAATGCCAATTCCAAGCATTATCTAATATGTGTTAGAGCAACTCTCGCATGGAGATGGATGAAGAGGTAAGATGTGAACCAAAGAAAGCCTGCACGTCCATTATAGGCCAATTCGAATACATTTAGGTCCATATCTTACGAAAGTGGAAATTAGAAAAGGAAGTTGGCATTTAGGAAATATATATTATTCTAATTTCCGTAGCTATGACAAGAGGAATTTAATAATCATTGATTTTTTTTTTTCAGATTTAGTAGTGGCGAGCATATTTATTTTCTAATTTCCGTGGCCACGCATAGAAGACAAAAAGGAAAGATCCTAATTTCGTAGCTACAAGATAAGGAGATCTAGATAAATTTTAGGGTTTATCACAAGGGCATAAAAGATTCAAGAAAGATCAGATTAAAAATTAGATTTGCACTCCAAGAATCATAATTGAGTTTTCTAGTCTTTTTAGCTTTCAAGATTTATTATGTTTCTTGAATTCTTTTGTGTAACTTTTATCTTTGCTATGAACTAAATTAGATTTAATAGGATTTTAACATGGCTTGATAATTTAATCAATGCATGACTTTGTTATATGTTATTATTTAATTGATTGAATTTTTAATTATTCAATTTCATGGTTCGTGATTCTATTATCTAACCAATAGTATTTTCGTAAATAAATCTTGAAAAACTTGAAAAGGAATTAACAGTTTATATGAAATTGGAATAGAATTGATTCAATTGTTAACATAAAAACATGCACTTCGAATTGGTTTTAAAATTCATGTTCGTAATACGATTAGTATTAATTTTTATAATACAGAAATATGCATGAATTATGATATTAATTAGGGTAGTAAATTTTGTCAGAAGAAATTTACTACATAACAAGAGATTATAGATAAACTACTCGAACGGGAAGTGAGCTCTTGTGAATCTAATTAAAAACCAATTAATTAATTTTAGCATATTTTATAAATATGCATTGATTCGTCAAATGATGGCTTTGTTGAGATCACATGTTATTATTAGTGCATTCTTTCTTTATGACATTAGTATTTTATTTTTAGTTCATTTATAGTCATAGTCAATTAGCTCTTTTTATTTTAATTTGTTTCATCATTCCGTTTTGATTGCCTATCGAAGAAAAAAATTGAAATAATTTAATACTTAATTTCTAGTCCTAAAGATCGACTTGGTTTCACTAGTTATTTCTACTACAGTGTATTGCGCAGTTCACTTGCTGAAGTGTTTTTATTGAAGAATCATTTTTAAAAGGAATTGTATATATTAAGTTTTTGGGGCTGTTATTGGGGACTACACTAAATTAATATTAAATTTCTCACCTCTATTTTTAGGCTAGGTATTTTATTATTCTTGTTTTGTTTTAATAGATAGTTATTAGATTTAGTTGGCTTAAATAATAGGATCTTTGCATTAGTACTCTCAGCTCTCATCATTTGCGTTAGGATAAATTTCGTTTTTCTTTTCTCGTTTATTTTTCTATTATATTTCATTAGCTTTTCATCATTCGGGACAGTAAATTTTCAATATAGGAGCGATTTGGACTTATCAGGACAGTAACGACGAGTAGCTGCAAAGAATTTGCAACGAGGAATTTTTTGTCTCTATCCTTTCACATTCACATTGTTGAGCTTCAATTCCAATACTAGCCACTTGTGGCGATATCACGTTGGGGAGCTTCAATGAGAATACTTCCACAATCACTATCGCATTGGAGTAATTAGGGTCCAGTAAGTCCACTTTCTTTTGTACTAAGCTTCGGTTTCATTTTATTAATTTTTCATTTTTATGGAAGTTTTATTAGTATACATTGTTAGGAGCATGTCTAATTGTTTGATTTAATTGGTGGTTGGATCGTTTTGGAGTTTTAATGTTACCTTTGCATTCTAAAAGTCTTGAGATAAATTGCATTAATAGTTCAATTGTTATTCACTTAGTTTTTTTAAAAAAAAAATCCCCTACACATGTATGCATAAGATTAGAAGTGCAGACTTAGAATTGTTAATTTTTGACCCTGAGATTAAACACACTTTCCATAGGCTTAGACGAGAACACATACACTTAAATCAAGAGCCAATAGAGATTATGCTAGAAAATAATGAAAATGGAGGCCAAAACAAAGAAAATAACTGAGCCCTTTGAGAATATTTTGCTCCCACTATTCAAGGAGCAACATCTAGTATCATGCGCCCTAGAATTTAGGCTAATAACTTTAAACTCAAGCTTATACTAATACAAAATGGTGCAAGCCAACCAATTTGGAGGATCTCTACATGAGGATCCCAATAAACATATCTAGAATTTTCTTTAGATATGCAAGACCTTCAAAAGTAATAGCATCTCAGAAGATGCCATTCACCTCCGGTTATTTCTGTTTTCGTTAAGGGATAAGGCAAAGAGTTGGCTTAATTCACTCACCTTTAGCTCAGTTACCACATGGGATTAATTGGCTCAAAAATTTCTCACTTGGTTGTTTCCTCCTGCCCATACTGCTAAACTCAAAAGTAACATTACATCCTTCATGCAATATGAAGCTAAATCCTTATACGAGGCATAGGAAAGGTACAAGGAGATTTTAAGGATATGGCCTTATCATAGGCTCCCTATATGCTTTCAAGTGCAGACATTCTATAATGGTTTAGGAGCCCAACTTTATACAATGATTGATCCAGCCTTTGGAGGAGCTTTAATAAGTAAGAGAGCAAAAGATGCTTACTAGCTGATTGAGAAGATGGCATCAAATACATATAGCTAGCAAACAAAACAAGCAATGCGTAGGAGAGTTGCTGGAGTAAATGAAGTGAGTGAAGTGTCATAGTTATCGGTACAAGTAGCAACTCTCACTACTTAGATGAAGTAGATAAGTAAGCTTCTTACTACTATGGGCTCTAGTTGCAGTCCACCAGTAGTGTGTATCCTTTGTAAAGGCACCCACGATATAATGGACTATCAAATAGTATTCCCTTCACCCTTATCTATGAGTGTGAGCTTTGAACAAGCTAACTTTGTTGGCAATTCTAATAAGGGGAATCATAATCCATACTCGAACACCTATAACTCCAATTGGACGAATCATCTAAACTTTACTTAGCAAGAGAATCAAAATGCTTAGAGTACTGCCTGGCTATTCACGACCCTCGGAGCCACCAAAGGAGAAGAAGTTGAGTATGGAGGAGCTCATGACTAGTTTTATCTAGAGGGCTAACATGAAATTTTAGAATCACTATGCAACTATTCATAATTTGGAGGTGCAAATGAGTCAGATCTCAGAGATGCTAAGTAACTACCCTTAGGGTTCGTTGCCTAGCAGTATTGAAAAGTACTCAAAAGAGGTGAATGCCATAACTCTTAGAAATGAATAGAAGGACCTAGAGCATGTTGAGAAGAATAGTGAGCCATCCACTAGAAATGAGGATGAGGTAGAATTATAGCAAAAAAAGGTGGATGTGAAGCCTTATATTCCTCTTATTTCTTTTCTAGGGAGGTTGAAGCAGCAAAAGCTTAACCACCAGTTTTCTACATTTTTGGATGTTTTCAAAAAGTTGCATACCAACATCCCATTCATGGATGTACTTAAGCAAATGCCCTCTTATACAAAATTCATAAAGGAGATCCTCTCAAAAAAGAGGAAACTAGCTGACCATGAGACTATGATGCTGATTGAGGAGTGTATACCTATCCTACAAAATAAGTTGCCTCCTGAGCTCAAAGTTCCTAGTAGTTTTATGATTCCTTACGTTATAGGGAACTCTTATTTTCACAAGGTACTTTATGACCTTGGTGCCAGCATAAATCTCATGCCCTTATCCATCTTGAAGAAATTAGGGTTAGGAGAGTGTAAACAGACTATAGTATCACTACAGCTGGCTGATAAGAGTATGAAGTACCCCAAGGGGATTGTAGAAGAAGTGCTAGTTAAGGTGGAAAAATTTATTTTCCTTGCAGTAGTCTTAGAGATGGAGGAAGATAAAGAATTACTAATCTTAGGTAGGCCATTCTTAACTACTGGCAAGGCTTTGATTGATGTTGAAGAAGGAAAGTTAACACTCTAAGCAATGGATGAGTAGGTAACCTTTAATGTGCTCAAGGTAATGAAGCACTCGAGTTATAGTGGTTCTTTCTATACCATTGATGTGGTGGACTAGTTAGTGCAAGAGACAAAAGAGGAGGAGATTGAATTGAATGGTTATGAGCATTTGGTTTTATCTAAGGATTGGTGTAGTGATGAAGAAGATGGAGATGAGGAGAGTGAGAGTGATGCAAAAGTAGAGCAAGTCACAAAGGTTTGGTCAGGTCTACTAAGGTTTGAAGAGTTAGGAACTAATGTGACAAAATTGGTTCCATTTATAGAAGAGCCTCTAAAACTCGAGTTGAAGTAACTTCCTACTCACTTGAAGTATGTGTTCTTAGGCAAGAAAGAGATACTCCTTGTTATTATTTTAGCGAAGTTATCACCAAAGAAGGACGATAGGTTGATAGAAGTTCTTAAGGATCACAAGGAAGCTATTGGATGGACGATTACTGACATACAAGGGATCCATCCATCGATTTGCATGCATTAGATTCTCTTAGAAGCTGAATGTAAGCCATTAGTTCAACCACAATGTAGACTCAACACCACTTTAAAGGAAGCGATGAAGGAGGTTTTGAAACTCCTCGATACTAGGATTATTTACTTAATCTCGAATAGTAAGTGGGTGAGTCTAGTACAAGTGGTACCAAAGAAGGGAGGTATGACTATTGTGAAGAATGAGAGGAATGAGTTGATACCTACGCAAACTATAATAGGATGGAAGGTTTGCATCGATTATTGAAAGCTAAATGTTGTAACCTACAAGGATCATTTCCCCTTACCCTTCATTAACTAAATGCTTGAGAGGTTTGCTAGGTATGCATATTATTATTTTCTAGATGGTTATTTCAGATATAACCAAATACATATGGCCCTCGAGAATCAAGAGAAGACCACCTTCACTTGTTCTTATAGAACCTTTTCATTTAGGCGTATGCCTTTTGGTCTATGTAATGCAGTAGCTACCTTTTAAAGGTATATGATGGTGATTTTTTTGGACATGATTGAGAAATACATTAAGGTCTTCATGGATGACTTTTTTGTATTTAGCTCTTCATTTGAATAATGTCTAGAGAATTTATCATTAGTGCTTTAGAGATGTAGAGACATTCTCCTAACCCTTAATTGGGAGAAGTGTCACTTCATGGTGTAAGAGGGGATTGTGCTAGGACATAAGGTTTCTCATAGAGGGATTGAGGTGGACATGGTAAAAGATAAGGTGATTTCAAAATTGCCTCTACTTGTAAATGTAAAAAGGGTACGAAGTTTCCTAGGATATGCAGGGTTTTACCGGAGGTTCATTTGTGATTTTTTAAACATCATGAAACCTTTGTATAATTTGTTGGAAAAGGTAACTCCATTTGTGTTTGATGAGGAGTGCCTTTAAGCATTCAAGTTGTCAAAGGAAAAATTGACCATCGAACTAGTAATTCTGGTACCTAATAGGGAGTTGCCTTTTGAGCTCATGTGCAAGCTAGTGATGTGATAGTGTATGTTGTGTTAGGTTAGAGGAGGGACAAAGTGTTCCAGGCAATATACTATACTAGCAAGATACTCAATGATGCATAATGAAATTATACCACCACAGAGAAGGAGCTTCTTGTAGCAATATTTTCTTGTGATAAATTTAGATCCTATCTCATTGGGTCTAGGGTGATAGTGTATACTAACCATTTAGCATTGAAGTAATTGTTGGCAAAGGTGGATGCAAAACCAAGATTAATTAGGTGGATTTTTCTATTATAGGAGTTTGATCTTGAGATTCAAGATAAGAAGGGTACTAAGAATTTGGTAACTGACCATCTTTCAATGATTGTGAATGAGGAAGATGAGTTACCCATCAATGAAGTGTTTCCTAATGAGCACCTATATGCAACGTCTTTGATAGATCTATCTTGGTATGCTGATATTGTCAATTACTTGGTTAGCGACATATTATCCTATGGAATTTCTTATCCCCAAAAGAAGAAATTTTAGCTTGATATTCGATATTACTTCTGGGATAAGTTGTACCATTTCAAGAGTTGTGTAGACAAAGTGATTAGGTGATGCGTTCCTGAATGTAAGGATGCTAACATTCTTCACCATTGTCATTCTAGAGAGGTTAGTGGTCATTTTAGTGTTGAGAGAACTGCAGTTAAGGTTTTATAATGTAGATTTTATCGGCCCAGCCTATTTAAGGATTGTAGGGCATTTGTGTTAACCTATGCTTAGTGTCAACGATCTAGAAATATTTCTAGAAGACACGAAATGCCGTAAAGTAAAATCTTAGTGATTGAATTGTTCAACTTTTGGGGGATTGATTTCATAGGACCATTCTCCATTTCTTTTTTGAATAAATATATCTTGGTTGCAATTGACTATGTGTTAAAATGGGTGGAAGCTATTGCTCTCCTAACCAATGATCATCGGGGTGTACTTATGTTTTTTAAAAAGAACACCTTTACCAAGTTTAGGACACCACATGCTATCATTAGTGATGGAGGGACTCACTTCTATAACAAGCAATTTGATAATCTGCTTACTAAATATGGAGTGAAGCATAAGGTGGTAACACCTTATCACCCTCAAACAAGTGGCTAGGTTGAGCTTTATAATAGGGAGCTAAAGTGGATTTAGAAAACAATTAATGCATCACACAAAAACTTGTCACTTAAGCAAGATGATGCTCTTTTGGCATACCAGACCGCTTATAAAAATCAAATTGGCATGTCCCCATATAAGATGGTATTTAGCAAAGCGTGTCATCTCCTTATGGAGTTAGGGCATAAGGCTTACTAAGCCATAAAATTTCTAAACTTTAATAAAGATGCTATAGCTAGCCACCAGTTACTTAACTTAATGAGTTGGAGGAGTTTCAAAATGAGGCATTTGAGAACGCCAGGATTTATAAGGAAAGGACAAAAAGGTGGCATGACAGGAATATTCTTCATAGAGAGTTTAGGGTTCGATTGAAGGTGCTGCTATATAACTCTCGGTTGAAGTTGTTTCCTAGTAAATTGAGGTCCAGGTGGTCAAGACCATTTGAGGTAACCAAAGTTTTCCCTTTTGGAGCTGTTGAGATTGAGGGAGATTCAAGGGCCCCTTTTTAAGTCAATGGGCACTTGTTGAAACATTATTATGAAGGGGAGAATTTTGGTGAGCAGTAGCCACCAATGGTTTTAAGTGACCTAGCTTGAGTAGGAAAGAAAGTTAGGCTGAGGACTTTAAAATAAGCACTTAGTGGGAGGCAACCTATTATCTCTTTAATTTTCATGCTTATTTTGCATTTTCTTTTTATCTTCTTTTATCTTTGGTGCCTTCGATCTTTTTGTAAGTTTGTAGGCTATAGGATTTTGTTTGGTTGCAAATGGAAAGATTGTGTTTACTATGGATAGGGCAATATAACTAGTGAGTCACACATCAACCCAAGGGAGTCCTGTTTCTTACCTTTCTTTATGTTTTTATTTTGTTTAACAATGAGGACATTGTTTGTCCTAAAGTTAGGGGTAAGATATTTATTCTAAAGATGAGGTGATAGAGATGAATTGAAGTATCACATCTTGATGCTGGTTAACTGTTATATTTTTTGACCTTATAAGTGGTTTTTAGAAAATCTTACACTTGAATTTACATTATTACATGAAATACCATTTCATTGCACATACACATCTTAAAATCAATTTGCATTTTTAATAAAAAAGCAACTTTTTGGTTAATTTTTTTTTTATTTTTCAATTTCAATTTTTACACTTAATTCTATTTGATCATTTATGAACTTTTAACACTTGACTGGAGTTGAATTGTGAAATTTGTGTTAGGTATAGTTGTGTGTTATTTAAACTTTGATTTAAGACTTGGAATTAGGGCAATGTCACTTGATTATGAGTTAGATACTTGTAATTTTAAGCTTACTTTACTATATACTCATCCCTTAGAAGTCTTTACAGCCTTATAATTCATAGTAAATGAACAAATGAAACTTGTTTCTTGAAAATCTCTTAAAAAATCAAAATAGTTGGAGGTAAAAAAAATAAAAAATAAAAATAGATAAATAAATTAAATATGTCGGTAAGGATTGACCTTAGTCCTTTAGAAGAGTAAGGTTCTTTCCGACTACCTATGTAAAGAGAAGTTGGTATGGATTCACTTTGGTCCCTCAGAAAAGCGAGGTTTCAATTTCACTGCTAGTAGATTCAATTATAATAATTGCGCTTAAATAAATAATGGAGTAAGTGGATGGTTCAAAGGGGAGTCTTAATGCCTAGTAGCCTAAAGTTATTTGGCCTAAGACTTACTGACTGATGAAATTGCTCTAAACAAAAAAAAAAAGAAAAAGAAAAAGAAAAATCCAGTGAAAATCAATACTAAGGGGATGATTAGGAGATAGGCAGATGTAATATGCATTTTTACTTTGAATTATGATGCTTGGAGAGATGGAAGAGGGGAGTGTCTACATTTTAGTTAAGTATTCAAAGTACAAGTGACTCTCTCTTGATTAATTGATGTTATATATGATTTCAATTTTCTTAACCTTTGTTTAAATGATATGGTAAAACTTTATCTTATGGAGATTAACTATTGAACTCTAGTATTTTAGTGTTCTTAGTGCATTTAGAATGTGATGAAATGAATTTATGTAATTGAAAGTTGCAAGAACCTAAATTTGATTAAATTGAATGCGAATTGATAAAGAGCCATATCTTTTAAAACATTGAATATAATTGATGTGCAATCTAAGGTTAGTTTTCATGTAGCATTGTAATTAGTGTAGCACTTTCCCTTAATTGTATTTATTGAATTATTTTGCTTAAGGATAAGTAAATCTTAAAGTTGGGGGTGGTTAATAAGTCATAAATATTATATATTTTATCCTAATTTTATACTACACTTATCTGTATATTTTTATTGTTTTGATAGAAAAATATGTTGATTTAAGACATATCCACAAAAATTTATTTGAGTTGAAATTAAACAAAGGATCAATATTAGATACAATTAGACCAACTACAAACTACGTTTTCACTTTGGAAGTTGTTGACGCCAATGTCAATTCTATGCATTATCAAATATGTGTCAAAGCAATTCTCACATGGGGATGGATGAAGAGGCAAGATGTGAACCAAAGAAAGCCCGTACATCCATTGAAGCCACAATACAACCCAATTCAAATACTTTTGGTTCCATATCTTATGAAAGTGGAAATTAAAAAAGGAAGTCGGCACAAAGTAATATAAAAATATATCTAACCTACAAGGGCTAGAATCTTTTAGGTTGAAAAAGAAAAAAAAAAGAGCCTTCGAGTCTTGTTTTCATTATTTTTCCAAAGTCGCATACTGAGAGAGGAAATATATATTATTCCAATATCTGTAGCTATGAGAAGAGGAATTGAATAATCATTGATTTTTCTTTAAATTTAGTTGCGGCAAGCATATTATTTTTCCGATTTCTATAGCCATGCAAGGAAGACAAAAGGGAAAGATCCTAATTCCATAGCCGTAGGACTTGGAAACCAGATTTGCACTCTAAGATTCACAACAGGGTTTTCTAGTCCTTTTTGCTTTCAAGATTTAATATTTTTCTTGAGTTCTTTTATGTGATCTTTATCTTTGTTATGAACTAAATTAGATTTAATAGGATTTTAACGTGGCTCGATGATTTAATTGATGCATGACTTTATTATATGTTATTATTTAATTGATTGAATTTTTAATTATTCAATTTTATGGTTTATGATTCTATTGTCTGACCAATAGTATTTTCATGAATAAAGCTTGAAAAACTCGAAAGGGAATTGATAATTTATGTGAAATTGGAATAGATTGATTCAATTATTGACATGGAAATAGACACTTAGAATTAGTTTTAGGATTAATGTAATTAGTATTAATTTTTATGACACAGAAATATGCATGAATCTTGATATTAATTAGGATACTAAATTTTGTGAGAGGAAATTTACTACATAGCAAGGGATTATAAATAAACTACTCAAACGGGAAGTGAGCTCTTGTGAATCTAATTAAAAACTAATTAATTACTTTTATCATATTTTATAGATAGGTGTTGATTCGTTAAATAATGGCTTTATTGAGATCCCATGCTATTATCGGTGCATTCTTTCTTTGTGACGTTAGTATTTTATTTTTAGTTCATTCGTAGTTATAGTCAATTAGCTCCTTTTACTTTAATTCATTTCATCATTCCGTTTTGATTGCTTAGTTGAGAAAAGAATTGAAATAATTTAATACTCAGTTTCCAATCCTTGAGATCAACCTAGTTTCACTAGTTATTTCTACTACAGTGTAAAACTCGGTTCACTTACTAAAGTGTTTTTTTTTTTATTGAAGAATTATTTTTAAAAGAAATCGTACACTTCATTGTGCTTATTGTCTGAAGTCTTTAATTCCTTAATCACCACAACATGTATTTTGTCACTATTGGAATATGTATTGATTAAGATTGAGTAGTAAGACCTCTTCTAATTGTTTATTATTGATTGGATGATCTAGATTAAAGAGACATAACGTGTGCTTTTAGTTCAATTAAGATTTAGAAACAAGAAATGGTTAATTTAGTTTATCTCTTATCTAGTGCAAGAAAGGATAAAATAGTTAATCCTAGGTATTCGCTTTATGGTAAGGAATACCTAGTACTTAATTGCATTAAAATTAAACCTGTTAAGGATATCTTTGTTATCATAACTGGTATTTTAATTATCTAGTTTGCAGTTGAATCTTTTAAGATGTTGAAATCCCTATTCATTAATTTTGTAAATTTAGTTTCCATTAGAATTAATTATTCAATAAATATGTTATTTTGAAAGCTTTTATTTAAACATAACTAATATTATTAATAATTAGATGTTATACATTACAGATCGACTTAGTTCTCATTATTAATGTCATTACATATGCGACCTAGTATAGTTACTAGTAAAAATATGCTTTGTATTTTCTATCAAAAGGTAAAGTTAGGTTGAGCGTATTGATAGGTAGAGGCATCGCCCTCCCTTGCTTAGCTTTACTCTTAGCCCTCTTCCAAGTTACACAGGTTTCCACTATAGGATGGACATCCCTTCTTATCAAGCTAGAAGAATCAATCACACAATAGTTCGAAGGTCTTCTTATCTATGAAGTGTTCGGAGAGTTCTCTACAATAAGCTTCTCTCACAAATAGGTCCCTAAGAGAATAGATTGGCACATAGTGCTTGCTACTTAGGAGCAAGTATTCATCCTCTACATGGTAGTCGTCCACCATCCTTCCTTCTCCCATTACTCATATACTAAGTCAAATTGAGGATCTTAAGTGTATTATACTTTGATGCTTGTAAACCTTAAAAGTTTAATTTGTTGCTTAGCAAAAGAGGCATGCCTCCTAAACAAGGTGTTAAAGATGACATTCATTTTTCCTTGCTTATATTTAGTCACAAAATTGAACCCTTCTAAAAACTTTACCCATTGGGCTTACCTCCATGAGAGCTTAGATTGGCTTCTTAACTATCTTAGGGACTTGTGATTGGTGCATATGATGAGTGCCTTGGGTAAGAGATATTGTTGTCATACATGAAGAGCTTGGATTAATTCCAAGAGTTCTTTGTCATAAACTAAATCATTCAATTGTGCTCCTTTGAGTTTTTCACTATGGTATGCAATAGGTCAGCCTTCTTTCAAGAATATAGCTCCAATGCCTATACTTGATGTATTGCATTCTAGCTCGATCACCTTCTCAAAGTTAGGTAGAGCCAATGCCAGCATAGAGGTCAATCTCTTTTTCACCTCGACAAAACTATTTTCTTCCTTCTCTCCCTACTTAAACTCCATATTCTTCTTCGTTAGCTTGGTGAAAAGTGCAACAATCATATGTCGATAGAAGGAATCTAACCCATGGAAGCTTCTTACCTCAACATAGGAGGTCAGAGTTGGCCATTAACCAATAGCTCAAATCTTCTCACTATCTATACATAAGCCTCTTCTACTAATTGCATATCCAAGGAAGACCGCTTTCACATAGCAGAAACAACACTCCTTATGGTTGTTAAAGTGCTTCTCAGCTTATAAGACATCAAAAACAACTCAAAGGTAATTGCTATGATTGCACAAGTTAGCACTGTACACTAAGATGTCATCAAAGTAAACTATAATGAACTCTTCGATGAGATTTAGTATCAGTTACTTAGAATAAGCATGCACGATGAACCAGTATCATACTAACTAAGGTAGGTTCAAACTACAAGATTGTTAAAAGAATAAATGGAAATAGATGGTTTGGCAAAACTAAACACTAGTCCTAGGGATATGATGCATCATAGTACTACATATAGACCAACTAACTTGCTGATGTGACATACTAGTCTAAGTTAGATAGGTTACTCGCAACAATTCTTGCTAAAGAGATCAATAAGAGTTGGTTGGAGTAAGTAAATACTTACCTCACGATGGGAAAAATGTCTGAAAAGTTGATGTTCACTGATGATGTGGCTATTACATACTATAAGTATTTATATGGCCCAATTAGGGCAATTCATAGGTTGTCACAATTACCAAAAAGATTCCTACTAAGAAAGTGTAAAATACGTAATGTGCAAGGACAAATGAGTAATTTGCACAAAAGGGGATATCCTTTGTAAAGGATAGTATGGATGTTAGAGAGTAGATACGTGCCTGTCTCCTAACTATATGGTCTTATATTGATAATGGATGCCAAGCAAATCTGACCACTAAATGTTAGTTTAATAGTTAGGTAAGGCAGAAGCTTGAGAGCTTACATCTAGGAAAATAAGAACTTGGCTGCTTAGGCTCAGTAAGTTAGATTCAGCATGTCAACTTAGCCGTTGCTTGACTATATCAAAGGTACTTGAATTTGAGATGAGGAAGAGTGAATGAGCTTGATAGGTTAGTTAGTTAATCGAGTCTCTAGTCTTCAAGAGTAAACTCTCGTAAGACAACTCAATGGATTAAGTTAGTACGTCATCGAGATTGGAAGTGAGTAATCGACCCTTGATCCTTATCATCCCCTCTAGGCTGTTTGAGATTTTAGATCAAATCTTACTTAACTTCTGATGGCTCTTCATTGGGGACATATGGGTGGAGTTCAACAATGTTGAAGGAGTTTGAGATTCCATATCCCTTGAGCGGTTCAATTTAGTAGCCATTAGGATTAATCTATTCAAGTACTTTGAAAGGTCTATCAGCCTTCGGAGATAGCTTACTCTTCCTCAAATTTAGGATCGGTCTTTTCTAAGATATATCTAAACCAAATTGTTGAGTTGAAACTCTTTGATCTTTTGTCCTTGGCCTTGCATGTCGAGCTTGGAAGTAGCTCATGTTAGGTGCTCTATGACCTTTTAATGCATTGCCTTGATGGCCTCAAATATTTCTATAGTTGATTGGTCTTTGTATTGATGTGTATAGGGTCTTTGATCGAGTGGAAGCTTATGATTGAAGCCATAGGAAAACTTAAAAGGTAACATGCTCATGATATGTAGAAAATTAGAAGAATAGAATATATTTTTCTCTCATTTACTAGTCTAAGGTTTTAAAGAAAGAGTTATATCTTTTTTTTCGAAATTCAACATCGGAAATAATAGGAGCAATGTTAGATCTTGAATTAGAGATTGGAACTCCTAATAGGTTGTTTCTTTCTTCTAATAAACTCTTGATTTAGACATTATCTTCTCTATTCTTTCCTTTGTATGCTTAATCAATATTGTTTATTGGATTTTCAAATTATCAATTTATAAATTGTGCTTATTGTCTAAAGTCTTTAATTCCTTAATCACCACAACATGTACTTTGATATTGTTGGAATATGTATTAATTAGGATTGAGTTATAAGACCTCTTCTAATTGTTTATTGTGAACTGGATGATCTGGATTAAAGAGACATAACATATGCCTTTAATTCAATTAAGTTTTAGGAACAAAAAATGGTTAATTTAGTTTATCTCTTGTCTATTGCTAAAAAGGATGAATTAGTTAATCCTAGGTACTCGCTTTATGAGAAGGAATACCTAGTAATTAATTGCTTTAAAATTAAAGTTGTTAAAGATATCTTTGTTATCATAATTGGTATTCTAATTATCTGGTTTGTAGTTGAATCTTTTAAGATGTTGAATATCCTTATTCATTAATTTTTTAAATTTAGTTTCCATTAAAATTTAATTATTCAATAAATATGTTATTTTGAAAGCTTTTATTTAAATAGAACTAATACTATTAATAATTAGATGTTATACCTTGCGGATAGACTTAGTTTTCATTAGTAATAATACTACAATGCGACTTAATATACTTACTAGTAAAAATATGCTTTTGTATTTGTTTTAAAAGGTAAAGTTAAATTAAGTGTATTGACGAGAAGAGGCATTGCCCTCCCTTGCTTAGCTCTACTCTTGGCCCTCTTCTATGTTGCACAACTTTCCACTATACAGTAGACAACCCTTCTTATTAAGCTAGAAAAATTGACCATACAGTAGTTTGAAGGTCCTCCTTTCTTTTATGTATCTAAGGAGTCCTCCATTATAAGGTTCTCTCACTAATAGTTCTCAAAGAGAATAGATTGGCACATACAGCTTACTACCTGGGAGCAAGTATTCGTCCTCTACGTGGTGGTCATCCACCATCCTTCCTTCTCCCACTACTCATATACTGGACCAAAATGAGGATCTCGAGTTATTGCTCTTTGATGTTTGCAAACCTTAAAAGTTTAGTTTATAGCTCAGTAAGAAAAGTATGCCTCTTAAACATGGCATTAACGACCACATTCACCTTGCCTTGCTTATACTCAATCACAATATTAAACAAATTGGCTTCTTAAATATTGTAGGGACTCATGATTAGTGTATATGATGAGCTCCTTGAGTAAGAGATAGTGCTGTCACACATAAAGAGCTTAGATCAATTCCAAGAATCCTTTATCATATACTAAATAATTCAATTGTGCTCCTTTGAGTTTCTCACTATGGTATGCAATAGGTTAGCCTTCTTACATCAATATAGCTCTAATACCTACACCTTATGCATCGCATTCTAGTTCGATCACCTTCTCGAAGTTAGGTAGAGTTAGTACTAGGGTAGAGGTCAATCTCTTCTTCACTTGACAAAACCATTTTCTTCCTTCTCTCCTTACTTGGACTCCATATTCTTATTCATCAACTTAGTAAGAGGTATAACAATCGTAATTTAGTAGAAGGAAGCTAACCCATGGAGGCTTCTTACCTCTATGTAGGAGGTCGGAGTTGGCCATTAACCAATAGCTCAAATCTTCTCATTATCTACTTACAAATCTCATCTACTAGCCACTTATCCAGGTAAGACCACTTCTTCCTGGTGAAAACAACACTCCTTAACGTTGCTAAATAGCTTCTTAGCTCATAAGAGATAAAAAACAACTCAATGGTAGGTTTGAATTACAAGATTGTTCACAAGATCTTCTCACCACAATTCTTGCTAAAAGGATTGGTAAAAGTAGGTTGAAGTAAGCAAAGACTTAGCTCATGATAGGAAAAATGTTTGAAAGGGTGATGTTCATTGATGATGCAGCTATTACATACTACAAGTATTTATATGGCCCAATTAAGGTAATTAGTAAGTTGTCACAATTACTAAAAAGATTCCTACTAAAAAAAAAAGGAAAAATACATAATGTATAAGGACAAATGAGTAATACATAAAAAAGAGAATATCATTTGTAAAGGGTAGTACATATGTCAAAAAGGGGACATGTGCTAGTCTCTTGACTTTGTGGTCCCAAACTGATAATGGATGCTAAGCAGACTTAACTCACTTGGTATTGGTTCAATAGCTGGGCAAGGTAGAAGGTTGAGAACATACATTTAGGAAATAGGAACATTGCAACTTAGGCTCGGCAAGTTTGACTCTATAGGTCAGCTCTGCTATTACTCGATTGTATTAGGGATACTTGAATTTGAGATGAGGAAGAACGAGTGTAGAGTGAATGTGCTCAACAGGTTAGTTCGTTGATCAAGTTGTTGCTCTTCAAGAGTTAAATCTCCTAAGATAGCTCAATGGACTAAGTAGGTAAGTTCTCGAGCCTAGGAGCAAGTAATCGGTCCTTGATCCCTATCATCCCCTTTAGGTTGTTTGAGATTTAGGATGAAATCTTGCTCAACTTCTGATGGCTCTTCATTGGGGACATACAGATGGATGTTGGCAATGTTGAAGGAGTTTGAGACTCCATATCCCTTAGGTAGTTCAATTTGGTAGGCATTAGGATTAATCTTTTTGAGTACTTTGAAAGGTCCATTGGCCCTTAGAGATAGCTTACTCTTCCTTAAATTTAGGAATTGGTCTTTGCTGAGATGTATCCAAACCAAATCATTGAGTTGAAACTCTTTGATGTTTTGTCCTTAGCCTTGCTTCTTGAGCTTAAAAGCAGCTTTGGTCAGGTGCTCTATGACCTTTTGGTACATTGCTTTGATGGTCTCTAATTGTTCTATAGCTGACTAGTCTTCGTGTTACTGTGGGTAAGGTGCTTAATCAAGTGGAAGCTTAAGGTTAAAACCATAGGTGAGCTCAAAAGGTAACATGCTCATGACATTGTGTATGGTTCTATTGTAGGTAAACTCTATTGTGGCTAGACATAGATCCTAATAAGTTAGGTTTTAACCAATAGTAACTCTAAGCAATGTCCTTATTATCTTATTGATAGCCTTAGTTTGATTATCTGTTTAAGGGTAATAGGACATATTGAATGACAATTTGGTTCCCATTTGCCTCCATAATGTCCTCCAAAGGTAACTCATGAACTTTAGATCTCGGTCCGATATGATGGTTTTAGGCACTCCATAAAGCTTGATGATTTCCTATAAGGAAAGAAAAAAATAGCCGAAGCATTGTTAATTCAAGAGCAAGGCATGAAGTATGCCATCTTGTTAAATCAATCTACGACCACCATGATGGAGTCCTTCCCTTGAGACATCCTTAACAAATCAAACATAAAGTCCATGCTCAGCTCAGACCATGGTTTAGCTGGGATTAGTAATGGAAGACATTATCCTTGCTGGACTCAGCTCTTATCCCTTTTATAGGTAGCATACCTCTCCAGCACAACTTAAACATTGTTTATCATTCTTAACCAAAAGAATCTAGAGGCTAATACCTCTTGAGTTTGGTGCTTGCCTAAGTATCCAGATGATCCTCCTCCATGCGCCTTGCATGCAAGTAGCTCTTATATAGAACAAGTTGGGATACGCAACCTTTTTTTCCTGAATAAGTATCAGTCCTCCTTATGATAATCATCAAGAGTTCGGCCTTCTTTACACCTAGCATAGATCGAACTGAAGTATGGATCTTTAGCATAGAAGTTCTTGATCACAAAAAATCCAAGTAATCTGATATATAGTTTGGTCAAGAGAGTATATTGTCACAATAGGGCATCTACCACTATATTGTTCTTACCATTCTTATACTTGACTACATATGAGAATCCCTCCATGAATTCAACCCATTTAGCTTATCTTCAAGATATCTTGGGCTAGCTCTTCAAGTACCTTAATTACTTGTGGTCAGCAACAAGTAATGTTGACAATTGTGAGAGCTTGGATCAAGGAGTAGAACTCCTTGTCATAAATAGAATAGTTGAGTGTAGCTCCTCGAAGCTTCTTACTAAAGTAGGTAATAGGTCAACCTTATTGCCTTAGCACAGGTTTTATGCTCAATCCAAATGCATCATACTCTACTTTAAACACTTTGTCAAAGCTCAAAAGAGAGAAGATAAGGGTAATAGTCAACTTCATCTTCACCTCCTTAAAACTCCTCTACTCTTTCTCTCCCTACCTGAATTCAACGTCCTTCTTCGACAATTCAAAAAATGGGGCTACAATGGTATTGAAATTTCTTATGAAAT
Organism: Lumnitzera littorea; assembly: GCA_024138015.1. Taxonomy (NCBI): domain Eukaryota; kingdom Viridiplantae; phylum Streptophyta; class Magnoliopsida; order Myrtales; family Combretaceae; genus Lumnitzera; species Lumnitzera littorea. The sequence continues at coordinate 56,830,944 of JAMXBB010000003.1, read as the reverse complement.
AGTTGTTAGAAGTGACACTTATTTAGATTAGCATAAAGGTTTTTGGCTTGAAGTTTTGAGAAAATGGCTCGGAGATGGTCAGAATGAGTCTCCAAGTTAGGACTATAGACAAGAATATTGTTAAAATACACAACAACAAACTTCCCAATTAGTTCTCAAAGCATATAGTTCATCAACCTCACGTATGTGCTTGGTGCGTTTGATAGGTCGAATGGCATTATTAGCTACTCATACAATCCATTGTGGGTTTTGAACGTGGTCTTCCATTCATCTCCTTCTTGTATTCTAATTTGATGGTACCTGTATTTGAGATCAATCTTTTAAAAGATCTTTGCTCCATGTAACTCATTGAGCATGTTATCAAGCCTAGGTATAAGGTACCTATTCCTAATGGTGATATGATTAATAGCTCAGTTATCTACATACATCTTCTACATACCATCCTTCTTTAGCGTTAACAAAGCTAGTACGGTCAGGGGCTTAAGGATTCTTGGATATATCCTCTTTTCACCAATTCATCAACCTACTTTTGTAGCTCAACAACTTATTCAAGATTTAGTTTATATGTAGTATTGTTCAATAGTAAAGCTTTTGGCTGTAAGTCTATTGCATGTTCAATTCTTCTAATTAGTGGTAGATCTTCTAATAACTCGCTTAAGAATAGGTTGGAAAACTCATCCAGTAAGGCTTTAATCTTAGCAAGCAGTTCAATGTTCAATTCCCTCATTTCAAGCAATCTTTTAATTAGTAGATAAGTCGACTCTTTAAGCTTCGTATCTCTCTTTAGCTTGGCTCAGGTCATTACTAAAGTCTCCTTCTTCAAAACTTGGCTTAGTTGAGCCTACATGGTTTTAGCTTACTCAGTAGTCATGGGGCTGAACTTCACCTTCATGCCCTCGTGCTTTAATGAATACGTGTTCTTCCTTCCATCATAAATCACCTCTAGATCAAACATCCATGGTCTTTTCCTCAACAGTTCAAAGGTATTGCCTACCTACTACCAAATTGGTTCACTCTTTTCCTTAAGCTTTATAAGATGACCTTATTCACTGCTTCTGTTTGACCATTACTCTAAGGATGTGCAATAGATGTATAACATATCTTAATCTTCTAAGCTTCACAAAATTCTCTAAACTTATCATTGTCAAACTTCGGTCCATCGTCTTTTATGATCAAATAAGGTATTCTAAACCTAGTTAGGATGTTGCTCAACATATATGCCTTAATGCTCTACTCCATTATGTTTACTAAAGATTTGACCTCAAACCATTTTGTGAAGTAATGAACCATATGATGATATACCTTCTTTGCTTTGTTTTCTTCATGAAAGGACCCAAAATGTCCAATCCCTATTGGGCAAAAGGCCATGGACTAGTGAGAGGAATTAGATATGAGCTTGAAGCTTGCTCTACTAGGCCATTCCTTCGACATGGATCATAGGTTTAAGCTAGATCGAGGGTGTCTTTCCTCATTTTAGGCCATTAAGATGCTGGCCTTAGGACTCGAACATAGAGAGCTATAGATCTGATGTGATTGTTACATACCCTTAAATGCAAATCGAATAGTACCTACCAAACGTGAGATGATCGGAGGCACTACAGATAAGGCATAACCACTCCTTTTTTACATAGATTCCCATAAAACATCATGAAGTTAGCTGCTTTATAGATAAGATGTTAGGCCTCCATTGTGTCATGACGTAGAGTTCCTCTTTCCAATTATTCAATTATAGGGTCTATCCAATAATACTTTGGATCCTTCTCCTAGATTTCAAGGCATTCTTGTAGCTGTGATACCATGCTTCTTTTTGGTAAATATTTTATGAAAACCTTGTCTTCCTAGTTCAGTAGGCTTGATGAAGCCAACTTTGATAACTTATCTATAGTGTAATTTTTAGCCTTATCTTTGTTAGTTGCCAATTCTCAAAATTCAATCTAAAATCCTTCATTAACTACAAATGTTTGATCATGCTCTCATCTTTAGCCATACTACTACCAGTAACCTGATTTACCACCAACTAGGTGTCAAAGAATACATTTAAGTGGTTCACCCCAACCTCCTTTTCTAACTTCATCCTAGCTAAAAAGGGCTTCATATCCTGACTCATTGTTGCTAGCCACGAAGCCAAATTTTAGAGCATAAGAAATCCAAGCTCCCGTAAGTCGTATAAGGATTCATCCAGCTGCACTTCCTTCATTAGTTAATGAACAATCCATAAATAACTTCTGCATTAGTTGGGCCTCGTTCAAGTCAGAACTTTCAAATCTAGTGAATTTAGTAATGAAATCAGCTAAAAATTGAGCTTTGTATGCTTTCATAGGTTAATATTGAATTCCAAAGGTACTAAGCTCCAAAGCATATTTGACCATGTATCCTAAAGCATTAGGTTTGTGCAAGGCTTGCGTCAAAGGCCAATTAGTCAACAATATAACCTAATGAGCTTCGAAGTAAGGTCGGAGCTTTCTAGTAACAATTATTATAGCTTAAATGAACTTCTCCAATTTCGTATACCTTAATTCTAGTTCATGAAGGATATGACTCACATAATAAATAGATTAGTGCATTCAACCTTCAGCCTAGGGCAAGACTAAGGAGAGAACCCGATCACTTATAGACAGATATATGAGAAAGTGTTTCTCCTTCCAAAAGCTTCGATAAGATCGGAGGTTTTGTTAGAAATTTCTTCAAGGCCTTAAAAGCCTTCTCGCATTCGCCATTACATCGAAACTCAAATGGGTTCTTCGATACTTTAGATAACTTTTCTACACTTATGGAACAAATTTGTTTAATGCTGTTACTCTTCTCGTTAGTCTCTGAACTTCCTTAATGGACATCATGGACTTCATATCAAGTACAATCTAGATCTTCTTAGGATTGGCCTCGACCCACATTGTGTCACCGTGTAACCCAAGAACTTTTTAGATGAGGCTCCGAACATACATTTTTGTGGGTTCAACTTCATATTATACCTCCTTAGAGTATCAAAGATCTCTTGGAGTTTAGCTAAATGGTCAACATTGGTCTTGCTTTTTACTATCATATCGTTGACATAGACCTTGATATTTCTATGTATTTAAGGCTTGGACATTTTTGGGATTAACCTCTAATATTTAGCTCCTACGTTCTTCAATCTGAATGGCATTACCTTATAACAATAAGTTCCAAAATTTGTTATCAAGTACGTATGCACTTGATCAAATAGGTGCATCTTGATTTGGTTGTACCTTGAAAATACGTCCATAAAACTTAGCAATGCATGTCTTGAGGTTAAATAAACCATCTATCTATTTTAGGCAAAGAGAAACAATCCTTTAAGCATGCTTTGCTTAGGTCTATAAAGTCATTGCACATACTCCACTTTTCATTCACCTTCTTCATTAACACATAATTCACAAGCTAAGTAAGGTATGTCTCTTCCTTAATGAATCCAACCTTCAATAATTTTTACACTTCCTCCTCAATTTTAGCTTACCTTTGAGGTGCGAAGTGCCTTTTCTCTTGCTACTAAACCTTCACATTTGAGTTAATATTCAACTTATCGGTAATGACCTCTTCAGGTATGCCTAGCATGTTTAAGGGGAACCATGAGAAAACATTGGTATCGATCTTTTCCAATCTCCTGAAGGTCAGCTAAGCTTATTGCACATGTCAAAGGTTCTCCTTAATCTGTCTTTTATAGATATATATATGGTTTCTTCTCATGCTTTTCTCTCTCCAGCTCTCTTCTAGTCTACATTGGTCTTCTTTGTCACATCCCGGCTTAGCATGGAATGCACCATCATACAGGAATACCTGTTGAAAACTTAACTCAACCTACTTATTCATCAAATGACAACTTTATTTATATGAGAAAGGTGTTGCCACATCGGAGTTTAGTTGGATATTCAATTACAACTTATGTGTTCAGCGTAATATTTACATTAAAACATGAAGTAGCTTTTTCTTTTGTCATCCTCAAAATAGTAGGATTGCTAAGTTAGTATAGGTTCCATACAAAAGTCGCCAACTCTAACTTGTGCTTTCAGTATACATTCCCCTTAGGTGTTAGGCCCTTCACAACAGTGTTAACTTGAGGGTAAAACATTTTATCCTCTTAGTTATTGAAGTTGAGTAAGAGTAGATAACAACAATACAATATAAACAACATCACATATCACCACTGAAACATTCCAATCATAATTTGTAGGTTCAACTTCACATGTGCATTTGCCTAACTAGGATTTATTGCCAGTAATGCAACATGCTATGCTTATGCACGTAGCATGCATTAGTACTGATATCCTATGCCCTCCAATTTTCATTCAGTTAGTTGATATAGTAGAGCATCTACATACGGCGTCAAGGAACTTATGGGCAATAAGGAGTTGCTTGGGAGTAGGACCCTTGCTAAATTAGACTACACACTATAGTCTATCATTATTAAAAAGGGCAACAAGGAGTTGCTTGGGAGTAGGACCCCTAACTTTGTTTTATAAAATTAGACTACATACTGTAGTTTACCAAATCAAGGAGGTAACAAGGCCAACTTAGACTATACACTATAGTTTACCAAATCTGACTGTCAAAATAGTCACAATGTTTGGGCAATGTAATCTATATACTTCCAAAAACTGAATTCATAAAGCCATGCATTTTTCATGATCACTTGGAAGCCTCATTCTGAAAGTTCTGACCCATAGATCCTTTTTATGCTAAGTAATGCCATGATATGCAATAACAACTTAAGTATATCACTCAGCACAACTAGTCTTTCAGTTTTATTCAACTTAGTAATCTAATTCTAGTTTTTGAACTCTCCATAGTAAAATTCTAGCATCTCACTTAGGGTTCACTTAGGTGAACATCTAGAAAATTGAGTTAGCAATCATTTAACTTCTCTAGTTAGCACAATCATTCATAAGTACAAATCATCACTTAACATAGCAGTATAACAGTTTAACCAAGATACAGCTACCATAATTCATAATCACTACATCAGCATTCACAATAGTAACATATCGGTTCACCCAAGATATAGCCATATATAATCGATACAACATTAAATAGCATGTAGTCTTATGAGTAACAATATATCTACTCCAAGCATGGGTCAAATCCACTTATCTAGACTTAGTAATAGCGTAAAGCGCAAAACGCTAAACTTCATGATGTGATCCTTCCTTACTTATTACACTTATGAAAATATAACATAGTTTTCAAATCAAGTATGGGTCAAACTAGAGCTATTATAAGCTTTTATTTTCACTTTTTTAAAATTTATTTGACCATATCTTACCCAATCCTTATTTGATTTCAGTGAACTTTATATTGCCACAATCATCATTTTGAGTACTATTAATATATCTTAAGAAACAACATCGATCAATATTGTCAAAAACTTAAAAATATCCTTTTGTATTATCGATTCAATTGTACGCTATCTTAACTCGATTAAACTTTAATTTTAAACTAAAAACCTTAAAAATTATACTTTCCAAACTTGTCCAATAACCCTTAATATAACCCAAAGTGTTCATTTAGCATAGATTTGATAAATATTTTAATAGTACTAATTACTATATTACATATTAAGCTAATATATAGGCTTATACTAGGGAAATACACAATAAATAGTATATGATCCTGATTAATTTCACAAAAGTTCCTATAGACTCAAAAAAATATGTAGTTTAATTATTGATTATAAATTACACTAAACTAGCTATTATTTATTTTTACAAAAATAGCAATTTTAAATCGAAATTATGGAAAATTGAGGAAAATAAATAAATTTATGTGTGACATAAAAATTAAGTGTTCCAAATATCATTATAAACTTCCAAAAGTCAAAACATATAGGGTTCATTCAATAATTTCATAAAAAAATAATTATTTCAACAATTTAGTAAAACTGGTAGTTTTATTCAAAATAATTATAAAATGTAGTAAACATGCTTAATTTTGAAAATGCTTGTTACTACAATTAAATATATATATATATATATATATATTAGGTGTATTATATACAAAATTTGAGCTTAAAATAATATCATCTAATATTTATAAAAATTTATTCAATTTTCACCCAAATAGGGCATTTTCTTAAGGAACCCATATTTCCATTGATTATTTAATTAAAACAAAATTACTACATTAATCTACACCTAAAATAATCCTAGAAAACCAAATTTTATAATCAATTAATTAATAACATTTAATATTCTTATAAAATTAAATAAGTTATGAGCGGAATTTTGATTCACCTAAACTGGCCGCCTAACTTTGTTTGAATACCTCCTCCAGCCACCCTTTCTTTAACTCTAAGCCACTCTAAGCTAGGTTGTGGTTTGGTACATGAATGCCCCTAAACCCATTTTGTCCTTATTTCTTNAAATTATTGTTACCACAATTAAATATATATATTAGGTGTATTATATATAAATATTGAGCTTAAAATAATATCATCTAATATTTATAAAAATTTATTCAATTTTCACCCAAATAGGGCATTTTCTTAAGGAACCCATATTTCCATTGATTATTTAATTAAAACAAAATTACTACATTAATCTACACCTAAAATAATCCTAGAAAACCAAATTTTATAATCAATTAATTAATAACATTTAATATTCTTATAAAATTAAATAAGTTATGAGCGGAATTTTGATTCACCTAAACTGGCCGCCTAACTTTGTTTGAATACCTCCTCCAGCCACCCTTTCTTTAACTCTAAGCCACTCTAAGCTAGGTTGTGGTTTGGTACATGAATGCCCCTAAACCCATTTTGTCCTTATTTCTTGTTTTGTTTTTATTTTACTTTTTTCTAATTTTTACAATTTTCTAAAATTATGTTCTTGTGCTTTCAGATTTCTAAAATATTAAAAAGGAGGTTTGGAGCCCTATTTATAGGCTTTAGGTATTTTTGCATGTTAAAAAGTGAAATAGCACATATCCCTTTCTCATTTTCCTAGGTGTTATGTGTCATCCTCTAATTAATCAAGTGTTGACTCATGTTTTCCAATTAATCCTAGGTTACCACATCATTTGATGACTCATGCACTTATTTTTTAAATTAATTTTCCGTTATTTTATATATTTTAACCATATTTGAATAATTTATTATCATTATATGTATATATTTAATGCATATAATGCATATCATATGTAAATACATGTACATTATATATAATTCAACTCTATTTATTATTTTTGAAAGTTAATTAATATATTTCTAACATCTTGCTATATCTAAAAGCTCAAGTATAACGTTTTCGATAATTATTAACTTTATTAATAAATTAACGTTTTTCTCAAATTAATATTTTTATATAGCTTATTTTGAGAAATTAACTTTACTTGAATTACTTCATCTAATTTTTCTAACTTTACTGTAAAGTTTAAAATAAAATAGATAACATAGCTTAGCACCCTAAATTTAAGAGCTTGAATACTAGGATTATTGAACTAGTTGGAAAAATCTAAGGTATTACATCTTACCCCCCTTACAAAAAGTTTCGTCCTTGAAACTTCTACAATCAAGGACATTCATGTTCGTGACTTAATACTACGTTTCTATTGTACAACTTTGATTACCACATCACATCACAATCATCAATTATTATTAATGGTGAAATCTTTCAATACTGACTCCTGTATCTCAACCTTAAATTTATCAACTCGTGAACTTTCTCTTTGACTTAGTTATCTCATTACTTCCTTCATATTGTGTTTCTAACTTTTTCTATGTAAGCTTAATATAGTTGGTTTAGTTTCACTCCCCCTTTTTGTTCAAGTCATCTTTTTATAGTAACTAATCCACTATTGTAACTTTGTTAGGTTCTTATTCAAATACCATAATCATCATATTACTGTCTATGATTTCACCCTTATCATTGCTCATATCGAACTAGCATGTTCATGTACTATTCCTTTATCATCATCCAAACTAGTATCTCCACTCAATCCTCATTTCATCTCTTTAGTTAGTTCAGATTCTTGTATTAGTTAATCTTATAGAACTTATAGTCATTTCTTTCATTATTTCCTTATCCGTCCCATAACTAGCTAACATGTCTTTTCACCTCATCCCTATTACCTATGCATTGTCCAAGTCCTAATTTCCACTTAGGATGAACACAACAAATTCAATTTCTTCATGTTTATAGGTTTTATATTGCAGTCATCACTTAATGATCATAATTAAGATCTTGGGCACATCTTATAGTTAAGACATATATCAACAAAAATGAGTTTAGCAAATCTAAAATTTCCTCTAACTTGTACATCAAAGAGATAGAAAATGACTTAGACTAAGTGGACTTGACTAAATTCAACATGAATTGACATGACTCTTGACAAAGAAAATTCACAAAAACACTGGACACTTTTCTGCTTGATAATTGACATAATGGGATTCACAAGGACAGGAAATTTTGCTATGAAAGACATGAGAGTTGTAACAGACAAGAGTCTTAACAAAAGAGTTACAAAGGTCATAGATTTGCCATACTGTTCTTGTTTATCACATGTGCCAAAGGTACATGAAAGGTATACATCTCATAGTTTTTGTAGTTATATATCTTATTAACTTCATGTATTTTATCATCTTTTTGGCTACTCATTCTCATAATTAGCTCCCATCCTCTAATTCACAATGTTGTTCTATACAAGATCAATCTCTGAATTAGTCTCCAATTATACTTCCAATAAAAATTTTGATTTATTCTCGAAGCTCGCTCATGATCAACTACCTTTGGTTTTTTTTTTTATTGTTATTATTCCATTCTATTTATTCCAATAACAACTTATACCTACTTCACTGCAATGCATATATCATCCTTAGGGTTTACATTACTCCTTTTCTTTAAGTTCTTTTTCTTCTAATACCTTCTCTCAATACTTAAGTTTCTATAAATCTTCTACGTTCCCTTCTCATCAGGCCACTTAAATGCTACTATCCTTTCCTCATAGTCAACATGTGCTCCATACTTAACTCCAGTATTACGTTTAATCCTTTTATATCTAAGACAACCAACTCTACAATCATCTTATGAGTATCCAGATTCACATTCCCCATCCTTCACTTTATGTTGTACAACTTGTTTTCCTTCAGTAGGGGTTGTAATTATTAACTCTTAAGTTTCTATAGATAGTTTATTTCTATCAATGTATTCTTTTTATATATATAAGTGAATTTCCCTAATATTAAATAGAGCACATGTATAGGTATAACTATCTCCTATACATACCAATCCTAAAACACTCTTATGATAACTATATTACTACTTTCAAGCATTTCTTGTTTATCAACCATCAACTACCAAGTATACATACACTCAAAGTTATCAAGTTTAGAGGTCATACCTACTATACCGTGTCCATCTTAAGCTTCGTCTTGCTAAATAGTGTAAGCGTACATCCTACCTTCCTCCTTAGGCCTAGGTTCTTCTCTTTTAGGTCATTTGTTACTATTGCCTAGTCTCGGTCCATTAGTTGGCTTTGCTATTGAACCGGTCTCTCTTATTGTTGTCCTACATAATGTCGGATAGTATGCCCTTGCTAATGGCATCGGTAACAATATATAATTCTTGGATTAGGATTTTCACACCACTTAGCTAGATGTAGAATAGTTGGTCCCATATAAGATATCAAGAAGGGGGTGAATTGATATCTTTAAACTTTTGAAAACTTTTCAATATAAGAAAAATATCCTCTTAATAACTTATATTGGTGAATAGTGATATTTTAATAATTTAACACACAACAATTAATAACGTAAATTAAAAGAGTAAGGGAAGAGAATATTAGGCTGAGGATTTATAGAGTTTCGACCTTTTGCCTATTGCTCTCTTTTAGCTTTACTACTAGAGACCTAGTCTACTTCATTGGTGCCGTTCCACTTGATTCACTAAATCATAATCATAAAAAAATTACAAGCATTCGTCACATGTAGACTTCACAACACTCTACTCTATCTATCTAGCCTCTCAACGATCTAGGCTAATTATAGATCTACAAAGTACAATTGTACTTCTTTCAACAACAAAGTTTACAGATTACAAGTGAGAAAAAGATTACAAGTCTCAAATAATTTCCATTAAATAGAAATAACGATTTTTGTATAATTTGCTTCCGTACAACTTTCTAAAAAAGTATTTGAGAAACTTTTAGTGCCTTTTCAAAAGGTAGAATTTGATTACAATTTTTGTGTAATGAATTTTTTTTTCTTAGAGAAGTATATGCCGTTTTGAATCTTTTCGCTTTTTATACTGAAATCTTGCAACGGCTAATTTTTTAAAGATTATCTTTACTTTCATGTTTATCTAACAATAATCTTTAGATATTTTAAGAAGATTTCGGTATTTTGAAATTCAAAATAGCTCTTCTTATCTTGTTTCAATCAGATATACTTCGATTTGCAACCACTAGATAAGCTTTAGATTTGAATTTGATGAGGAGATATGCTTTATCAGCAATTTCTAGATAAACCTCATATTCAAAAATTTGAAATTCCTTAAAATCCAAATTAACCTTATCCTTATCTATTCTTGTGTATATCTTGATTTATCCAAAATAAATTCACTTAAAAATAATCCCCGTGGAACTTGACTCCATGTTAAGTGAAATGGAATTAAGTGTATTTCCTTAATACACACAATCTAATGAAGCTTGGCCTTAATTAATTCAAATATGCTATGAGTTAAATTTCAATGTTACTTTTGCAGACCAACTTTTTAAATAACCTTCTAAAGAGTATCAATCTTCTTTCCTTCGAAGTCTCAGAACAAGTTTTTAAAGTGCTATACCACTTCTACTTTATAAAGCTTCTAAAACACTTTCTGAAGAACCACCAGATTAGCTTCAGATTTGAATTTAACAAAGAGATATGCTTTATGAGAAATTTCCAAATAAAACTCATATTCAAAAATTTGAAATTCTACAAAATCCAAATCAACCTTATCCTTATCTATTCTTATGTATATCTTGATTTATCAAAAATAAATTCGCTAAAAAATAATCCTCATAGATCTTGACTCCATCTTAAGTAAAACAGAATTAAATGTATTTTCCTAATATACCTAATCTAGTGGAGCTAGGCCTTGATTAATTCAAATTTGATATGAGTTAAATTTTAACGTTACTTTTCCATACCAACTTTCTAAATAACCTTCTAAATAGTATCAGTCTTCTTTTCTTTAAAGTCTCTGAACAAGTTTTTGAAGTACTATACCAATTCTACTTTATAAAGCTTCTAAAACACTTTTTGAAAACCACCAAATTAGCTTTAGATTTGAATCCAACGAAGAGATATACTTTATCAGCAATTTCCAAATAAACCTCACATTCAAAAATTTGAAATTCTACAAAATCTGAATCAACCTTATGTTTATCCCTTGTTATGTATATCTTGATTTATCCTAAAAAAATTCGCTCAAAAATAATCCCCATGGATCTTGACTCCATCATAAGTGAAATGAGATTAAGTGTATCTCCCTAATATACCTAATCTAGTGAAGCTAGGCGTTGATTAATTCAAATCTGATATGAGTTAAATTTCAACGTTACCTTTCCAAACCAACTTTTTGAATCACTTTCTAAAGAGTATCAATCTTCTTTTCTTCAAAGTCTTTAAAATATTTTTTAAAGTGCTATACCTCTTCTACTTTATAAAGCTTTTAAAACTCTTTTTGAAGATTTTCATACTATTCTCCTTTTCAATCAAATTAGACCTTTGAAATAAGTTTCTAAAGATAATTGAGTTTAGTGATTTTAAACTTTTTGAGAACCCTTATAAATACTTGCAATCTTAATGATTCATTAGCATTTATCCCTTTTTATTATTATCAAAATATATAAGAGATATCTAACATTTTCCCCCTTTTTGATGATAATAGAAATACTATTATAAAACTAAATGCAAGAGTTAAGCCGAATTGATATCTAAAAAAAAAATCACAATCACATAATCATCATGTTGTGTAGAGTGTAGAGCACAATTGTTTTTGGTTTTTCTCTCCCCCTTTTTGGTTATCATCATTGATTAACATATTGTGAGATCATTAATAAATTCCCCCTTCGTGTTTATAAATAGATAGAATGTGCATAGTGAAAAAACTACATTGATTAATAGAAAAAACATAACCAAGTCCAAAAATAACAAAGAACAAGTCTATAGGAGGACTTTTTATAGAAAACAAAAGATCCTAACAAAGCTGAAACTAAGATACTAGATAGAGAATCACAAAGATAATCATTTATTAGATCTCTTAGTTTTCTTCCTAACACAAAGTTTGAATATGCTAGAATAAGATGGAAAAACCTTGCTAGGAGACTGATTGGCTTTAGAAGATGTTGCTATAGAGGAAGTTGGTTCTTTGTTAGATGTAAGTGTGATTTGAGCTAGAGCTAGTATAGAGTCTTCTTTGGTGGAAGCAACAAAAATAGTTTCTGTGTTTCCTACTAAAGGTGTCTGTTCTTCAAGATTCAAAACAAGAGTAACAACTTGAGGTGTTTCGTCAGGTGATTGTAGGGAGATGACAGGAGTTTTTTCAAAAGCTAGAATAAGGATAGAAATAGTTTGATCAGTTGGATAAGTAATAATAGCAGGGAAATGAGATTTAGTTGGTGTGAGGGGAGTATCTAAAATAGGTACAGATGGTTCAGTAGATGTAAGGTAAGGATTGGACATAGGAACAGATGGTTCAGTTGGTTAGGTCTATTTAAGGGGTTTAGAAGGAAAATCAACAGGATGAGCTTGGTCATCAAGATTGGATTCTGTAATAGTTTTTGTCACACCCCAACTAAAGGAGTCGTAACAATCTCACCATGTAAACCAATATAGGTTAGAAGCTATCCCCTTAGCTGCTAACATAAGTGTAGTCCACACAAGGCAAACAACGACTCAATCAGCTTTGAAGTAGTTAGATGGGTGCCTGTAATACATAAGACCTATGGAGTAACATTTTATAAAAAATACATTTTCTTATATGTATAGATAGATTAGTTTATTTCATCATCTTAGGTACATCAAGAGTCCAAAATTTTCAAAAGAAACTATACATCTCTACAAGAGGACTACATTACATATATAACGATAACAGTGAGCCCGTGAAGACTATAAAGCCTCTTAGGAAGACCTTATAATCCTCTTATAAAAGAAAAAAAAAAGAGACTTGAGCTTCATTCCATTCATTAAACTCCTTCACTTTACTCCTAACTCGTTGAAACTAACCTATAGACAAGTGTAATGGGCATCTTCTACTACTACTCTGCACCTGCAAAACAATCTATAAGGAAGTGAGCTCAACTAGCTCAATAAGAAGGGATGGAGTTGTAAGAACACATTAACAAACAAGGTTGTTCAATCATTAATTATATGCAAATGCAATAGATAAATGATATAGCATCTCACAATGTTTAATCGGTTCATTGTGAAGTTAGAGTAATTTTGTCTACTCTAACTTAGATTCTGAGAAGTTTCAATGTGACGTTATTAGGCTAAATCCAAGCTTGTACAATAGAGAGTACCCTCCTTCCTAGACAACATTCAAACCACTTATCCCAACCTAACTGCAAACTTCTCTCTTATCACTTAGTTCAACTAAGAATGGGAAAAGGAACATTTCTACGATCCTTAACAAATGCGTCGATGTTTAGTTTGACAACCTAATCGTTACCCCTAATGGGTTATCATGAATGTTAGGTTAATTGTCTATTCAACTTAAGATTAGTCTAAATTATTGAGTGACCAACCAAGTTCATATACGCAAGATATGATATATATTTATGTAGAAAATAGCACTTGGAGTTCAACTTCTAATCAATAATCAGTATTCCAAGCACATATATAGCATACGCATAAACAATCTAACTACAATCACAAACAAGCATTCTTACTCCTCTAAGTATCCTAATATGATACTTTAATATGCCATTAAGCATCGATCCGAACTTACTTGGATGTAATGTCACGTGCTCTTATACGTTGCGTTTGTGATCTTCATTAATAATCCTTAGAAAGTAATCAACCATTTTAGTTTTAAATTCACATATGAAGTAAGAACTTATTTTCATTATGAAGTAGGTGTACATTCTGACATAAGTAGGTTCTTTAGTTATTTATTTAATGTTTAATTAACTTGAGATAGGTTCTAACTAAGGTTCTAATTAAGGTTTTGACTCATTACTGTAAGTTAGGGTTTTGCTTAAGAAGTTCCTAACTTACATTCTGACTCTAGTATAGTTATAAAGTTTCAATATCAATTACTTTATGACCCAAAGCCCATTTTTAGCATAACTAAGTTATTCACTCCTAAAGTACATTTTAATCTTTTTTTTTTTACATAGTTTCTAACCCTTCAACTACTATCACAACTTACTATTTAACTCATACACAAACTTCCCTTGCATGTCTAGAATTTTCACACTTTGTAACATTAGCAAATATCTACTAAGAATTTCAGTTATATATATATCAACTCCTAATATACTTAATACTTATTTACAATTATATAGTAACTTAAAGATTTAGTGTCAAGCTATTGTAAGATAATAATCATGTATTACACTATAGTTTTACAAAGAATCACTAAAGCTCTTTTTGGAAATATACATCCAACATACTGTTTTGACGAAAATGAATTTTTCTCAAAAATTCGACAACGTGATTTTTGCAATCTCACCAAATAACATCAAAATTCAACATCTTAAGAGTATAACCACAAAATTTCAAGTCGAAACTACAATAATTGGTCTTTCAATTACTCTTTTGAAATTCAGTGTGTAGGACATTTTTCTTAAAGACCTCATATTTACACTTAAAAATTTGAAAATCTAATTGGATATTTGAATTCTTCATGAAAAAATACATTGAGAAACCAAATTTTATAATTTTTGGTGTTCATTTGCTATTTTTCCCTAATTTTTGATGAAATTAGAAGAGTTTAGTGACACACCGGAAACCCAAGCTTCGACTACCATAGAGAGGGGAGGGTGTGTTATCTTCCTTAGGATCACGTAATCCCCAAATTTGCGGCTAAATTTTCCAAATTTTGTTCTTCATTTTCTCTCTCTATATTTTCTACTTCCAATTTTTTTTTCAAGCTAATAAATTATCAAAATTTACTCCATATTGTAGGATGTGATTTAATCTCTCCAATTGAATGGCTTTTGATTTTTTTCTAACTTCAATACAAGTGTACATGACTATGCTTAGTTGTTAAGAGGCCAAAATCCTATCTCATGCATTCCTAAACTTCATTCCATGCAGCAACATGTTTCCTATCCATTTAAGAAAATTTTTTATTAATTTTTTTCCAATTTTATTAATTTATTTAGTGATTTATACATAATTTCGAGTATTTACTACAATTATGGAGATATATATTTTCATAATAATTATACTTGATGTAAATACATGTCTTTTATATAATATTTTATGTCCATTATTAATTATATTATTCCTACAATATATCTCTAATTGTTTATTAATTTTCAGAACCTATATTGCATGTATTCGATATAATAATGATATAGTCAATTCTTACTATTTTAGCTATATTTTTAATATTTTATTACATTTTTAAATTCTAAACTTATGAATCATTTTGACTAATGTCTCGAGCTTATACATAAGTTTTTATGTTACTCGAGTTGGTTTTACCGACACTCTAAATTTACTCGCTCGATTCCTATTCATTGAGTATGGGGCTCATAGTTTCTTTGACCCAAGCTTTGAATAAATCTTTCATCCCTGTAATCTGATCCTTGAATAACTTGCCTACAATTTCCTTAATTCCTTTAGAAAGTTGTTTAACAAAAGTTGAGCTTTCCCCTTGTTTTAAGTGAATAGGGTATATCTTTATACTTTTTGAATCACTATCTGTAGGTGTTGTAGTTGCTTCCTTGAATTCTATCTAACCTGATCTTCTTATTTATTTTCCTTTTCTTTTCATTGGTCTTTTCTTCAATTATAATTACCCTTCTTCCAAGATTTAAAGGATGAACAAAAATGCCCCCATTATATGAATGTCAAAGCTTATCATTCACATAAATCCCATTTGCTTAAAAATTCTTTCTCCTAGTTTAATAGGATAAAAAAGACAACTTGCTTCTCTTGGTATTTTTAATTTCTTGAAATTGAAGAGAGTCATCAATAAATTCCCATACGACTGAACATCCAAATGCTACGATATGCATCTCATCATGAGTTTCACAACATCTACCTTTCTCTTCCCTAGTATTGCCAGAATAACCATTACATCTTCTCTTGTTACAGAGGTTGCATTACCCTTTTTAGGTAACACAAATGAGTTAACAAATTTGTGTAAAATCCTAATTAATAACTCAAATTCAGTATTAAAAATATCTCTTCCTATTCTCAGCTCTACTCCATCATTCAATTCTGTGAATAAATTCTCCTTAGTCATCTATACTAAGCTTTCATCCTCATGTACTTCTTTAATGCCAAAGTATTTTAGAATGTCCTTCATTGTTTCAATTTTTTGGCCTAATACAACTGACTTCCATTCTTCCTGATTTTTGTTATCAAGCCTCTTATAGAACTCACTACTAATTCTCCATATATCATTCCTCTCATATCAACTAAACCATTTAAACCTAACCCATCCAAATATTCTTTCCAATAAAAATCATTCTTATTAGAGAATTCTAAGTCTAAATAAAAAGAATCTTTGATAGAGAAATTTTTACCTTTTATTGTATATCTCTTCTTGGGTTTGTCTTTTGATTTGGAAGAGGAAATTGATGTCTTTACTTTTGGTGATTTTTACACATTCTTAGAAGATTTTGAAGTCTTCTTTACTAGAGTAGAAACCTTAGACTTTTGGAGATACCTCTTTGGTTTTAAAACAAGGGGTTGTTTAGAAGGATTTCTTTCAAAATTTTCTTCAGATGGTTTGTTTAAGGGATCGGGGCCTTTAGGTTTAGTAAATTTTTTGGGTGAGCTAGAATCTTAAACATCCTAATTAGCCTTCTAATTGACTTCCTAAACTTGTTCAGAATGTACCTTAGAGCTATTCTTCTTATTCACTTCTTAAGTAGCTTCTTCCAATGTTTCATCATAAAGTTTTAGAGTTATGGTTTTTTTAGATGAATCTTAGTGTGTTTTAGAGGGTGGATTAGGTTAAGGGTTTGTAAGGATGGTGGTGTGTGTCTTTTGTTCATCAAGAACAATGGGATTTTTGGGATCATTTCAAATTTTAGATTTAATCCCCTTTGTAGCAATTCGAGTAGATTTTCTAGGTGCCATGAATGAGTGAAAGAGAAAAAAAAAAGACAGGAGATAAGAATGTGAAGAGCTTGATGAAATGAGAAGAAGAGAAATAATCAGAGGGTTTTATAAGATTGGAAGAATTAAACTGCTAGAAATAATGGTCTTCAATCATAAGAAAGTGGGCTAATTTAATGGACCGACTAAAGAGTAATTTGAGGACCCACTAAAGATATGTTAAAGCCCACTTCTTTTTGTGTCTAATGAATGGGAAAAGGAAGAAAAGCTTTGCGCATGTTCAAAATTATACAAATATGGAAAATGAAAAAAAATTCTAATCTAACAAAAAGGATTACATACACCTATTTCATTATGAATAAACTTAAACCTTGAATTATCTAGAGACTTTGTAAAAATATCAGCAAATTGATATTTAGTTAGAACAAAATCAATACTCACATAATTATTTGCTACATGATCATGAATGAAATGGTACCTTATTTCTATATGTTTTGACCTTGAGAGATGAATTGGATTTTTTGTCAGATTAATAGCATTGGTATCATCATATTTTACGAGTATACTCTTATAACTTATCCTATAATCATTCAATTGTTATTTTAACCAAAGTATCTATGCATAACAATTTCTAATAAATACAAATTCATCTTCTGTAGTTGAAAGAGCAACAAAATTTTGTTTCTTGAAAGACTAAGAAATTAACTTATCTCTTAAGAATTAATAAGTTCTTGAATTACTCCTCTTATCCACTTTACAACCTACATAGTTAGCATCTAAATATCCTATAAGATCAAAATTTTGACTCTTAAGATATCAAATTCCTAATTTTACAATGCTTTTTATATATTTAAAGATCCTTTTAACTACAGTTAAGTGTGTTTCAATTGATGAACTTTGAAATCTAGCACACACATAAGTATTGAGCACGATATCAAGGTGTAAAGTAATTAGATATAATAAAGATCCAATTAAGCTTTAATAGAGTTTTTCATTAACCTTTTTGCCATTACTTATGATATCAAGCTTCGTTGAGGTACTCATAGGTATTCAAGAATTCGTAGTATTCTCAAAATCAAATTTCTTCAATATCTATCTAGTGTACTTCTCTTAGTGAATAAATATTTCATTCTATGATTGTTTGATTTGTAATCCTAAAAAGAAGTTTAATTCACCTATGAGTGACATCTCAAATTCTGCCTGTATCAATCTTGAAAATTCTTGGCAATATTTTTCATTAGTTGCACCAAAAACAATGTCATCAACATAGATTTGTATAACTAACATATCTTCTCCGTGATGTTTCATGAATAGTATAGTATCTACTTTTCCTCTTTGAAAGTCATTTTTAATCAAGAATTGACTTAGTCTTTCATACTAAGCACGAGGAGCCTGTTTAAGTCCATACAAAGCCTTTTTTAACTTATATACACGATTTGATTTGAAGGGATCTTCAAATTCAGGGGGTTGATCAACATACACTTGTTCTTTTAGAAAGCCATTTAGAAAAGCACTTTTTACATCCATCTGATATAGCTTAACATTTTTGAAGCATGCAAATGCAAGTAATAATCTTATATCTTCTAATCTAGCAATAGGAGCATAGGTTTTATCATAGTGTATTCCTTCTTCCTAAGAGTAAACTTTAGCTACTAAATGTGCTTTGTTTCTAATTATTTTTCCACATTCATCTAGCTTTTTCTTAAATACCCATTTAGTTTCAATAATTAACTTATTCCTAGGTCTTAGAACTAAACTCCAAACTTGATTTCTCTGAAATTGACTAAGTTCTTCTTGTATGGCTAAGATTTAGTTACTATCATTTAAAGCTTCATCAATTAATGAGGTTCAACTTCAGATATAAGAGCAAAATGATTTTTGAAAGTTTTGTAACCTCAATCTTGTTCTTATTCTAGATTTAACATTACCAATTATAAGTTCGGGGGAGGTTGAGAAGTTTTAAACTTAAGAGATGATGGTAGAGTATGAAAATATTCAAAACCTTCGAACTTACCTTCTAGAAGTGTTTCAACAAACCTAGTCTTAGTTTCTGAAGAACCTTTTGATTCATGTTTTGTCAAGACCCTAAAGAAGGCCTAGTAAGATTGCCTAAATTTTTCATAGCTTGTGTGTACCCATGATATGGAAATCACCTTGCATGTTAGAGATTGCAAGACTTTAAATGATTTATCACTAAGGTTATTGATTTTTCTTTTTAGTAATTAATTTATTGTAACATGTAAATATAAATAACTATGAATGTTCGATATCTTACAGTTCTTTAGAACCGCAGAGAATCGGTATCCCCTACCAAATAATAAGACAGGATATACCAACTTTATAAAATTATAAGAAATATGAAATAATATTGAATTCTAACATACAAATATTCTGACAAAGGATGTTTTTATATCATCTATAAATGTCTCAACTCATTCTATTACTATCATACTTATCTTCATCTTGCGCTTGGCACTCGAGACTTATCCCTATTCTATCCTCAACATAAGTAAACTTACAAAAGAAACTAAAGGGAAATGAGTATAAAACAGCTCAATGAGTTTGTCCCTCACCACTACTATTTAAGTAAGTTATCAAACATTATTCACACACATGCAAACTATCTACATATAAAATGAATTCAGGCATGATGAATATAAGCAACACATCCATAGGAGTTTGGAACTATGAACGGTGTAGAATTATGTTGTCTACACTTTGATTATCCTCTGTACTTACCTACATAGGGCACCTTATCTTATCTACATGAGGCTACCTAGGGGCACCTCCCCTTTAGGCAACCTTTAACTATTACCCTAGTCGAGAAAAGAGTTCCAATCCAAATAGGTGGATCCTAAAATAGGACTATCCACCATCTAAGGCCCCTCGAGCATAAACATGCGAGTCCTCTCGTAACCAAAATTATCCAAGGCCTTACAAGCACCATAAAGCGAGTCCTCTTGCTATCAATTGGAGATCTCATATTAGCTTTGCCTTAGTGATAAAATATATTTTTGGCTCTGCAAATCCTCATCAAAATCGTATAAAATATGTTTAAGATTAAAAAAGCTTTTTTTTTTTTCCATAAAATACTTTCCTGAAAATTTTGCAAAGCTAGTATTCTCCATCCATACATTTATTGAGTCATAGACATGCGACGAATAAAACTGGTTATTCTGGTCAAATATTTATATTTATCAATTTTAAAAAGGTGACCACACAAATGATAGCATACAAGCAAAACAGTCATTCAAACATACAGGTAACAATGAGTAGCAAAGCATCATACAAGTAACACATACAAACAAGTAATAGGTCATTAGAACTCTCTTATCTGGATTATTACTCATTCTCTAAGCCTTTAGGGTTTCCAAAACTCGATATCAAAATGCCTAAAAGATAATAAAATTTATAAGTATCCCGAGAAACAGATTCCTTATTTAACTAAAAGGCTATTGTAGTTTGTCTAGTTTCCCAATATAACCAATGTATGGCGTGTATAGGGTATATCATACTTTAGTGGGATCAATAGTAACTATATTTGTATATTTGTAAGTTATGACACTTCATGTATTTAGTTATTTATTTCTCCTTATTATCAATTTACGAGTCTATTACTTAGTTATCTTACTTATTCTATTTAGTTTTATCTTACATCTTTAGTTACGTGTAATTTTTTCATTTTATCTTTGATATTTACAAGATTATAGTCATTTTTTATCGTTTTCGATCATAAGTTCACGCGGTAATTTTTGTTTTGGACGTTAAGACCAATGTTTTACAATATAAACTAAATTTATTGAAATTTTAACTATTGAAGCTTAATTATTCTTATTGGCTAGTTTTATGTTCTATTTTAGTAGTTAATGATTTCATTAGCAATTAATTCTTACACTTAAATAATCTTATGGTTTATTATTTTAGAGGCTTATGTCATCATTTGCTTTTGTCATAATTTGATTAGGTCATTGCTTACATCATCATTTGCTTACATCATCCATTACATAAGTATACTTATCCTTATGTATTCATATACTTTATACATATGTTATATATATACTTATACTTCTAATATACAAATATATATACTTGTGTACTTATATGTATACTAATACACATACCCATATACACATTCGGTGACAAACGTATTTTTATATGTATTTTTGTATGCTTAATGTTCTCTCTTAAGAAAGCTTCACAAATTTCATATTTTTGCACTTTAAAGGTATATTTAGCAAGGTATATGTATGTATAGTTAGTATATACCTCTTTTTTTAGTTATGTACATAATGGGTACTTATGTATAAGAGTCCTCATACATGTATTTATCAAGTATACTCTTATATATAAATACTTAAGCATATGTACATGTGTTTTTCTTCCATTTACTAAGGATTCCTATACTTTTAACCATGAATATGAAGCTTCCACTTCCAACAACACATATGCACATATTATACCAAATTTCTATACTAACCTAACTTGCACAACTAACTACTACATAAAATAGAAAAATCATATGATAACATGCCCTTTTCTCCTTGGTTTATGTTAGTAGAAATTGTGAAAGTGAAGTATTGAAAAAGTATGAGGATAAGGAGCAAGGGGGGTTTACGATTTGGTATGGGGGAAAAAGAGAGTGTTTTGTTGTCTTAATTTTTGTTTTATAAAAGGAATGAGTGGGGGCTAGATGAGAGGGGGAGTGGACGGTAAGGATAAGGGAAAGGAAGAAAATGGACATTTGTTAATTGAATGAAAAATCAAGAAAATGGAAGAAAACTCTAGATGAAAATGATACTTTGTTGACTTTTCAACATGTTGACTTACTCAACTTTCTAAAATTACATGTAATCTAAGTGTACATTATGAAGTAATTAAGGAAAACTAGGAAGAAAATTAAGGAAATAAAAGGAAATATAGGGTTTATTGAATTGATTAGTAAGAATAGGTAATGAGATCTTCCTTTAGGTATTTATATCCTATATAAATCATTTGGTAGGCTACTTAATATAATTATTATGAAAAGTGTCATTTAAGGTACTAATACTTACTATATGTAGTATAATCATCAACTAAGCTCTTGACTCTATATAATACTAACCTAGTTATATAATTGGAAGATGAATGTGATTTATAATGCAATATCGTAGTTCCTAAAGGATTACTTTAGTATTATATGTATTTATGAATGATTGAAAGTTATCTTTAATCTTTTACTAATGATTTGGCAAGATATTAAAGATATATTATCAATTAAGGTTTCATAGTAAGTTATGATCAATTAGTACTTTTATATCCTTAAAGTTATAGTATGGGGTTTTTATCACTTTCAAATGAAATTTTTAGTGTCTAGATACATTTAGGGTATAAAAGTTTTCTACGCAATTAAATCTTCGGTTGTTATCTTAAAGTTTTGATAAGGTTTGAGGTCAAACATTTTAAGGTCTTCATATGCGATTAGAGGTTCAATTGATAATTTAAGGTTTCTCATATTCACTTTAGGTTTTGAATTAAGATTTTAATCAGTTTTAAATCTCACTGGCTCTATTAACTTCAGGAAATCATCTACAGTTTAGGGGTTTGATTCTATACTTAGAAGGCTAGATTTGCGAGGTTTATAGGTTCTGTTCTAGATACATTAAGTATCCTTAAAGCTTTAATTGTTCCTTTTAGAGGAGGTTCTATCTTTGCTTCTTCTAAATCCAGATGTACTGTATTCTTTTTCTTTGAGACAAGTGGAGTTTCATTGTCCAATTCTTCATGGGTTGTCTCTTTAATAAATTTGACATTTATTGATTCTTCCACTCCATTTAATCCTTTATTGTATACTCGATATGCTTTTGAGTTCAAAGACTAACCTAGAAAGATGACTTCATTAGCTTTCTGTTCAAATTTTCCCAAGACTTTTCCTGCCTTCTTAATATAACACTTGCAAGCAAATGTGTAAAAATATGAAATAGTAGGTTTCCTTCCTTTGTAAATCTCATAAGCAGTTTTATTTGTCAAGGGTCATACATATACCCGATTTATGATATAACAAGCTATTGAAGCAGCTTCTACCTAGAAATGATCAGTTATATTACTTTCATTAAGTAGAGTTCTTGTCATTTCTTGAATAGTCCTATTTTTGCATTTAACTACTCCATTTTGTTATGGAGTATAGGGTACAAAAAAGTTATGAGTGATGCTTTTTTCCTCACAAAACAAGAAAAAATTTGAGTTTTCAAATTCCTTACCATGATCATTTTATAGATTGATGATGGAGAGGCCTTTTTCATTTTCAACTCTTTTTGAAAAGATTTCAAAAATTTTAAAAGCATCACTTTTATGATGCAAAAATAAGATCCAAGTAAATCTAAAGAAATCTTCTACTATGATAAGTCCATACTTATTTTTTCCTAAGCTTAGAATACGAGTTGGACCAAATAGATCTAAATGTAATAACTATAGGGGTCTTTGAGTGGAAATAACCTTTTTAATCTTATGAGAAAATGAACTCATCTTATTCTTAAGACAAGCAACATAATGAATATTCTCATTAGTATGTAGTTTTGGTAACCCTTGAATTAAGTTCTTTTTAGAGAAGTTCTTCAATTGTTGAAAGTTTATGTCTTAGTCTTTTATGTAAGAGCATAGTGTTGTCATTTATTGAAATAAAATAGCTTTCAAATGATACTTTAGATGGTTTAATTAGATAAATATTCTTCTTTCTAAATCCTTCAAATAGCTTAAATCCATCCTTGTTAAAGCTAACACATTTATTAAGTTCAAAAATTATTTTATATGCTTTATCACACAATTGACTAATACTTAATAAGTTATGTTTCAATCCTTTAATTGACAATACGTTTTCAATTGAGTGAGGTGTTAAACAAATTGATCTTACCACAATTATTTTACCCCTACCATTGTCACCAAATTTCACTTAACCATCTTCCTTCCATTCCAGATTCATGAATAGAGAAACATCACTGGTCATGTATATTGAACATCCATTGTAAACATACCATGTTCCTCTTATCTTAGCTTCATAATCCTGCACATATCACAACATAATCAAGTATGTTTATGAACTTGGTAAAGCTTGGGTCCATGAAAATTTAAACTCGTCTTTTAAATTGAACCTTGATAATTGCCGAGCTAGTAATTTTTGTAAAGGCATTGTTTCTTTATATAACCTAGTTTATTATGTAGGAAATAAGTATAAGGTTTCTACTTAGTATACTTGTTACTTACCACTTTCCTTTGATTTGGATTATTTCTAAAATACCCTCAGTTCAACCTTATGTTGTACCCTCTAAATAGATACTTGTTGTTATTTTGAAAGAACTTTCTATTGTACTTTCTAATAAGTTCAAATGCTTTGTTGTTTTCACTCCCTTTGATTGTTTCTTGATTTTCATCTTTTGATTTAACAAATACTATTTCTTTCTTTGTTTTAGATGTTTTTCCAAATTCGAAAACCAAGTCTAGATTTTGAACTATCCATCCTTTGGCAAGAAATTAACATTTATAGTTTCTTGTCACTTTCATTAAACTTACAAAACATATTTTTCATTAACTTAGATAAATTCACCATACGGTTTTTAAAATTTTTTTATTTCTTCTTCTAGAATAAGATTTTCATTGACTAAAGTTTCACAAGCAATATGCAATCCTTTGTAATCATCTTTTAGAAAATCATTTTCATCTACTAGCAAATGATTAGCTTGACTAAGTACATGCTTTTCACTTTTTAATGTTTTTACTTCAATTTCAAGCTTAGATATCTTGTTACTCGACTTAGAAAGAGCTTTGAAGAGATTGTTAATTTTAACACATATATCGTCAAGTACTTCTAAATTAGAATAAAAATTAGTTTTAGAATCTACCTTAGAAAGCGCTATATGACATAGATTTGTTTTCTTGTATTCTTTTGAACCTTTTGATATAGTTTTTGAATCTTCTAAGTCACTCCATGTAGCTATCAGAGATTTACATTTCTTCTTAAATTTCTCCATTTTCTTGATTAACATAGAACATTCGTATTTGATATGCCTAGGCTTTTTTGCATTCATAGTAGATAATCTCCCTTTTGAACTTTTTTCTCCTCTTTTTCTTTGATTGCCTTTCCTGCATCAATAGACCGATTCTTATTAGTGGTAAATATTTTATTAAATGTTTTCTTACCCTTTTTCTTAAGCCATTTGTTGAGCGTTTCTAGCTAAGAGTGTCACATCCTCATCTTTATCCTCTTCTTTAGATTAATCTTCTTCTTCTGAGTTAGCATTTGTTTCTTTAGCTTTAAAGGCTACGATCCTTTTCCTTGTATCTTATAAAATACTTTCTGATTTAAGAAAATCAATTTCATATGCCATAAGCCTACTGCGTAGTTGACTTAGAGTTAATGTTTTTAGATTACAAGCTTCTTCTATGGCAATTTTCTTTGCATTCCAAATTTTGGGAAGAATCCTTAGCATCTTGCGTACCATATTTACATCACTAATTATTTTGCCAAAAGAAGATAGTTCATTAGCTATAGTAGTAAATCTACTAAAGGAGTTTTTGATTTCTTCACCAGGAGGAATTTAAAATGTCTCATATTGTTGTACTAGTGAGTTGACTCCTGTATCCTTGATTATTTCTGTTCCTTCATAAGTTTGCACCAAAGTGTCCAAAATATCTTTAGTTATAGCATGAGAAGCAATTTGATAAAATTATAATCATGAAATAGTACTCAACAATAAATTCTTACCCTTGAATTGAGTTCGGCTTTGATGATATCATCATCTGTTATGATAACAGTTGGAACTTTGAGCTCTCCTATAGAAATAATTTGCTAAGCTTGGTAGTCTAATGCCTTCACATAAGTCTCCATCCTGAATTTCCAATAGGGAAAGTTAGTTCCATAAAAAAAATGGTGCCTTGTCAGGCTGAACTATTAAACTACCTCTTGGTTCACCCATGATCTTAAACTCTAGAAGATATTAAAGTAAGGCTCTAATATCAATTGTTGGTGCTATATAAGATATCAAAGGGGGGGTGGGGGTTGTGAATTGATATCTTTAAACTTTAGAAAATCTTTCAATATAAGAAAAATATCTTCTTGATAACTTATATTGGTAAACAGCGATATTTTAATAATTTAACACACAACAATTAATAACATAAATTAAATGAGTAAGAAAGGAGAATATCAAGCTGAGGATTTATAGAGCGTTGGCCGTCTACCTACTACTCTCTTCCAACTTCACTATTGGTGACCTGGTCTACTTCACCGGTATTGTTCCACTTGATCCACTAAATCAAAAACATAAAAAAATTATAAGCATTCATCACACATGGACTTTACAACACTCTGCTTTGCTTATCTAGCCTCTCTACGATCTAGGCTAATTATAGATCTATAGAGTCCAATTATACTTCTCTTAACAACAAAGTTTATAGATTACAAGTGAGAAGAAGAATATAAGTTTCAAATAATTTCATACTAAATAGAAATAACGATTGTTGTATAATTTGCTTTGGTGCAACTTTCTAAAGAAGTATCTAAGAAATTTTCTATGCCTTTTTAGAAGGTAAAATTTGATTATGATTTTTGTATAGCGAAATTTTTTTTTCTTAAAAAAGTATCTGACATTTTGAATCCTTTCTCTTTTTATATTGAAATCTTTCAATGACTAATTTTTTGAAGATTATCTTTGCTTTCAGGTTTATCCAACCATAATCCTTAGATTAGATATACTTCGATCCACAACCACCAGATAAGCTTTAGATTTGAATCTAACGAAGAAATATGCTTTATCAGCAATTTCCAAATAAACCTCATATTCAAAAATTGAAAATTCCACAAAATCCAATTCAACCATGTCCTTATCCATTCTTGTGTATATCTTGATTTATCAAAAATAAATTTGCTCAAAAATAATTCCCATAGATCTTGACTCCATCTTAAGTGAAACGAGATTAAATATATTTCCCTAATACACCCATTCTAATGGAGCCGGCCCTTAATTAATTCAAATCTAATATGAGTTAAATTTCAACATTACTTTTCTAAACCAACTTTCTAAAGAGTATTAGTTTTCTTTTCTTCGAAGTCTTTGAACAAGTTTCTAAAGTGCTATACCACTTCTCTTTATAAAGCTTCTATAATACTTTCTAAAGATTTTCAAACTATTTTCCTTTTCAATCAAATCAGACCTTTTGAATAAGTTTCTAAAGACAACTTAGTTTTACGATTTTAAACTTTCTGAGAACCCTTCTAAATACCTACATTCTTAATGATTCATTACCATTTATCCCTTTTTGTTATCATCAAAATATATGAGAGATATCTAACACTAGTTTAACTACACCTATAACTGTTCTGTCTTACTTCTAGGCATTCACTAGCTTGATGCTTACCATTATACTTCCAATAAGGTTGTATTTTTTATAGAGGCCTTATGTTTCCTTTTACGGATCAAATGGACTTCTTTCCTTGAGCTATATTACTTTAACTACTAGAACTAACATATAACTTCCTTTTCTTATTCTCAATCTCATTTGCAGCTTGTCAAAGATTATGAACTTGTTTGATCATACGAGTTTCATTAACAACATCAGTATATCTTTTCACCCTACTCCTCTTTAGCTCTGCCTAGTAATAAAGATTAGGCCTTGCCTTGAACAACTCAACTTTAGAAACCTCATTATTTTGTATAGCTTCAAGAGAAAACTTCAATAACATATTAAAATCCCTTACATATCCTTTAATTTTCTTACCCTGCTGTCTTAGTATTTTTCACACATTTGTCCTCTTACACCCTTAAGAAAATAGCATTCTAGAAATGTAGCCCAACTAATTGGTTTTGGTAAATTCTATCTCTTTGCTTCCTACCAATTACTTGCATCTTCATCTAATAGAATAGCAGCGATCCCAACTTTCTTATTTTCTTTAACCTCATGAATTTCAAAAGCTTTCTCCAATAAGTCAATCCATTCTTTTGCCACTAAAAGATCAGTGTTCCTTCCCTCAAATAGTTTCACTATTCGTTGTCCTTGAGCTAACTTATCTCTATCTCTATTAACTCCTACCAGTGTAACTATAAACTATTGTGCTAATTCCTCCATATGTCATAGTTGCTCGAGGTTAGGTTTGGGATGTTGCTTTAGATTCTCTCATTGCTCCTTAGATACACAACTCATTCGTGATATTCCACATTTCCCACAAATCATCCTTCTAAATAAACATCACATAAAATTTTATGGATAACTACTACAATTGTTTTACTAAACTATGACTCTTCGTCACCTAACTACCCCACACATCTCATGCGTACCTAAAGGTAATAGTCCCTAATTAATGCTTCGATACCACCTAAAGGATGTCACATCCCAACTTAGCATGGAGTGCACCATCATACATGAATACTTGTTGAAATCTTAACTCAACCTGCTTATTCATCAAAAGACAACTTTGTTTACATGAAAAAGGGGTTGCTACATTAGAGTTCAGCAAGATATTCGGTTACAACTTATGTGTTCAGCATAATATTTACATCAAAACATGAACTGGCTTTTTATTTTATAATCTTCACAATAGTAAGATTCCTAACTTAGTACAAGTTCCATATAAAAGTCACCGACTCCAACTCGTGCTCTTAGTATACATTCCCCCTAGTTGTTTTAACTTGAGGATAAAACATTTTATCCCCTTAGCTACAGGAGCTAAGTGAGAGTAGATAAAAACAATACAATATAGATAATATCACATATCACCATTGAAACATTTCAATCATAATTCGCAGGTTTAAGTTCACATATGCATTCGCCAAACTAGACATTTATTGTTAGCAGTGTAGCATGCTATGCTCATGCATATGGCATGCATTAGTACTGATATCCTATGCTCTCCAATTTTCATCCAATTAGTCAAAATAGCTAGGTATCTAGATATAACATCTAGGAACCTATGGGCAACATGGAGTTGCCTAGAAATAGGACCCCAACTAAATTGGACTATACATTGTAGTCTACCATTATCAAAAAGGGCAACAAGGACCTGCCTAGGAGTAGGACCCTTAACTTTGTTTTACAAAATTAGAATACACACTTTGGTTTATGAAATTAAAGAGGCAACAAGGCCAACTTAGACTACACACTGTAGTCCACCAAATCTAACTATCAAATAGTCACAATGTTCTGGCAATGCAATCTATATATTTCCAAAAACTGAATTCATAAAGCCATGCTTTTTCTACGATTACATAGAAGCCTCATTTTGAAAGTTCTGACCCTAAGTCCTGTTTATGCCATGATATGTAATAACAACTCAAGTATATCACTCAGCACAACCAGTCTTTTAGTTTTATTTAACCTAGTGATCTAATTCTAGTTTTTGAACTCTCCTTAGCAAAATTCTAGTATCTCACTTAGGGTTCACTTAAGTGAATACTTAGAACAATGAGTTAGCAATCACTTAACTTCTCCAGCTAACACAATCATTTGTAAGTACAAATCATCACCTAACATAGTAGCGTAACAGTTTAACCAAGATACAGCTACCGTAATTCATAATCACCACATCAACATTCACAAGATTAGCATATTAGTTCACCCAAGATATAGCCATATCTAATCGACATAGCATCAAACAGCATGTAGTGTTATAAGTAGCAATATATCTACTCCTAGCATAGGCTAGATCCACTTACCTAGACTTAATAAAAGTGCAAAATCCTAAACTTCATAACATGGTCCTTCCTTACTTATCACACCTATGAAAATATGACATAGTCTTCAAATCAAGTATGGGTCGAACTCGAGTTATTATAAGCTTTCATTTCTGCTTTTTAAACTTCATTTGATCGTATCTTACTTAATCCTTATTTGATTTCAATAAACTTTATATAGTCACAATCATCATTATGAGTACTATTAATAAATCTTAAGAAACAAGATTGATCAATACTTTCAAAAACCCAAAAAATACCCTTTCATATTACTAATTCGAGCGTACGTTATCTTAACTTCATAATTAACCTGAATAAACTTTAGTTTTAAAGTAAAAACCCTAAAAATTATACTTTCCAAACTTGTCTGACAACCCTTAATATAACCTAAAGTGTTTATTTAGCATGGATTTGATAAATATTTTAATAGTACTAATTACTATATTACATTAAAACCTAATATATAGGCTTATACTAGGGAAATACACAATAAATAGTATACGAGCCTGATTAATTTTACGAAAAATCTTATAGACTCCACAAAATATGTAGTTTAATTATTGATCATAAATTACACTAAACTAGCTATTATTTATTTTTACAAAAATAGCGGTTTTAGCTTGAAATTACAAAAAATTAAAGAAAACATTTAAATTTATATGTGAGATAAAAATTAAGTATTCCAAATATCACTATAAATTTCGAGAAGTCAAAACATATAGGGATCATTCATTGATTTAATAAAAAACTAATTATTTCAATAATTTGGTAAAATTAGCATTTTTATTCAAAATAATTATAAAAAATAGTAAACACGCTTAATTTTGAAAATTGTTATTAATAAAATTATATATATATATCTATATATATTAGTCGTATTATATACAAAAATTGAGTTTGAAACAACATCATCTAAAATTTATAAAAATTTATTCAATTTTCGCCTAAGTAGAGCATTTTCTTAAGGAACACATATTTTCATTCACTATTTAATTAAAATAAAATTACTACATTAATCTACGCCTAAAATTATCTTAGAAAACTAAATTTCACAATTAATTAATAACATTTAATATTTTTACAAAATTAAGTAAGTTACAGGTGGAATTTCGGTTTACCTAAACTGGCTACTCTAACTACTCAATCTTATCGGAACACCTCCTCTAGCCAACCTCTCTTTAACTCCCAAGCTACTCCAAGTTAAGTTGTGTAAGTTGTGGTTTGGTATACAAACTGCCTTAGATCCATTCTAACACTATTTCTTGTTCTATTTTTATTTTTTTTCTAATTTTTTCCAATTTTGTAAAATTATGTTCTTATGTTTTTAGATTTCTAAAATATTACAAAGAATGTTTGGAGTCCTATTTATAGGCTTTAGGAATTTTTGCATGTAAAAAAGTGAAATAATACATGTCAATTTCTCGTTTTCTTAGGCGACATGTGTCATCCCTTAATTAATCAAGTGTTGATTTATGTTTTCCAATTAATCCTAAGTTGTCACATCATTTGATGACTCATTTACTTATTTTTTAAATTAATTTTTCATTATTTTATATTATTTAACCATATTTTCATAATTTATTATTATTATATGTGTATATTTAATACATATAATGCATATCATATGTAAATACATGTATATTATATATGATTCAACTTCATTTATTATTTTTGAAAGTTAATTAACTTATATCTAATATCTCGCTATATTTAAAAGCTTAAATTTCATATTTTCGATAATTGTTGACATTTTCAATAAATTTATGGTTTTCTTAAGTTAATATTTTTATATAGCTTATTTTGAGAAACCGACTCTTCTTGAATTACTTTATCTGTCATTTCTAACTTTACTATAAAGTTTAAAATAAAATCGGTAACATAGCCCATTGCCCTAAATTTTGGGGCTCGAATCCTAGGGTTATTAAATTAATTGGAAAAACCTAGGGTATTATATTCTTGCCTGATGAATTTTTTTTATTTCTTTGTATAGTCATCCAGTGAGGTCAAAGGTTGTTTTGCAATGGACTTAAAGAAGTCTGAATCTTCCTTGATCTCTCTACAAATAACATGCAAAGCTAAACTAATCAAAGGAGGAAATGGAAGTTGATTGAACCTAAGGATGTAGTCTTTGATCAACCCTCCATGTTTTTGCTTAATTGATATCAAGAGAGAAGAATCCTAGCTAGGGGCTTACTAGCCAAAAAATGCTATCAGAATTCCTTCGCCAACTAATCAAAGGAAGAAATGGAAGTTGATCTCAAGGAATTGAACCAATTGCTTATAGATTTCCTTAAAGTAGATGAGAAAACTCTGCAAACGTTGTCATTAGATAATCCATAAAGCTCTTTTAGAGTTTGGAATGTGTTCAAGTGGTCATCTAAATCTTTCCTTCCATCATACGTGTCAAAGTGAGGCGTGCAAACACTTAACGGCAAGACCTCATCTACTATATTTTGCATGAAATGGCTTACCTTCATACCTTTCACATTCATCTCCTTTTTAGAGGTTCCTTCATTAGCCAACTTCTTAACATAGTCCGTAAACTCTTGTAAGCTCATATCTATAACAACTTTTTAAGGTAATCATGTAGTCATATTGATAGGAATTAAGCTATCGGACCCTTAACTTGAGCCTAAGACTAAGGACTAGAAAGCATGGCCAAGTGAGTTCTTTCTTGATGCCCCATAATGGAAGAGTCTAAGCTACTACAGTTTGCTAACTTGCTGCCTTATTCGAGCCGAACCCTCTTATGCTTGTCCATAGTCTCTAGTCACCAACTAAAGGTACATTCAAAAAATAGCTTAGCTCACTCAACCATCTACCTAATTGACTTAAATCTGAGCTATATTGAATACGTTCAATCTAAATTCACCTTCGAAGAGTTGCCTACTTAGCTTAGCAATGTTGAACTATCAGCTCAAATCGACAACATTACTTGGTAATAGCTAAGCTAGACATGCAGTTTGTTTGTTTTGCCAAGCATACAACCACTAATCATCTACTACATATCGTAGCAACACAAATGACTAAATCCTCTATAAAGAACACCTACTTTTATTGATTTTTCATTTATACCCTTCGAACATTCCTTATATCATATCAATTTGGGATATTACCTTTTTTATTCTTTTCCATTTGTAGTAGTTACCCTAATATTTCGAGCATAAATACCCATTGTAAATGTAGCTATAACACATATCTGATATTGAATATACTTCTCTTTTCATGAGCATTGTTCTCTATTTGCTTGCTTACTTCACTCTTATCTTAACCCTTAAGCAAGGCTAGGTAGCGAGTACCCTTACTAAGTTAGCTTGTGTCCCATATTGAGTTCATTCCATGAGTCCTTAATGGTTCCCTAGTGCATAATATCCTTAAAGTAGATTGAGGTTTGCTTATTCATTTCTTTGTTCTTGTGCATTTCCATCATCGTTTTTCAACCTTTCGGCAAGCTTGGACCCACCACTTACGACCGGCCTTGTTAGTCCTTGGTGCAAATTGCATCACACATTCTCTACCCATTATCTTAAGAGAGTTTGCACACCTAGAATTGCAAGAGACTGTAATGGTGCTTGCGGCTAGGCATTCTCATCCAATAGTGGCTCCTATGCTTGTTGGGTACCATCTTCATTAACCATTGGAGTTTTTCCTCACAATCGTCGAAGTGTGTCCTCGTACACCATAGGATCAACTTGCTGGCTGATTGGTTGTTGGGAAGGAGTAAAAGAGGAGGTGACATCCAACTCATTAAGCCTTTATTGTAATTCTATGTTAGTGGCCCAGACCTCTTTTGATTCTTGGCAAACTTAGCACATATGTGCTCTAGTTATGCTATTCAGGAGTCGCCATTATTCTATTTGTGCTTTTGGATGACTTAGTTGTGTACTTTTACTTAACGTACTTTAAGAGTATGTTATGGTGGTGATTGTAGGTCTTGGGCCACTGAAGGGGCCTACTCTACTCCATAGTAGTTTTGGATGACTTAGTTCATGTCAAGTTGTGGTAATAGAAACAAACAATGCCAATTATTAATATCAAATTTTGGTTAGGGTATGATCATAAGTACAAGACTTGCAAACACTCTATAAAATGAACAAAAGTTTGGCTATAGGGGGTGCTAGGGTAACTTTAGTGTTGCTATTCCGATGCTTAAGTCAAGTAATGTTGAAAGGTAAAAGTATGGGAAAAGTGTTTTAGTGTACAAAAGAACCTATTTGTTGCATTCAAACCTCCTTCTTTTATAGTTATAGGATCATTTTGAAAGTAGTACCATTCCCTCCAATTCAAGCACATGCACTTAGTTTAAATTTTAAGACCATTCCTTGATTTTTAGGGAACGTAGCTAATGTAATGGCTGTTAATGGGCAATTATCCGGACATGAAGGCTAACTGTTTACACTCAATGTTAGAGTTTAAACCTCTTAGGGCTGACTAGGTCAAAGCCAGACTTGAAGGTAGTTGTTTCGAACTAGAGGAACCATATCTAACTTACTTTTGGCAAGACATTTCTTGTTGAAGTCCAAGTACTTAATCTGTTTAGATCTAGTCCTATGATCATCATGACCTGAAGGAGATAAGAATAAGGTGAAAAGGGAGATATCATTCTAATAAGAGATATGAGACAGTCCTAAGTAACTCGGTGTACACTTTTGGAGAAAACCTCTATCAATAGTGAGTATTGTCTTAGATAGAAATAGTCATTTTGTATCAAAGTTTTGGGAATGTTTACACCAATCTTTGGGTACTAAGATACAATTCAGTACAGCCTATCATCCCTAGATGAATAGATAATTAGAAAGAACCATTTAGATACCAAAGGATATTTTAAGAGGTTGTATCATAGATTTCAATGGTAATTAGGACCAATATCTACCATTAGTAGAGCATGGTTACAACAATAGTTATTAAGTAAATATGCAAATGGCTCCTTATGAAGCTTTATACATAAAGAAATGTTAATCACCATTATATTGGGAAAGTGATGAACATACGATGATTGGATTTGATATAATGTACCGAATGAATGATAAAATGAATGTAATATGGAAGATGATAAAAGAAGCATGGTATTGTTATAAAAGTTAGGTTGATTTAAAAAGAAAGCCTATGGAATTTGCCATAGGAGATCATGTGTATGTTAAAACAAGTCAATTTAGATGATTCAAACAATTCGATACCATGGGAAAACTAAGTCCTCAATATAGCAAACCTATTGAAATATTAGAGAGAATAAGGAATGTGGTATATCGAATTACTTTACCTCCAATTTTGTCTAGATATCCTAATGTATTTCATGTATTGATGTTATGAAGAATCTAGGTCCAATAGTAAAGTTAAATTGTCACATCCTAACATAGCACAGGATGTACTATCACACATGAATACTTGTTTATATTCAATAAAAGTTCTTTTTATAATAAAAGAGCATTATAATGGAGTTTAGCTTTACACATGTTTATACAAAAGATTACATCAATAAAACTTAACCAAGCCTAAAATACAGTACTCTTTTCTATTTCACATGTACAAATCCTTCATGGAACTAAAATCAAAATATAACAAGACTTCCTCAAAAGTGGCTGATTTTGTCCTATGCGCTCTCAAAAGACTTTTCCCCAATTGATATTGATGCCTAGTCAATTCTCTTCATAACCTGAGGATACACAAGTATCCCCTTAGCTTTCTATTAGCTAAGTGAGAGTGGATAAAACAAGGCACAAAACAAGCATAACACACATTCATAGAGATCTGTACGATAGAGCATTTAATTTCATAACCCGAGTTATCAATACAAATTGTTTATGTAGGAAATTCGTGCCATACTTATGCATGTGACATGCATCGGTACTAATATCCTATACTTTTCCAATTCTTCATCTAGCTAATCGATATACCTAGGCATCTGGATATTGTGTCTAGGAGCCTAAGGCAATAAGGAGTTGCTTAGGAGTAGGACCCCCAACAAAACCAACTACTGTAGTTTGAAAATCCAATACATAGTCAGTCATATATCATGGCCAAAATAATCTAAGCAATGCAGTTCTGTATGCTCATAAGCTAAATCAACAATGTTCAAGCTTTTAGAAATTTGACCCATAAGACCTTTCATGCCATGCCATAAATGTAGTAAATAGTACAATAACCTAGTATCAAGCACGAATCTCAAGTTCTGCTTTATAACAATTTGACTATCTCAACTCCAGCTTTGTTTCTTAGCTTTATAATATATTCCTTCATATAAGGTTCACTATAGGTGAACACCTTAAAGGACTATTCGGTTTCTAAGTTTTTCCAAACAGAAATACTTATCAACGAATTAGTCATACATGAGGACACATTTTACTCAATCAACACACATTCAATACAATCATGTATTCAATTAATCCAACACATTATTATAGTTTACGACACAAATGACTTCAAGTTAAGTAAATATAAGTCTACTTGCATAAAAAAAGAAATATCCACTTACTCAAGCTTGATAGTAACATAAAATCCTGAGCTTCACAATATGGTCTTTCCTTACCTATCATACTTAGGGAAATACACATAGACCCCATGTCAACTACGAATTGATACTAAATTCTTATATGCTTTTATTATTGTGTTTCTAAACTTATGTTGATTGTATCTTATTCATTTCTTATCTAATTTTAATAAACTTTATATCGTTATGATCATTTTGAGTACTATTAAGATAACTTAAGAATCAGGACTAATCAATATTGTCAAAAGTCCAAAAATATCCTTTGGTATTGCCAATTTGATCATACATTATTATAACATCGTAATTAACTCAAATAAACCCTAAATCTGAATTAAAAATAAAAAAATTCCATATTTCCCAAACCAAATAGCACCTATTATGTTCCCAACATATTAGTCTTTTACAAATTCAACAAATATCACACTAGTACTAATAACTATATCATATATTAGGGTAATATATAGGTTTAAAATATGAAAATACATAGTAAATAGTATATGATCCCGATTAATTTTACAAAAAAATCATATAGACTCAAAAAAATATTTTGTTTAATTATTGATCATGAATTATACTAAATCAGTTATTATCTATTTTTACGAAAATAGCGATTTTAGCTTGATATTAGTGAAAATTAAGCAAATAAGTGAATTTAATCATAAGATAAAAATCAAGTATCCCAAACAACATTATAAACTTCCAGAAATCATAATACATAGGGCTCATACAATAATTTTATTAAAAACTAATTAATTAAAAAAAGGAAAAATTACCAGTTTTATCTAATATAATTACAATAAATAGTATACTTGCTTATTTTAAAAAATTCCTGTTACTATAATTAAATGCATATATTATGTATATGATGTACAAAATTTCAGCTTGAAAAGAAATTATTTAATATTTCTAAAATTTTATTTTATTTTCATCCAAATAGAACCATTTCTTAAGCACCCTATATTTCCACTAATTATTTAATCAAAATAAAATTGCTACATTAATCTACACATAAAATAACTTCAGAAAACCAAGTTTCATAATTAAATAACATCATTTGGTATTTTTAGAAAATTTACAAAGTTTCAACCAAAAATTTGATTCACCCGAACTGGCCACTCAACCTTGTCGAAACACCTCTCCCAGTGGTCTTTTCTTTGACCAGAAATGACCACCACCACAGAACTCCTATAACCCTTTGAATCACCTTAGACCAGATCTATGCTCTGTTTTTATTCTATTTTTCTTTTTTTTTTTCTTCTAAATTTTCTTAAATGATTTTCTTATGTTTTTAGATTTCCAAAATGTTGTTTTAGATGTGTGCATGCCCTATTTATAATTTTCAAATGGATTAGATTTAAAAAAGAAAATAGACATATGGCATATACATGTCAATATTTTTTTTTTGTTTTTCTAAGCACAAGGTGTCAATTTCTTCTATTTTAGCTTTTGACTCATCATTTCTAATAGATCCTAGGCTATTACATCATTAGATGACTTATCCAATCATTTTCTTATTAATTTTCCATTATTTTATATTAATTTCTCTTATTTTAATAATTTATTATTAACATATATGTATTTAATACTTATAATGTATATTATGCGTAAATATATGTATATAATATATAATTCGACTACATTTATTATTTTTATAAGGTAAATAACTTATCTCTAATATCTCACTTTTGATTGTTGAATTTCATTTACTCGATGACTCGGTTGTTGACTTGCTAAGTAACTCTATTCTCAGCTAACGTCGAGTAACATAAATTCGTATTTAATTTGAATTTAAGGAAAGTGGCATGAACAGTTATCACTTAGCATGGTTATATTATATAATTACCTACTATTCTTACATTTTTGGAATATACTTGATCGAGAGGTCTCAACGTGTCTCGATAATCATGTCATTAACTACTATTTCAAACACTCAACATTCACTTATAAATACGAAGAAGAAACATTGTGAAGGATATCTAATAATTCACTATTACTCACTCAATTTCTTCCTACATTTATTTACTAATTTAGGCATCGAAGTGACCATACCAAACTAGCCCTAATACCTTATAGCCTTCTCTTTCTTTGTAGGATTAAAGTCTTAATCCAAAAACACATAACAACAGTTGGTATCGTCTGTTTTTTCTTACCCATCCACATGGCTAGAATAAGATTAACTAAAAGTATAAGTGCTAATACTTCATCCTACCACCTTAAAGGGGGAAGTAGGCACACTTATGAACATTTGGCTAAGCTATAGCAACTTTGCCTTGACTTGGCCATAGAAAACTAAGAATTAACTAGAAAACATGAAGAGATCCTTAATCTCCTTCATAATGATGTCTACCTAAATCAAAACAAAGAGTATGGTGATTATGGCACCGAGAATAGTGATGACTTAATATATTCACTCAAATTGTCAAGAAAGCAAGTTGAAGTTGCAATAGGACCTTCAGCCCCTACATTTAAGAAAAATGACAAGGGTAAGCAACCACAGCAAGTGTGCCATGTTAGACCCTCACGTGTCAGCATCCCTACTACAATGAGTAAATAGTTTCAAATTAGGAAGAACCCTTTCAACCCTGAGATTTTGGAAGAGGTTATACCATGGCACACTAAGTTATCACAATTTGAAACCTATGATGGGATGAAAGATTTAGAAGATCATTTAGAGTATTATCGCACTTTGGCCAAGTTGCACAACTTGAGTGATACTGTAACCTTCTAAGCTTTTCCCTTAATATTGAGGAATACAGTAAGTATATGGTTCAAACACTTGAAGCCAAACACGATTTCGTGTTTTGGAGATTTGGTAGAAGTGTTTCTCTAACACTTCCTCGTAAGTAAGCTTCCTATTAAGGATTCTTCAATCCTTAACACAATAAAGTAGAGATCAGATGAATCTATCAAAAATTACCTAGCTAGGTTTATGGTTGAGATGGTCTAAATTCTAGAGAGCTCAACATGAGCATAGCTCTTAATGCGATTATTGATGGTGTAAAGCTACATGAAAACTCTTGTAAAAAATAAGCAGAAAACTTTTGTTGAGTTGAAAGCCAAAGCTACATCTTACATTTGACAAGAGAACAATATTAAAGCTCGTTAAGAAGCTGACTAGAACAAAGGAGACTAGAAGGGTGACAAGAGGAGGAGTACAAAAGATCAATTCTAAACGAACGATGACCGATGTCCTAACCCTAAGAAAAAAGGCCACGAATTCCAACATATTCGGTCTACACACCAGTTAATCATCTAATTTTAAACATATTGATGGAGGTGCGTAGATAAAGGGGTGTATTGCAATGGCCAGAAAGGATAAGAGGATACCCAGTATGGCGAAATTCCAACAAGTATTGCAATTTCCATCACGACAAAGGCCATAACACAAATGAATACATCCAACTTAAAAACGCGATCAAGGATGCAATTCAACGAGGGCATTTGCACAAGTTTCTAGTGCATGGTGCTAAGAATATTGAGCGACCATCTCAAAGGAGACAAGAAGACTAGGAGAATGTTACTTCACTTGCTATTGCTAAGAAAGATGCAAGAGACAGAAAGATTAGTAAGGCACCTAATGGAATAACCAACACTATTGTCGGTAAACCTTCTGCTATAGGCCATTCAAGCTTTTCGAGCTTGATTAACACCATTAAGAATGTTTGTAATATCTAAGGCAAGAAGGTCAAAATAGATAATATGATTTCTTCCACAAAAGAAGATTTTCAAGGCATTTAAAGGCCGTATGATGACACACTTGTGATTAGTGCGAGAATCACCAACTTTAAGGTTAAGAAAATTCTCATTGAAACTAGAAGTTTAGTAGACATTATTTTTCAACATGCTTTTGATCAAAGCATAATTAAAATCCTACAATTATGATTTGTATGCCTTTAACAATGAACCCATCCGAGTAACCAAAGTAATCTCTTTACCAATTTAGATTAGAGATGATAAGCACATTGTAGGAGATAGAGTGGAGTTCCTTATTGTTAAATGTTGGTTCTCATACAATAAGATCATGGGACGACCGTATCAACACTTATTCAGCATCATCCCTTCTACTGCCCACCTCAAAGCCTAATACCCTACTCCTATGGGAGTCGATGTATGTAAAGGATCAACAGTTGGCAAGGTCTTTATACATAAGAGTGTTAAAGTGAGAGGAGGTTTTTTAGGTGGAAACTTATCTAAAAGGAAAGTCAGTTGGCATAGACAATGTCGAAAATGAAACGAAGGAAATTTCATTAGGAGGTGATCTTGAAAAGACAACTAAGATAGGGAAACCCTTGTTGGCAGACATCCATTAAAGTTTAATCGACTTCCTATAGGATAATGCTGATGTATTTACATAGTCCCCTTCAGATATGCCGAGTATCCTTAGAGACGTTATGGTACACAAGCTTTAGATTGATCTAAGTGCAATAGTAATCCAACAAAAGAAGAGGCATTTTACCCTCGAGAGGCAAGTAGCCATAGAAGAAGAAGTCTAGAAACTCTTGAAGGCAAGATTCATTCCAGAAGAGTCTTATCCGACTTGGTTAGCCAACTGTGTATTAGTGAAGAAGTCTAACGACAAATGGCACATGTGTATAGACTTCATGGATCTTAATAAGACTTATCTTAAGGACCACTTTCACCTACTGAGAATTGATTAGATGGTTGATTCAACAACTGAGCATGGACTACTCACTTTTATTGATGCTTTTTCTGGCTATAACCAAATTAAAATGGACGAGGAAGATGAGGTTCATACATCATTTGTCACTAAATTCGGAACATATTATTATACGGTAATGCCCTTTAGGCTAAACAACACCTATACAACTTATCAATGGCTTGTCATTATGATGTCTAAGCCCTAGATACATCAAAATGTCACAGTGTATGTTGATGACATAATCGTGAAAAGTACGATGGAGGATCAGCATCTTGCTAATCTTAAGGAGACATTTGCTACCTTAAGGAGATACAACATGAAGTTGAATTCGCGGAAGTAAGTCTTTGGAGCTACTTTTGGAAAGTTTTTATTGTACATGGTCACTCAGCATGGTATTGAAGCTAATCCAAGAAAGATTAAGGTAATCAGAAATATGAAATCTCTTCATACTGTTAAGGAGGTTCAAGAACTTATAGGGCGAATAGTTGCCTTTAATAGGTGCATAGAATTCTTTAAAATTCTAAAGAATCCTAGAGATTTCAAAGGGATGAATGATTATGAAAAGGCATTTAGTAAACTTAAGGAATTTCTTGTATCACTCCTAATACTCTTGATACCTATCTTAAGAGAGAACTTATATTTGTACTTATTCATTAGCTACTAAGCACTTTCCTCTATATTAGTCCAAATCAACAACAAGGAGCATCAACCAATCTATTATGTGAGTCATATTCTTCAAGGACTAGAGCATCAATATATAAAAATTGAAAAATTCATGTTAGTAGTGGCTCTCTTAATAAGGAAGTTAAAACCATATTTTGAAGCCAACCAAATTGTAGTCCTCACTTATCAACCTTTGTGGTAAGCATTGCAATGGCTAGATTCCTTTGGAAGGATGATGAAATATGCCTTGGAACTAAGTGCCTATGGTGTATAGTATAAACCCAAAATAGCATTAAAAGCTCAAGTGTTAGTAGATTTCCTGGCCAAGTTCATGGTTGAAGAGGAAAACGTAGAAATTACTGAGAAGCTAATACGGTATCTTTATGTCAATGGTTCCTCCACTAGAAAGGGAAGTGGCATGAGCCTAATAATGTAAGCAACCCATAATGTCAAGGTTAATTATGCACTAAAATTTGGATTTTCAACTAGCAATAATGAAGTGAAGTGTGAGGCTCAAAGTTTTCTCCAATTCATAGCTTATGGTGAATCAAGTCAAAGGAAGTTATGCGGCAAAGGAAGAGGAAATGAGCAAGTACTTGTTAATAGCACAAACGTTTATAAAATAATTTCAATCCTTTTCAATTCATAAAATATTGAAGAGAAAGAACATTGTTGTTGACAAACTGTCAAAATTGGCCAGTACAGCATTTTCTAATTTGAAGGATAGACTCTTTGTTGAGTTTCTCCCATACAAGAGCTTATCAATTATCCCGCAAAGCTGTAAATTAGCTCCTTGCTCAAGAGGGAGGTCATGGATGGAACCCCTCGTAGACTATTTGAAGGACAAAGTCCTCCCTAATGACAAGAAAGAGACTCGAAGATTGATTTGTGAGGCCACAAATTACATACTAATAAATGACTAGTTGTACAAACATAGCATTTACCAACCTTATCTTCGATGCCTTCATCCTGAAGATGCGCGATCGGTGTTATTCAAACTACACAACAGTGTATGCAGAAACCATGTGAAAGCTCAAATGTTGTATATCCGTGCCTACGACTTGACTATTATTAGCTAACAATGAAAGAAGATGCAAGAATATATGTTCAACATTGTCCACAATGTCAGAAGCATGAGGCGCTAAGTCATTAAGTCATGTGCCATCCACTAAATCACACTAATTGATTAGTCCTTGGCTTTTTTCTTAGTAGGGATTAGACATACTTGGACCATTTCCCAAGTCTACTACCTAACGACAATTCATCATTGTTGCTATAGATTATTTCACGATGTGGGTAAAGGCTGAAACATTAGCAAGGATAACAAAATAGAGGGTCGAAGCCTTTGTCTTCAACTTCATTATATCAAGGTTCAGCATCCCATTCATGATAATCATGGATAATGGACCACAATCCGGTAATAACAAGTTTCGAGCATTTTGTAAGAAATATAACATCTGCCTCAATTACTTATCAATAGCTCACCTTTAGACTAATGGGCAAGTAGAAGCTATCAATAAAATTATCTTAAGTAGCTTTAAGAGGAAAGTTAGTCAAATAAAGGGAGGATGGGCTGATGAATTACAAGAGGTTTTATGGGGATATTGGACTACTCATAGAACTGCAATAAGGGAAACGCTCGTTAAGATGGCCTATAGTTCAGAAGCTGTACTGTCAATTGAATTAGACCTGTCAAATCTTTGCACACAAAAATTTGATGTGATGACCAATCAAGTTAGGTTAACAA
The DNA here is from genome assembly GCA_024138015.1 of Lumnitzera littorea. Taxonomy (NCBI): domain Eukaryota; kingdom Viridiplantae; phylum Streptophyta; class Magnoliopsida; order Myrtales; family Combretaceae; genus Lumnitzera; species Lumnitzera littorea. The sequence goes on along the minus strand of JAMXBB010000003.1, from coordinate 56,787,462 downwards.
CTAATTTAGATACAATTGAGGAAATTAGAGATGTCAAAAGAGTGAGAGTTGTAGCTTTACAGTGTAGGGCAGCTAGGTATTATAATCAAAAGGTGAGAAATAAGGTCTTTTAGCTTAGAGATCTAGTTTGCTAAAAGTTAGAGGCGATAGGTGCACGAGAGAAATAGGGGAAACTTAATGCAAATTAAGAAGACCTAGTTAGGGTATGGGAAGTCTTTGGTGAAGGAGCCTATCTACTAGAAAGATTGGACAAAATAGTGATCCCTCGTACATGGAATGCCAAGAACCTGAAATTTTATTTTAAGTTATTTTACTTTGTTAGGAGCATTCTTATTTATTCAATTGTTTCAAAAAATAATTATGCTATGTTCAACGTTCTAACTTTCATTTGTTTCTCATCTTGATGTTTTTCTAATCAATAGGTTATCATTTAAATTTCAAATTACATTGAACGAATTAATGTTTTTAAAGGTTCAGACCTATCATGGTTAACGAACTTTATAATTTAGCGTATGACAAATTAAAGAAAGTGAATGTTTTGATATGCGATATTATGGCATAAACTAAGTGACTAGTCTACGTCTCAAATGACTAACAGATAGCCTTTATATAAAAGGCACCCGATACATTGCATGTGAAACAAAACATACTAAGAAATAAGCATATGAACTAAAATATGCTAAAAAAGTTTAGCATGTGAAATAAAACATGCCAGGAAATGGTATACTATGTGAAATAAACGTGTTAAAAGGACTAAATTTTCAACCACTCAACTAAATACTATCTATATAAAAGATAACAAATCAATTACAATGGAAACAATCTTATGATATATTGTTGGATTGAGCGGAAGCATTCTCTTGATCAGTAGTCAGAGCCTTATTGGAGCCTATCTCCTTTTTCAATACTTAGGGTTTGGGAACAAGTGCATTTCTCTTTATACATATAAGGGATTTCCTTGGATAGATGATCTTCATTACCTCTAGGTCCTTGGTACCAGCCTTATTATCATCCTGTATATTAATCTTGGCATTTGAATCCTTGTCTGCTTCCTCATCACAACTATTGACTTTATCATCAATATTGGGTAAGTCCAAGCACGACAGATGATAGTTAGGGTGAAACTTGAGGATTTCTTCTCTTGTTGCTTGAACCCCCTCCAATAACTTTTTCCTTAATAATCTCTCATATTACCGACTTGGTGTCATAATTTCAAGTGCTTCTTCAATAGAGGACCCTTTCCTCATTACCTCCTCTAATTTAGCAATACAACTTTGTAGTTCAAAATTGTTGATCTCCAGTTTCTTTATTTGCATCTTGAGCTTGTCTTCCTCGTCACTCATTGAGCTAAGTGTTTAGCTTAAACCCCAGCACTTTTCCTTCTTCTTACATAGCTCCTAATTCAAGTTTTCAGCCTCCTTGTTTTACTCATTAACCTTAACCTTAAGGCTTAAGACTTCATCGGTAGCTAAAGAGTGTGCCAATTTCTCAGCAGCAAGTTCATCTTCATATTTTCTGGCCTCCATCTCAGCCATTATTCTTGTATTCTTGACAGCTACAGTTTGAGCTTTTGAGGAGTTGTATGCATCCTCAATTTTTTGCAACAAATCGATATTGAATGATGAATTCTCAAGACCACTTGGCAGAATATATGAAAATTATTATTATTACCTTTTTCATTTCTTTATCGACTTCATCTAAGGTCGTCAGAATGTGGTTGCTGATCAATGAACAAATAGGAGCATTAGCAATCAAACATGCCTAACAATTAAAGGGATTTAATTAATATTTACATCATATAATTTAGTCGCGATGTATGCTTTATTACAACCGCTAACTCTGTTGACATCTTTCTTTGCAATCTCTTTATCTTAAGGAAGGATAACACCTTCCACCAAGGCCAAAGATTTTGTTCTATTACCCAAGGCCAAACTAATATGTAAGATGTTATAGCTCTAACACGGAACGAAGTGCTTGCTAACCTCCTTGTTAGGGATGAATTCAGCACTACTAATGCCGAAAGCTTTGTTTCGCATTGTTTGCTTCACCCTTTCATCCAATTCCTTAGACTTCTAAGCAGGAGGTTGGCCGATGAGTTCCTGCCTACTTCTTTTATTTGTATTCGACACAACCTCCTTTAGGAGTGATGACCCTTTGGCAGCATCGAGATTTGATGACTTCAGCTTCGCTTCGAGGTTTGATTTCTTGGCCACCCTATCTCGACTCCTTAGTCAGAGGAATATTTTCAGCTAGAAGGGTATCAATTTGTGTGACCTCAACAAACCTAGGTTTTTCACTCCCTTATTGCTTCTCAACTTGACTAAAGGCCTTCTTTTGGGCAGTAACTTGTTTCGTCGTACCCTCTTTTACTACCTTTTTTACAGCAGTCAATCAAGCAGCAGCAATCATGGAGGTTACATGTTTATCAGCTTTTGATTTTTTAGGCTTTGCTTGGGCCAACAGCTTAGTAAGGTTTACCTCACCAACACCCATATCTACAATACAAAGTAGATGCATTAATGATTAAAGTGAGGAATAAGAAAGAACTTACATTCTCCATGCTGAGCAAGGCTCAAGGGCAACAATTCCTCCCCCAAGTCACTAAAGCGGCTTTCCTCTTGTAGTTATACTCGGTACGATGATTACTCAATAGCGTGACTTCCTTCTTAGAAAAAATTTGCTCTCTGCTCTCATACCGCCTTATTATCCTCTCAAAATCCTAGAAAAACATCTTGTTTTTCCTTCTCTTAGATCTTCTTTGCCACGACAGCATCATTTAGCATCAACTCAATATCCTTAGTATAGATTGTCTTGATCCATTAGGTCTGAGAATCCAACTCTTCATTTGAAACAATGGACACGAACTTCTTGTGCCACTTATGAATCTTGGATTCCAATCTATCCATAAATTTTCGCCTATGCCTAGTAGCTGCGAAGTACTAGCTGTCGAGTTACCTCTTAATTGTAAAGAAATATCGAAATAATTAAGGCATAGTGTCATGCCCCAAACCAGAAAGTCGTAATAGTCCTGCTGTATAAACTAACCTACACTAGAAACTAACTGCCTTAGCTGCTAACATAAGTATAGCCTACATAAGGTGTTCACCACTCCATTACATGGAAGTGCTCATTTAGTACCTGGTAAAAATCAACCTGTGGTGTAACATTTAAAAATAGATTCTGAAAAATAACTTTTACAACTAAAATTTCACTAAAATTCATAAGCTTATAGAGCGTAGAATAAATTTCATTAATTGAAAACCAAGGGTCACCTAAAGAGACCCTATTAATTTTCTTACAAGTTAGTATAGTCGGTATTCCAAAAAGAAATCTAGTCAGGTAAATCTTAAATCTCACTTCCTAATCCTGTTCTCTAGCCTTCTAGTGAGTTTACTAGAGAAACTTGTAAAACAACTATAAGGGAATGAGTAATAACTTGCTCAATAAGTGAGATAGAGACAGTAGCACATATTTGACACCAAGCAACCAAGGTTTTCAAGAAATTTAATTAGATGCAATGTATAGTCAAGCAAATGCCATTGCATGATGTTGACCGGTTGTCATGAGATCAAAGAAATTGCGTTTGCTTTAATCCAAGTTTTGAAGAGTTTAACACTATGCACTCGTGAATTTAGTTACTAAACTGGGGCTTATGCAATGGAGAACACGCTCTTCCAAGATTACCTTCAAACCGCTGATCCTAACCTAGCCATGACCCCCTCTCCTATCAGTTAGTTTGACTCAAGGTAGGAAGAGGACCATTTCTACTATCCTTAATGAAGCCATCTGTGTTTAGCCCACACTTCCTAATTGTTACCCCTAATGAGTTACGATGCAAGTTCAGTTAGTGGTTAAGCCGAGTTTGTGTTGTAATACTTTTGGGGTGATTAAGAAAATTGAAATAGTTTAAAAGCATGTAATATCATGAAACAATCAATACACCAATCCAACACTCAAATAACATAATAGTATTCAAGCACATAAGCAACTACCTTATAATCACAAATAAGACATATACTAAAGTCTCCAAGCATTCTTAACAATACCTAAAAGTGTGGTGAAACACTGATTCCACTTACTTAAATATTGATGCTCATTCTCCTCATATGTTGTTCTCGTCTCGTCTTTCTTTATAATCCTTAAAATTTAACATAACATCTTTAGTTCATGTCCATTATATGACATATATGTTCATTATGGGCATTTATGTATATTTCTAATTGTGTTAGGTAAGTTTTTCTAAAGTGTTTATTAAATATTAGTTAAATAGGATACCTTCTGACCAAGGTTTTGAATAGATACAAATTACTGCCTAGTAGTTTCTGATCTAGATTCTGACTTCAATAAATTCTTAGCAAGTATAATCAAGTGACTTTTTGATCTATTCTCCGACTCTCAATGATCCAATATTCAGTACCAGCTGTCTTCAAACTTCCAATTGCTCCTATATTTTACATCCTCCATCGAACTACTTTCTAACTGAGGTTCTGACTTAGGTTTTGACCTAGTCTTGTGATATGGGCTATTGTCCAAGTGACTTCTGACTCTAATAAAGGTATGGAATTCATATACAAATCACTAGTTGATATACTATTGAGCTCCAGGTGTGGTCATGAATAACCAACACTAAACAATATTCAAACCCAATTTTTGACAAAGTTTCTAACCCTCAATCCAAAGTTAGATTCTTATTTAGAAAGTTCCTAACCTATAACTTGTCTTAAGAAGTAAGATAGAGTCCTAATATAAGCCACTCTTAGGCATAAATTCCATTTTCCTAGAATATTCAACATATTTACACCATATCACAGTCTGACTTACTTTCTAATATAATTTCTAATCCTACTTCTACTATTACATCTAACTACTTCATATATACTCCACTTGTCATGTATTTCCAAAAGTATACACCTTGCATAACCAGTAAGTATCAACTTAAAACTTTAATTATCTACTTCCTTTCTCTATCATACCATCCATTAGTTTACAAGAATACTAAATACTTGAGAAATTTAACCTTAAATCACCAAATACCCACTTTTACTTATAAATTATCCTTCCTAAATCCATATTAAACCACTTTTAGCTACTGTTTGTAAGGAAATTTAGGGTATACCATAGTTTTAGAAAATTTCATCAATCTCTTTTAAAAAAATACTCTATCTAGCGCACTATTTATATAAAAACGGAATTTTCTCAAAAATTCAAAAACTTAATTTTAGAAATCTGACCACTCAACATCAAAATATAACATCTTAGAGTATGTTAATAAAATTTCAAGCTGAAAATATGTAGATTAATCTTTTAAAAACCCAATCAAAAATCATTGCACATAACATTTTTCTTATGGACCTAATATCTGCACTTCAAAATTTTGAAAATCTGATTGAATATTTGAAATCCTCATGCAAAAATATGTAGGGAAACCAAATTTCAAAATTTTTAGAGTTCGTTTGCTATTTTTCTCAAATTTTTGTTAAAATCAAGGAAAACAACCACTTACTGGGAACGCAAAGCTTCGATCACTAATGGGGGAAGGGGGTTTGTTGGCTAATCTAGTCGCCAGCCACTCCTTCAAGCCACCATCTTGTTTCACTTCTAGTTGGTTATCTTCTTTAGGATCTCGCAAATCCCCTCCTTCATGCAATATTTTTCCTCAATTTCCTTTCTGTCAGAACCCTAAAGGGGGCCTAGTAAAATTACCTAAAATTTCCATAATATGTGTGCACCCATGATATGAAAACCGTCTTACAAGTCAGAGATTGCAAAACTCTAAATAATAAATCACTAAAATTAATGATTTTCAAGTAATTAATTTATTGTAACATGAATATATAATTATAAATAACTATGGATGTTCGATATCCCATAGTTTCTAAGAACCGCAGAGAATCGGTATCCCCTACCAAATAATAGGACAGGATATGCCAACATTATAAAACTACAGGAAGATTAAATTATATTAAATTCTAACATGTAAATATTTTCTACAAAGAGTGTTTATATATTACCTATAGAGATCTTAACTAATTCTAATACTAATGTACATATCTTCATCTGACACTCAGTACTCGAGATTTATCCCAATCCCATCGTATGTAAATCTGCAAAAGAAAGACTATTGGGGAATAAGCTACAAGAGCTTAGTGAGCTATCCCTCGTACCATAGTGGCAAACAAGTTATCAAACAAATTATTACAACCATATGAATGCATGCACATGCAGAATGCCAAACAATATATGTAGTTGACTTGTACTACATATAATATCAGATTTTAACGCCCTCCGAGATAAGGGTTGGAGATTTATCAGCACCAATCACGACCGGGCTCTAGCACCTGGGTTTTTACCCATAACTATGAATTCCGTATTTCACAAAAATACATTTCCATTTTAAAAAAAAAAATCCAGTAATTCACAAAGTCCCGAGCCTAGCGATGAGGTAGGCCCAGCAGTCCACACTCACACCCTACAGCGGTGGCTCTAGATGCGACCCCCAGCCACCCACGATTAGCATCTCCAGTGCCAATAGAACCCGTGAGCCAAGGGTAGGGTCTTGTTGTACCAATGCTCCTGCACGGTACTAATTAAATCATGTGGGAATCCATCCCTCCAAGGCCCTTCATTACCAACAGCGTGAAGTGATAGCCGGAATAAGCAATGCGATGCATGGATAATGCATGACTCTTTTAATTTAAGATAAGCTAAATATAATTAGGTCAAATTATAAGGTGATCAATCAATATCAGCAAACCATCCAAATAATATAAAAATCAATCATACCATTAAATCATCAATTATCGTATTTAACCATATTTCTTATAACAAGCAATCAATATTAAGCACACACATATCCCGAAACCCCATGTGTCAAGTCATTGATATTCAATTTAAGTGCACTAACTATAAGCACAAACAAGTATAGAGTCATCGAGAGTACTCACTTGACTATGACGACTCGCTCTAGTCGTAATAACCGATCGGGAGATCCTCGCCCTCGTCGGGATCACCTGATCATTACAAGATAACGGGGATAATAAGTAGTTGACTCAACTAATGGTTTTAGATATCTATCTACCTAATTCTACTTAGATTACTATCAGCCCTTATTCGATTAAACCTAATTGTTAATCGTATGTAACTTTTTCATTCTATTTTCAATATTTATGAATTTATAGTCGTTTTTTATCATTTTCGGACGCATGTTCACACGGTGATGTCTGTTTTAGACGTTAAGACCCATGTTTTATGAAGTAGACTAAATTTATTGAAATTCTAACTATTGAAGCTTAATTATTCCTATTGGCGAGTTTTAGGTTCCATTTTAGTAGTTAATGATTTAATTAGCTACTTATTCTTTTACTTAGGGCATTTTACATTGGTATCACTAATTCACATACTTAATAAAGTTTCATTCAATTTAGGAACTGTCTTAGGGTTTAAGAGATTTTTGGCTTCTAAGTACATGTATATACCTATGTTATATGCTTATGTAATCTTATTATTTCTTCTTTTATAAACCTATGCTTACATCATCACTTATGTAATCAATTGATCATGTCATGGCTTATGTAATGCTTTGATGATGTCATGGCTTATGTAATCCATTTATTACATGTAAATATATATGTCATTAAGTACTTATACATATACATATGTTGTATACCTACCTACACTCATAACATACTAATATGTATACTTATGTACTTATATATATACTAATACATATACCCATATACACATACGGTGACATACATATTTTTATACATATTTTCGTATGCCTTATCTACCCCCTTAAGAAAGCTTCACAACTTCATTCTTTTTGTATTTTAAGGGTATATTTGACATGGTATATGTATGTATAGTTAGTATATACCTTATTTTAGGTTATGTACATATTGTATACTTATGTACAAAGGTATTTATATATGTATTCTCCTAGCATATCCTTATATACATATACTTAAGGACATATGCACATGCATATCCTTCTTCTTCACCATGATTTCTACACTTCAACATGTAAAGATTACAACTTTAAGCCTAGATCAATATATATATATATGTACACAACACATAACCTAACCTTTTCTCCTTCTAAGTAGTAAAGAGGATGAAGTAAGACATAAGAATAAAATAGCATACCTTAAGTTGCCCTTGACTATGGATGAAATGGTTGAAAAGGAAAGAAGAGTGAAAGGGGAAGGGAAGCTCATGGCATGGAGGGGGCTTTTGTTTTGTTACTTTTGATTTGTTTTGTTTATGGAAGAAGGAGAATGGTGGGGTCTAGAAGGGGAGATGAATGGACGGCAATTTAGGAGAAGGAAAAAGAAATGCAAAAGGAAAAGAAAAGAAAGGAAATCATGAGAAGAAGATATTTTCTTCAAATGAAAAAGATACTTTTGTTGACTTTTCAAATTGTTGACTTTAGTCAACATGTGTTAACTTGGTCAACATTTTGACCTTGGTCAACATGTGTTAACTTGGTCAACTTTCAAAAAAATAAAGACCCTTTTGTGTACATAATGAACTAATTAGGAAAAATTTAGAGAAAGATTAAGGAAATGCAAGGAAATAAGAAGTAATTAGTAAAAATAGATAATGAAATCTTCCATTAGGTATTTATATCCCATATACATCATTTGGTAAGCTACTTAGTATAATTAAGATGAAAAATGTCATTTAGGGTATTAAGGTTTACTATATTTAACCTAAGCCTCAACTAAACCTTTAACTTTATGTAATACTAACCTATTTATATACTTAGAAGATAAATGTGATCTAGAATGCAATATCTTAGTTTCTAAGGGATCACTTAAGTATTCTAAATATTTATGCATGATTGAGGGTTATCTTTAGTCGTTTACCAATGAAATGGCAAAATATGGAGGATATATTATCACTTAGGGTTTTAGGGTAAGTTCTAGTGAATTAGTGCTTTTATATCCTTAAAGTTATAGTTTTAGGGTTTTTATTACTTTAGGGCACAATCTCTAATGTTTTTACACATTTAGGGTTTCATATATTCTTACGCGATTAAATCTTCGATTGTTATCTTAGGGTTTTGATAAGGTTTGAGGTTTTAGGGTCTTCCTATGCGGTTAGGGGTTCAATTGATGATTTAAGGTTTTTCGTATCCACTTTAGGTTTTGGATTGAGATTTTAATCGGTTTTAAATCTCACTAGCTCTTTTGAGTTCAGGAAATCATTTACAGTTTGGACGTTTGTTTCTATACTTAAAAAGCTAAATTCGTGGGGTTTACAGTTTCCCCATTTTCTCTCTCTATTTTGTCACTCTAAAAATTTTTCCAACCTTGCAACCAATTAAGCTTCTTTTAGAATGATAGTCTCATTTTCTTTATAGTCTTTTGTAATTTATCTTTGATTTTTTTTTTCTACTAAAGACATATGGAAGAATGAATATTGAGGTGCCCAATAGTTAAGGTCTCTCTTCCTCATGCACATCAAATTATGGCCACGCTTACAATGAAGTTTGTTGGTTGTCTACTAACATTTTAACCATTTTCCCCTTTTTTTAGTAATTTATTTAATGAATTTTACTTAATTTCAGATATTTTCAATAATTATGGGCATATATATTTATATAATAATTATACTCAATGTGTATACATGTCTTTTATATATTATTTTATGTATAATATTAATTATATTATTCCTATAATTTATTTCTAAGTGTTAGTTATTTTTCGAAATCCAATTTGCATGTTATCGATAATAATAATATAGTAAATTTATATGATTTTGGCTATATTTTTAATATTTTATTATATTTTTAAATTCCGTACCTATGATAATTCCTTGACTAATCTCACAAAATCCCTCGTAGACTTCTAGCTTAATTAGGTTACTTTCTTGAATACCTTAAATTGGCTACCAAACCTAGTCATACCAATATGAGTCTCATACATAACCCTAACTTCAACTTCTTCATGAATTATCTCAAAAGCTATGAGAAGCCAATAAGTTTAGTGAGAATATACTCGCATGACTTGGAAATAGTTGAAGAATTACTTAACAAAAGGTGAAGAGGGGAATCATAGTCTAACGTTGAGATATTTCAAATAGATATGAAACTTGAGCTCCCTTAGAAAACATACCCTTTTCTCTTCTCTCGGCTTCCTAAGGATCCATGCTTTAGGAAGGTCTCACCAGTATTTGTTATATTTCGAAATAAGAACTCTATCAATGGCACTAGCCACTCCATTTGGTGAATCATGGAAGTAAACTATATTATTATATAGATACCTAGCCATTGATCATCCTTCTTTGTCATCTAGATAGGTATTCACCGTAAGAGAGTTAATTTAAGCAAGTTTATTCCAACGCTCTACTACACTATAAGTCAAACTACTTGAGGAGCATGCCATCTCATTCCTTTTTTAGGGGGAGAGGTAGCCTTAGTTGTAGTTTCTTCATAATTTGAAAGAAGAAGTCGACGAATTACATTTCGAACCACACCTGATTTTGACTATAATAAATCTTGTAGAACTTTTTGAAGGTTAGGAGGAAGTGTCGTAAATGAACAAAAGCTTACGAATGCAAATGAAGATGAAGTGAAATCTTTTTTCAATATTGGAAAATTTCTTAAATATGAATGATTTACCTTCGTAACCACAACATGTTTTTGACAAGTAATGATCTATCACTTAGATAATGGCACAGATTATTAACATGTATTTCGAGACAAAAATCCAATGGTTGTCAAGGCTTTGATAGTTATTAGTGCATGCAGCGAAATTATGGCTACAGTGACAACTGTCGTACGTACTGTCGTTTAGTCTTCTAATAGGTGGGAAAATTGAAGAGTTATGACCTTTCAGATAGGATGCGATTCATCCCTTTAAACAAAAATCAAGGAACTTCCCACATTACTTGGCATTTCAGAAATTATTCTCCACTCAACCCCTATAGAGTAAAATATTTACTCCCCTTATCAAATCCTTGAACATGAGAGTTGAGAGGCAAATGTTGATAGTCAAATTTCGTTCACTCAGCTATTCGGTTGTTGGTATGCCTAGGAGCTTAGTTATTACTAGGACTTACCATAGCATATCTGAACTAAATGGGTCCTTGAAAATATCGAAGAAAATAGAGGGAATCGATCCATGGATGAACTGAAGTAACTGACATGAATCTGCTTGGAGGATATGATACACCAGTAAACACATCATGACTTGACACCTCACTTAATATGATGTATAAATTGATGTCAAGGTTCACCTACCACTAATCCTAAGCTACTCGGCAAGATTAAATAAAATTATATGAAAAATGAACTTAGAGAGGGTTGTTTGACAAGAACAGAATATTCAATGTTTATTTTGTCAAGTTATATCTGGCATATAAGGGAAAGGGACTATTTATAATAAGTCCTTAGAGCAACATTACAAATAAAAAAATTACAAGAAAATATATACAAAAAGGGGATTTCTAGTACATATGAAAAAGGGTAAAAAGGACAAAAGACAAAAATGAAATAGTACCATGTTAGATGAGGTGAACAGATAGTAGTACCACATTAGTCTTGTACAAAGATTTTTTGAACATAGTAAGTGAGAAGGATCAAGATGTTGTGGTAATAAAGGGGCTATGATGAGAAGAGAGTGATAAGAGAAATGGTAATAGGTTGAGAGAAAACTACTCAATTGATAAGTGAGTCTCTTATCACTCGACAAGAACCCTTCAGCAACAATTAGTTAGATTACTTGGTATAGGGTTCTTGGTAAGGGAATGGTTGGCATCATCACAACCAAGAGTATAGATTAATGTATATTAATGTAAGGAGCTAAAGGAGTTAAGCTACATTCCTTTGATGTAAAGTTTCTCATCATCATCAGGTTGCCGAGAGAAGATTCTTCAGGTGAAGGATTAGAGGCCTTAAAGCCATGTGTATGTAATGGGACCGATGGTTGGTAGTTCATCAGTTCCCCAAGGTTGCTAAAGGTTTACCCTCAAATCTTAGTCTCGTCATCATCAGGCATATAAGGAGTCAGATTGGCAATGTTGAACGTAGTAGACACGTTGAAACCTTCAGGTAGCTCAATCTCATAAGTGTTATCATTAATGTGCCTCAAGATTCTTAGGGTCTATCCGTTTTCGAAGATAGTTTGTTTATCCTTTTGCTAGGCAAACGTTCCTTACTAAGATGGACCTAGACAAGATCCCTAAGAGTATATATGACTCATCTCCTTCCATGATTTCCCACTTCCTTCCATCAAGCTACAATTTTGGTCAATTACTCAGCAATCTTCCAATGTAACTTATGGAACTCTTCAGCATGCTGTAGGCTGGATTGACTTTCCCCTTGTGTAGTTGGACTATTAATTAAATCTAAGGGTAGGTTTAGGTTACGTTCATAAACAACCTCAAATGGCGATGTACAAGTTGAGCTGTGAGTTAAGTGATTGTAGGCAAATTCAATGATAGGCAAGTATAAATACCAATCACGAGAGTTCTTTCTAATAATGGTGCATAGGAGGTTACCAACGATTCTATTCTCTACTTCAGTTTAGCCGTCTGTATGGGGGTAACAAGAAGTACTAAACAGGAGCTTAGTGTCAAGCTTCCTCTATAGGGTCTTTCAAAAGAAGCTCATGAATTTTGAATCACGATCAGATACAATACTCCTCGGCACTCTATGTAGTCGCACAATTTCCTACAAAAAGAGGTTAATGATGAACAAAGCGTCATTAGTTCTATAGCAGGGAATAAAGTGGCCTATCTTACTGAACCGATTGGCCACTACCATAATTAAGTCATGTCTTTTTTGTGTGTATGGAAGGTCAAGTATGAAATCCATGTTTAAATCAGTCCACGGCTGTTTTAGAATTGGTAAGGGTGTATATTCTCCATAAGGCTCTCTCCTCCCCTTTGCATATTTACACACCTCACACCTCTCAAGTATTCAATGCACATCCTTCATTATCTTTGGCCAATAAAAATGCTCCTTCAATATCTTAATCATCCTCTTTTCCCCAAAATAGCTTATTAGACCCCCAGCATAAGTTTCTTGAATGAGTAGCTCCCTTGTAGACCCATTCGACACCCAAATCTACTTACCCTTCATCAAGAACCCCTCACTCAAGTAGAACCCTTCCACAGCTCCTCTAGCACTGCACTTGGCTGCTAAAGGTCCAAAATGTAGGTCATGCTCATACCGATCAAGTAAAGTGCAGAATCTAAGTACCTTAGTTTGTAAAGTTGTGATGAGGGTATGACGGCGAGAAAATGCATTAGCTACTGTATTGACACTTCCCTTCTTATATCTGATGACATAGCAAAAGGTCTTTAAGAACTTGACCCACTTAGTATGACACCGAGAATGCTTCTACTGCCTACGAAGATGCTTGAGAGATTCATGATCCGAATAGATGATGAATGCTCTTAGCAATAGATAATGTTGCCAGTTTTGGAGTATTTAGACAAGGGCATAGAACTCCCTATCATAGGTTGAGTAATTATAAGTGGCACCTCAAAGTTTTTCACAAAAGTAGGCAATGGGTCAACGTTCTTTCATAAGGATAGCACCAATGCCGACACCATATACATCACATTCAACCTCAAAAACCTTCTTGAAATTTGGCAAGGTAAGTAATGGAGTAGACATCAGCTTAGACTTTACGTCTTCAAAACTCCTTTAAGCCTTTTCTGTCCATCTAAACTCAATGTTCTTCTTGGTCAATTCAATCAATGGCGCAATTATTGAATTGAAGTTTCGAATAAATCTTCGATAGAATAAGGCTAGTCTATGGAAGTGCTTAACTTTGATAGTACTAGTTGGTGTAGGCCACTCAATAATAACTTTGACCTTTTCCTCATCAACTCAAACTCTCCTCCCTAAAACAACATATTCGAGTAATATAACCCCGCTTTGACAGAATGCGCATTTCTTAAGGTTGCTAAATAATTTCTTGGTACAAAGTATGTTAAACACTAATCTTAAATGTTCGACATAAACGAGGAGGTCGGCACTGTAGAACATAATATCATCAAAATAAACCATAACACATTTACCAATCAACGATCTAAGTGTATGATTCATCAACCGCATAAATGCACTTGGTGCATTAGTTAGACCAAATGGCATCACCAACCATTCAAACAGACCATCCCTTATCTTGAAGACTGTCTTCTATTTGTCCCTAGGTCTCATTCATATCTGGTGGTAGTTACTCTTCAAGTCAATCTTAGAAAAGATGTAAGAACCATATAGCTCCTTAAGCATATCATCAAGTCGCAAGATCGGGTATCGGTATTTGACAGTGATCTTATTAATAGCGATCTTATTAATAGCTCAACTGTCAATGCACATTCACTATGTCCCATCCTTTTTTAGCACGAACACAGCAAGTATAGCATAATGACTCATGCTCTCATGGACATATTCATGATCCATCAACTCATCCACTTGTTTCTACAGTTTAGCTGCCTGCTTTAGATTGAGCTTGTAAGCGGGTAGGTTTGGTAAAGCAACCCCTGGTTGGAGGTCGATGTAATACATGATATCTCTTAAGGGAGGTAAACCTTTCGGCATCTTGGTAGGGAATAGGTTGGCAAAGTCCTAAAGTAGCTGTTGCACTTTAGTAGGTAAGTTCTCAACTTCTTAAGCCTCTAAGAATCTCCTGACTAAAAGGAGCACATAGTCCTTGGCCTTAACTTCTCATGCAAATGGAGCTTAGGAAATCACCAAAGACTTCTGCTGTAGAGACCTATCAACCTTTTCTTGGGCTTCTTGCACTTTCTTGGACTCATACGAGTCAATATAATTTTCTTCTTGTCCTTCTAGAACATGTAGGTGTTTCTACACCCATCATGTAACACTCTTAAATCAAATAACCTCGGTCAGTCGAGTAATATGTGAGAAGCACACATGGGAAGGATATCACACAGCACCTCATCCCTATAACTATCACTAATGGTAATCGACACTCTAACTTGCTTAACAACATATAGTCCTCCTTTCTGGTTCAATTAGTGAATCTTATATGGCTTGGGGTATAGAAGGGTTAGCAATTTCATGGCCTTAACTACCCTTTGTGCGATGATGTTGGTATGGCACCCTCCATCAATGATTACAGAGCATAGCTTGCCATTCACCTGGCAATTTGTATGGAAGAGGTTCTCTCTTTACTCATTTTCATTAGCTACAAAAACACTAAGAGATTGTCAAACAACAAAGCAATACTTGACTCTACCCTTAGGAGGTATCTCAGCATTAGGGTATTCCTAAAATTCTTCCGGCATCTGATCGGTTGCCACTTCTTCCTTTCCTTCACTTGTACTTTCTACTTCAAACTAAGGCTTGTCTCCCTTTATGGTCATGACTCAGCGATTCAAACATTGACTAGCTATGTGTCCATAGCCAAGGTATTTAAAACATTTGATTTCTCAGGTTTTCCTTCCTAAACTCTGACTTAAGTCTCTTCGGATCTCAGGCTCTTTGGTGTTGCTCTTACCTTGGCCTTCTTTTAGTTAGCTTGGCATCTAACCTTAATGTTCCACTTCAGAATTGTTTGATGTTCTATCATTCCCTGGTCAGCTTAGTAGGCTTATTAGGACCCTAAAGGGAGCCTATTAGGATTACCTAAAATTTCCATAACATGTGTGTACACATGATACGAAAACCGCCTTGCAAGCTAGAGATTACAAGACTATAAATGATTAATTACTAAGGATGATGAATTGTTAAGTAATTAACATATTATAGGATATAAATAACTATAGATATTCAATATTCCACAATTCCTCAAAATCGTAGAGAACCAATATCCCCTACCAAATGATATGATCAAAGAGAATAAACTTAAAATTCAAACTTATTGAAGTTAGTAAATCTAAATATATAAGTAGTATTTACATTTAAAGTTTCACATGAACTAAAAAATCTCTCTCTAATTCTAACCTCTAAAACATCTCAGTACTTGCACTCAATGCTCGACTCTTAACCCATGTCTGATTATTTATCATCCTGCAAAAGAAAAACTATTGGAGGGTAGGCTATCAGAGCTTAGTGAGCTATCCCTCTTACTATACTGGCAAACAAGTTATCAAACAAA
Organism: Lumnitzera littorea; assembly: GCA_024138015.1. Lineage (NCBI taxonomy): Eukaryota > Viridiplantae > Streptophyta > Magnoliopsida > Myrtales > Combretaceae > Lumnitzera > Lumnitzera littorea. Next base: position 56,771,386 of record JAMXBB010000003.1, on the reverse strand, counting down.
TTGTTACAACCATATGAATGCATGTATATGCAGTATGCCAAATAATATATGCAGTTGACTGGTGCTGTATATAATATCGGATTTTAACGCCCTCCAAGATAGGGGTTGGAGATACATCAGCACTAATCATGATCGAGCTCTAGCACCTGGGTTTTTACCTATAACTTTGAATTCCGTATTTCATGAGATACATTTTCATTTCTAAAAATCTAGTAGTATACAAAATCCCAGGCCTAGCGGTGAGTTAGCCCCCGCAGTCTATACTCATACCTTACAACAGAGCTCTCCAAACTTAACCCTTAGCTATACGGTTAGCATCTCCATCGCCTAGTAAGCTCATAGGTTCGGGGAAAGTCATGTTATATGAGTGCATCGTATAGAAACATTTTAAAATATATAAACAACCCCCGTAAGGTCTCTCTCTACCTCCATGTGAAGTGATAGCCGGAATAAGTAATGCAATGCATGGCCCTTTTAACTTAAGATAAGCCAAATACAATTAAGTCAAATTATATGGTGCTCAATCAATATCCACAGACCATCCAAATCATGTAACAATAAATCATACAATCAAATCCTCAATTATTGTATTTAATAATATTTTCACAGTAAGCAATCAGTATCAAGCACATGCATATCCCAAATCCCCATGCATCAAGTTATTACTATTTAATTTTAGTGCATTAACTACAAACATAAAACAAGTATAGAGTTATCGAAAGTACTCACTTAACTATGACGACTTGCTCTAGTCGTAATAATCGATTGGAAGATCCTTGCCCTTATCGGGATCACCTGATCATTACAAGATAACAGGGATAATAAGTAAGTGAATTAACTAACGGTTTTAGATATCTATCTACCTAATTCTTCTTAGATTACTATCAGTTTTTATTCGATTAAACCTAATCGCTAATCATATATAACTTTTTCATTTTATTTTCAATATTTACGAATTTATAATCGTTTTTGGACACATGTTCACACGATGATGTCCGTTTTAGACGTTAAAACCCGTGTTTTATGATATAGACTAAATTTATTGAAATGTTATCTATTGAAGCTTAAATATTCTAATTAGCTAGTTTTATGTTCTATTTTAGTAGTTAATGATTTCATTAGTCATTAATTCTTACTCTTAGATGATCTTATGATTTATTATTTTAGAGGCTTATGCCATCATTTGCTTATGTCATGGCTTATGTCATCATTTGATTAGGTTATTGCTTACACCATCATTTACTTACATCATCTATTACATATGTATACTTATCCTTATGTATTCATACACTTTATATATATGTTATATATATACTTATACTTCTAATATACTAATATGTAAACTTGTGTACTTATACGTATACTAATACACATACCCATATACACATACAATGACATACATATTTTTATATGTATTTTCGTGTGCCTAGAGTATTCTCCTAAGAAATCTTTGTAACTTTCATATTTTTGCACTTTAAGGGTGTATTTAGTAAGGTATATGTATGTATAGTTAATATATACCTCATTTTAGGTTATGTACAAGGGTCTTCATACATGTATTTATCAAGTGTACTCTCATATACATATACTTAAGCATATGTACATGTGTTTTTCTTCCATTTAACAACATATATGTACATATCACATAGGCTTCCTACACTAACCTAACCTATTCATCTAACTACTACATAAGATGGAAAAATGCACAATAACATACCTTTCGCTTACTTAAAATATGAAAAGGAAAGCTAGGAAAGGAAAGCTAGTGTATATGTGTTATTGGTTTGTATTGGTAAGTAGAGTTGTGAGAGTGAAATTTGGAAAGTTGAAGGTGACAAAGTAAAGGGAAAGTTCACAGTTTAGGAATGGGGGAAAAGAGTTTTGTTTTGTCTTGTTTTGTGTTTTAAAAAGATGAAGATAAGTAGGGTCTATGGTAAGAGGAAGTAGATGGCAAAGGGGGGTGGAATTGGAAAAAAAAAATGAGTAGAAAGTTAAAGAAAGGGAAGGAATTCTCTAAATGACAATGACATTTTGTTGACTTAGTCAACCCTTGACTTGGTCAACATTTCAAAATTACATGTAATATATATATATATAATGAAGTAATTAGGGAAAATTAGGAAGAAAATTTAAAAAAATGAAAGGAAATATGGGGTTTAGTGAAATGATTAGTAAGGATAGGTAATGAGATCTTCCTTTAGTTATTTATATCCTATATACATCATTTAGTAGGCTACTTAATGTAATTATCATGAAAAGTGTTATTTAGGGTATTAATACTTACTATATGTAACATAAACATCAACTAAACTCTTAACTCTATATAATACTAACCTAATTATATACTTAGAAGATGAATGTAATCTATGATGCAATATCTTAGTTTCTAAGGAATTACTTTAGTATTATATGTATTTATGAATGATTGAAAGTTATCTTTAATCTTTTAATAATGATTTAGTATAAACTAAGGTTATATCATCGATTAGGGTTTTAAGGTAAATTATGGTGAATTAGTGCTTTTTTATCCTTAAAGTTATAGTTTTAAGGTTTTATCACTTTCAAGCACGGTCTCTAGTGTTTATATACATTTAGGGTATAAAAGTTTTTTATGCGATTAAATCTTTGGTTATTATCTTAAGGTTTTCATCTTAACTAGCCTTATTAACTCTTAGAGTCTTCAAGCACACTAGGGTCTACTTTGGGTATTAGGTTAAAAATTTTAGGGGTTTACATTCTCCCCTCCTTACAAAAAGTTTCGTCCTTGAAACTTGACTGAGATAGTTCTTCATGAATATTCCTTTGATTCTTTTATAAACAAACAATTTACATATAATTAACAAACTTCTTATCAATACTCAACACTTATCTATAAACATTATAATAAGTCTATAGAACATATTTCATATACATAATCTCCTTATATTGATTACATTAAATCTCCAAGGTTCCTTGATAGTTCACTAGATTTTCTTCCTAAATTACTCACTTTCGATAGTACTCAGTGATATCATAGCCATGTCTTCCACAATTACTACTCATTAGGGCATTTTCTTCTTCAAATACCATTTTGCTTTATACATCATCATCAAACTTTCTACAATAGTATGTTGGATACGTTAAGTCATTATCTCTTGGGTTGCTTACCTCCTAAGATAAGAGGTAAAGGTATGCTCATGACCTCTATAATTGTAGCATGCCTTGCTTTTCCTGAGGCATTATTGAATTCTATGTTGTCCTTTCTCCCTACAAATAAAACACTTATTTTGCAACTGGGGGCAATTCTTTAGATAGTGCCATCGACCATACTTCCAGCATATTACTTTAGCTATTTCTTTCATTTTCAGCTTATTGGATGGTGGCTTTGATTTTCCAATTGATCTCTTTCTTTTTCTATTGATGTCATATTTCTATCAAAACTCTTTTTTCAATATACTCCAAGTAACAGAAGCAGACAAGATTCTTTCTTTAGAGTACCACCAAAACCTAGCATCACCTTTTAGCATAAAAGTCCCATATGTTAATTTCAAGTCTTCAGGAATTTCATAAGCTTCAAATGATAATTCGATTTAGAACAACCAATCTTTTGCTTCAATTGCATTATTCCCCTCTCCTATAAAGAAATCATTAGCCTTAACAAAATTGGGGAATGCCTTCCTTAGCAACTTTAATTCTTCAGGGTTCCTCTATAAACAACCTAAATTGCCTTGATCTCTTGAGCCTAGGTGGGTGTCGTGATCCTTTTTATCATCCATAATCCTGCCAAAGTGATATTGACCTACATTAGTATTACTAATGCACTCAGATCACTGATCATTACTAAAGACTATTTATACAAATTATCACTTCCACCTTTTCAATTATTTTAATTCTCTCATTAAAATAGACTTTATCTTTCACAAATTTTCAACCTCACTTTCATCAAATATCTGATTCAATCATTCTTATGTTGTTATTATTTTTCATGTCTTAGATGTGATCACCTTTCAAACACCATTTGACCTCCATATATCTTGTTCAATCCTACTTTCCTTCTTGTAGTATTATGATTAAAATCTACATAGTATCACTCATGGTTTATTCTTGCTAATCTTTAGGGTCAACTATTTGGATCCACAATCCTATTATCCCAATGATTCTCTAAATATCTAATCATATAATGTAAATTCTCCATTTGAATTATTATTGCTATCCTCAGGGATTAGAATCCTATACATTACAACTCTAAGATAATCATCCTTTAAGACCACACACAATCATATTCTTCATGTTATAAGCAACTAATATAATAAGAAAAAATCCCCATCCCATGCTTTAAACTGATTAGGCTAATTAACCACCAAATCAAATTCGTAATTAAATACAATGACACAATTTTCAAATTCCATCTATATTATTAAATTCCCAATTTCAACTGTTATCAAAATCATTAAACTTATAAGCTTCTAATTAAGGCCACTCTTATTCAGCATCAATGTTCAGCTACTTGACATCTGACTAACCTAGTTTTGCCATTGCCTTTCAACTCTCTAGGCCATCCTTGTGGCCTTAAGTCTAAGATTCATCGAAAAGTGTCGTATTCGTAGTGTTTAGGAATGAACCTACTTCTCAAAACTCTCTTCATCTCATTCTATGTTCAGACTTCATGTTACGCCCTTAGGCGAACATTTTGTAGTTTCTTCCACCACATTGCTACATACCCAGAAAATTCTAACGCGGCTACTCGAATGTGGATAGCATCTTTATAATCATAGAAGTTGAATATATTTTCAATCTTCTTTTCCTAATCTAGGTAGTCAACAGCACTACCAAACCTATTGAAGCTCGGAATCTGTACCTTTAACATGTTCTGCACCACTTGATGCCTAAACTCACGCTCATTAATCCCAACATACTGGTCTTCTTCTTCTTCGTACTCTTCCACTTTATCCAACTCCAACCTTCTTCTCTTAGCTCTGTCAGCATGTCGTGGTAGTGCTTGGTTCACTAGAAAGACTTCCAAAGCTTGCTCATTTGTCTACCTTCTCAGCTTATCCCTCATCTCTTGGCCCAACTTAGCAACTCTCTCATGCTATCCAGTTTCTAAGACCTTGTTTACTGAGATAGCTAGGTTAGCCATAATAGTAACAAGATCTTGTATCTGCTCATTACTAGTACGTAGTGTTTGTTAGGTAACTTGACCACAACCATGAGCATCACTCTCGACATCATTAATCTCTCCTTAGACACAAGGATTCCACATTCTCAACACAAGGATTCGACATTCTCAACACAAAGCTTTAGTTAATACACTTCATACAAATGCCTTCAACACACACATAAGTATCTCGAACAACAAACTGACTATCACTACACAGCTCTCGGTCTCAACCACGAGCCTTGATATTAAGATTACATGGTGTACTTAGGAGCTTAATTATCACTAAGACTTATCATAGCAAATCTAAACTAAATGGGTCCTTTCAAATATCGAAGAAAATAATGGGAATTGGTCTACGGATGAACTGGAGTAATTGATGTGAAGCTACTTAGACGATATGATGTACCAGCGAACACAACATGAGCTACTCGGCAAGATTAGATAAGAGTATATGAAAAATGAACTTGGAGAGGGTTATCTTACAAAAACAGAATATTCAATGTCTATTTTGTCAAGTTATATCCAGCTTATAAGGAAAATGGACTATTTATAGTAAGTCCCTATGGTAACATTACTAATAAAAAATTACAACAAAGTATATACAAAAAGGGGATTCCTAATACATAACAAAAAAGGTAAAAAGGACAAAAGACAAAAATAGAAAAGTAGTACAATATTAGATGAGGTAGATAGGTGGTAGTGCTACATTGGTTTCGTATGAAGATTTTCTAAACACAGTAGGCGAGAAGGATCAAGATGTTGTGGTAATAAAGGGGTCATGACAAGAAGAGGGTGACGAGAGAAATGGTAACAGACTAAGAGAAAACTACTCGGCTGGTAAGTGAGTCTCTCGTCACTCGACAAGAACCTTTCAACAACGGTTGGTCAAATTACTCAACATAGGGTTCTTGGTAAGAGAATGGTTGGCATCATCACAACCAAGAGTATAAATCAACGTATAATAATATGGGGAGCTCAAGGAGTTTAATCACCTTCCTTCGGTATAAAGTTTCTCATCATCATCAGGTTGTTGAGAGAGGATTCTTCAGGTGAGGGATTGGAGGCCTTAGAGCCGTATGCTAGTAATGGGACCAATGGTCAACGATTCATCAACTACTGACATGCAAAGTAACATAGATCCATATCTAATTTGAATTTAAGGAAAGTGGCATTAACAGTTATTACTGGGCATGTTTATATTATATAACTGCTTACTATTCCTACATTTTAAGAATGTACTTGACCGAGAGATTTCCATGTGTCCCGATAATCATGCCATTAATTGTTGTTTCAAACACTCAACATTCACCTATAAATATGAAGAAGAAACACTGTAGGGGATATCTGATAATTCACCATTGCTCACTCAGTTTCTTCTTACATTCATTTACTAACTTAGGCATTGAAGTGGCCAGACTAGACATGCCTTGATACTTTGTAGCCTTCTCTTTCATTGCAGGATTAAAGTCTTAATTCGAAAACACCTAACAATACTTGCTATATTTGAAAGCTCAAATTTCATTTTTTCAATATTTATTAGTTTTATTAATAAATTGACATTTTTCTCAAATTAATATTTTTATATAGCTTATTTTTAGAAATTGACTTTGTTTGAATTACTTTGTTTAACTTTTCTAACCTTATTGTAAAGCTTAAAATAAAACAAATAACATAGCCTAGTGCCTTAAATTTAAAGGCTTGGATCTTAATGTAATTGTATGGCCTTGAAATCTTAGGGTATTATATCCTACCCCCCTTATAAAAAGTTTCATCCTTGAAACTTAACTATGAGTTAAGAAAATATCATTTTTTAACTTTACTTTAGGAAAAGAATAATCTATAGCAACATTACTAACCGTATGCAAACAGTTCAGGGTACTAGGCTCTCATCGACTCGACAGATTCCCATATGTCGCTTCTTTAGTAGTATATCGACTCCTTAAGACTTTCACATACTTGATGTCTTGATTCCTAAATTTTTGTACCTTAGTATCCAAAATACAAACTGGATGTTCTACATACTTAAGGTTTTCTTTTAATTCCACTAGAGGCACATCCAATATCTTTATGGGATCACCTACAAATTTCCTTAAAGTTGAGACATGAAATATGTTATGAATTCTTACTATCTCCTTAGGTAATTCAAGTTCATAGGCAACTTTCCCAATCCTTTTCTTAATTTGACATGGTCTAACATACCGAGGACTTAACTTTCCTTTAATACCGAATCATCTTACACTCTTCATTGGTGATGTCTTCAAAAATACCCAATCGCCTACTTGGAATTCTAACGGCTTTCTTCTAACATATGCATAACTTTTTTGAGAGCTCTAAGCAGTTTGTATCCGTTCCCTTATTGTTTGTACTTTCTCCTTAAGGTTTTGTAACATTAACGGTCCAATGACTTACTTGTTCCCTACTTCATCCCAATACATAAGAGATCTACATTTACATCCATACAGTGCTTCATAAGGAGCCATCTAGGTAGTACTATGATAGCTATCATTGTAAGAAAATTCTACCAATGGCAAATGGTCATACTAACTACCTCCAAAATCCATCACACATACCTTCAGCATATCTTCTAGAGTTTGGATTGTTCACTTCGATTACCCATCACGTTGGAGATAATAAGCAGTACTAAAGTTCAACTTAGTTCCCATTTCTTCTTGTAAGATTGCCAAAATCAAGACATAAAATGAGAATCACGATTAGATATTATCAACACTAGATCACCATGCAAGCGAACTATTTCCTAGATATGAACTTCTACTAGTTGAGAGAATGTCACCGTTTGCCTTATAGCTAAGAAATGTATTGATTTCATGAGCCTATTACTATAACCCATATCATATCATGTTGCCTCCTTGTTCGTGGTAAACTACTTACAAAATCCATTATTATATACTCCCACTTCCATTCGAATATAGGTAAAGGTTGTAATAATCATTTTAGTCTTTGATGTTTAGCCTTTACCTTTTGGCAAGTCATGCAATGCGATATATACTATGCGACATCTCCTTCCATCTCTATCCACCAAAACTTTTACTTCAAGTACTTGAGCATCTTATTATTCCCAAGGCATAGGGAATATCTCGTACTACGAGCTTCATTTAATATCACCTCTTTAACTTTCGAATCCTCTAGCATACAAAGTCGTTCTTTAAATCTTAAAATTCCTACATCATTAATTCTAAAGTTAGGCTGTAAGGACCTTATTTAGGGGACTACTATAAAATTTTCATAATACGTGTGTACCCATAGTATGAAAATCATCTTACAAGTTAGAGATTGTAAGACTCTAGCTAATTATTTGTTATTCATATTTAATTATATTGCATACAACTAACTTACTTAATAAATAGCTAAGAATACTTAATTCATCAATAGTTCATCAAAACCACAGAGTCAGTATCCCCTACCAAAATAATGAAATAGGATAGATAATTCTTGAAATTTTAAAACTTACTAAAGATGTTAGACTTAATTGAGAGATTAGTTGTTTCATAGATTGTTCTAAATCAATTGTACACTACTCAATGGTTGCATTCCACTCTTTGCCCTTATCTTAATCTTAGCTATTGCTTGTCTTGCAAGAGAAAAACTATTGGGGTGTAAGCTTATGCTTAGTGAGTTAATCCCTCTGTCATGCCACATAAACAATTTATTTAAATACACAATCATATTAATGCATAAAACACTCAGAATGCCAAATAATACATGTAGTGACTTAGAAGTTGCATGCAACTCAAAATTATGCCCCCTATAGTCGTAAGTAGAGATAATTAATCGATACAGACCATCATCCAAGTTCTAATACCTAGGTTTTTATTCCACTTACACCAATGTGCTCAAAATAACTCAAACATATACATAATATAAACAACTTTACTTTTCATATGGAAAATATACTTTCCTTTTCAAAAATCAAACTCTAAGTCAAAATTCCTAAGTCTAGTGGTGTGGTGGCCTCTGTAATGCACTTTACACACCTTAAGCGGAAGTCACAAGACATAGTCCTTCATTAACAGTTAGCGTTCCTTAGCACCTAGTGAGCCCGAAAGCTAGTATAAAGGCTCAATAACATATAAATAGCATAACCGTTGCCTAATCCCTACAAGAGGCCCCCCTCTTGTATCCCCTCCCACCTTCCACGTGAGGTGATAATCAATATGGTTATGATGCAGATATGAGAAATACATGATTCATTAAATTCCTTAATTGAATAATTACGTAATCCGGTTTTCATTGTGATCAAATAATCGCATTCCATAACAATGATACATATCAATAATCATAAATAACTCTGTTTATTATTTGATTAGAAAATCATGGAGTTCAATCACAATATCATAGACATGCATTTTCCATATCCTGCATGCATTTAAGTTCATTATAGAAATTTAAGTGCATCTACACTATAAACAAAACCAAGCATGAAGTCATCGGGAATCACTCAGTCGGCTATATTCGATTAGTCATAGTAGTTCGGGGGTAAGTCATGTCCAACAATAAGGTCTCCTGAACATTGTAAATATGATATTATAAGAATTTTGAAATAAAATTAGAAGGCTAACCTAAGATCTTTTAAGTTACATTTTTAACTTAGTTCTCATATTCTTCCCGATTGTACCAAAACTTTAATCGTATATAACTTTCTCATTTTAAATCCGATATTTATGATCTTATAATTGATTTTCATTGGCTTCGAGTATACTTTAACATAGTATGGTTATATTTTTGAGATGGGACCTAAAATTCTGTTCATGGACCAGGATAGTAGCGGTCTTCATGGTTTGGTTTCCTTTTGGGCTTAATTTGATTGTTAGGCTTTTCATTTCTTTGCACAATCTTTTATGCTTGGGCTTGAAACTTTGTTCTAATCTTAAAACTTTCATTAAGGTCAAATTTCTATCCTTTACTCATGACCTTAGTACTGTCTTAATTTCCTTGGATTCTTAAGTAGGCTTATATGGTTAAAATAAGCTTATTTTTGTATAAATCAATATTTGTGACTTTGTTGGGCATAGGGAACTTTATGTGGACTTCTTGTAGGTCTTAAAACACCTTTTATTTGGGAGTTAAGGTGCTGCTCTGAAATTCCATGAAGGCCAAACTAAAAGTTCTAAGCTTGTTTTGAGTGTTTTAGGCCTGGTTTTAAGTTTTAGGCCTTTAACCTCTATCGTACTAGCCTTGTTTAATGTTTTCACTTTATTTGCATTATTTTATCATGGTTTTAAGTGTGTTTTTCCCTTAGTTCCAGATCTAGTTATTTTGGTTTGGTGACTTCCAACTTGGCTTTTCCACTTGATTCATCATTTTCTTAAGCCTTAGTGACAAATCAAACGTTTACACTACTTGTACTCCATTTCTAACTTAACTTCTTCTTCATGTGAGGATTATTTGGCCATAGTGTCAAGTGAAATTTATAGATCACATACTTATTGTAGGTGCTACTTCTCATTTTAGGTCTTTAAAAGTTGATTTCTACAGCAAAACTTCATGTAATGGTTTTTCTTTTACCTAAAGCTAGTTTTAAGCATGTGAAACCAACTAGAAGTAAAAGTGAAACTTAAATATACTCTAAATGTGCCACATCTAGCATTTCCTTAAGGTGTTCTTGCACTTAGTTTAATGATTTTCTCATGTCATAATCTTCTATTCTAAGTGGCATGCATGTAATTAACAAAGACACTAGAGCTAGCCTACTCATATTCCAACATTCATGTGAAAGATTCATAAGCTTAGTACTTAGTATAATCTAACTATGAAATCATCTTATGTACATAGCAATATCCTCATAAACATGTATAATCTACTAGGCATGGCATTCTAAGAATACTTAGGTTAAGAGCTTACTTCTTTCCAAGCGAAATGAGGAGTGGGTTTAGTGCCTAGATGCACTCCTTAGCTCCTTGTTTTCCTTTCCCTTTTTGTGTGCTCTTGAGTTTTCAAAGCTTAGGTGTTTAAGGGTAGTTTTAGGGTGTTCTAAAGTCTCTTGAATTAAGTTATAGGAGTTTCTTAAAGTAGTCTTTTGAGTAGACTAAGATAGAAGGACAAGAGGGTTCTTCTTGTGCTATATGTGTGTATGGGTGGAAGTGATGGTGATGGGAAAGATGTAGGACTTGACTTTTCTCTTTGTTTATAAGTTAGATGTGCTTGAAAAGTGAGAGAGAATGAGAAGAATTTGGAATTGAATGGCTGGTTGCAAATGTGTAGGAACGTATCTCAACTTTCAAGTCTTTTGTTACTTTTAAGTTAGTAATGTAATTATTGGATGATGTAAGAATGATAGGGAAAATAGTGTCTATGAAAAGCATGTGAATGGATGGTTGATTGACAAGTTACGGCATGCCTCTCCTTCACTTTTCCAACCGGTAGGGTCTTGTGTCCTTTAGGGCATGGCCTTGTGACATCAAGTTGACTTTAGTATATGATTAGTTAAATTATTTATCAATAGGTAGTATGACTTATATGGAGACAAGGAAATTGTCTTATTTTATATCTATGGGAAGTTATCATATGATAAGTAAATCTAACTTTCACTATTATCTTTAATTCTAAATGATTCCAAATTGAAATATGGTTGATTGATTAGAAGTCTTACATTTATAGTCCTTTTAAGGTTTGGTTCTTGTAATATTTCATATATCATGATTTGTGTCTTAAAGGAAATTATAGTTTTTTAGAGTTGAATAAAATTGGTTAAGTTCGAATTTCCAATTATTCATTTAGGGTCTCAAAATTCTTAAATGCTTGTAGTTCATCCTAGGGTTTAGGGTTTTAAATGGTTTAGAGTTCGTAGTTTTTGCATTAGGGTTTTTATCAACATTAAAACTTTTGAATTGAGAAACTAGGTTTAATATCTATATGAAATTTTAAGTTTTTAGTTTAGTTGATCCTTAGGAATGATCAAGAAGTACTCTTGGTTAATTAAATATCCCTTAAAGTAATATGGTTTAAATAGGGTGTTGCTTAATATCATTTTTGATCCTTTGTAGCTCTACATCTCCCCTTTGAGTTTCCTTAATGCTCTTAAGTAATGTAGGTTCTACCCTTAGATTATCCAATAAACTACTTTCTTCTCTTGTTACAACTTCTAAGCTCAAGTTCTCCATTTCTTCAATTCGTAATGAGTGCAGCGACACTACTAGACTTCTTCTTGCTTAATGCATCAGCTACTGCATTAGCTTTCCTAAGGTGATAATGAATTCTAAGATCATAATCCTTTAGTAATTATAACTATCATCTTTGCCTTAAATTCAATTCCTTTTGTGTAAAGATATACTTTAAACTTTTGGAACCAATATATACCTTACATTTCTCCCCATATAAGTAATGCCTCCATATTTTTAAAGCAAATATTACAACTACGAGTTCTAAATCATAAGTTGGGTAGTTTCGCTCGAAGCGTAGCCAATCACCTTATCATTTTACATTAATACACATCCCAATCTACTTCTAAAAGCATTACAATAAATCACATACTCTCTAGATCCATTCAGTATTATTAACATTGGAGCGATTAGAAATCTTCTCTTAAGTTCCTAAAAACCTTCTTCACACCTATCATTCCATTCAAATCTATTGCCTTTGTGTCAATTAGGTAATGGCATGGCTATTTTAGAGAAGTCCTGTACAAATCTCCTATAATAACAAACCATTCATAAGAAACTACTCACTTCTATTACAATCCTAGTATAGCACCGAATTCCTTTATATCCAATACTATTAATTCTGTAGGCAATTTATATAGATCTATACATACATTGCCTCCCTTTAACTTTTGTTACACAACTTGCTCTCCTTTAGAAGGAGTCATTTTTATCAGATCATACCTTAGAATCTCTATTGGAAGTTTATTCCTATAAACTTCGTCCTTGGATACATATGAATGTGTTGCTCCCGTATCAATCAATGTATAAGCATAGTTATCTTCTAGGCGAACCAATCCTAAAATGACAATCATAATTATCATTACTCTAGGGTATAAAGTTTAAGTAAACATACAAGACATGATCATATAAAGAAATCTTAGAAATCCTAGGGTTCAAGACTTGTACCTATAACTATGTTGTCATCCTTACCTTCCTCATCCTGGATTGCATATATGCTTCCTTAAACTCTAGGTTTGGCTCTATCATCTCTTGATCGATTATTTCTATTGACGGCTCTTAGCCTATTGGCTTGAGTTTGGTCTAGTCTTGCCTACTGATCTGTAGTAAACTAAATGGCATTATGTCTCGTTTGACGACACTTATAGTAGTATACACTTGTAGGGTTTGAGTTCTGGCATTGCTTAGCCATATGCCTAACTTCTCCATACTTAAAACATTTCCCTTATAGTTTTGGACACTACATAGCTCGATGCTTACGATTACATTTCCAACAAAGTGGTATAGCTCCACCTAGCCTCTGATTTTTGTTAGGGGGGGTTTAAGCCCTTTTTCCTATTATCATTTTACGGCTATTGCTAGAACTCCCCATAAATTTCCTTTTCTTACTTGCTATTTCTTCAGCTACCCTTCATAAATCATGAGCTTACTCAATTAAACAAGTCTCATTGATCATATCAGCATATCACACTAACCTTATCGTTTTCAACTTAGCTTAAAAATAAAGATAAAGTTTAGCCCTAAACTAACCAATCTTAGCAAGTTCATTATCCTGTACTGCTTTTGAGGTAAATTTCAACAACTTATTAAACTCCTGTTCATATTTTTCAATAGTCTTTCCCACTTGCCTCAACTTATAATATTCCTCATACATTTAGGGAAGTACTACTTTAGAAACTCATCCCTAAAGGCATTCCAATCTATGGAGTCTTCCATTATCTGTTTCTTACTTCTTTACTAATTATTAATATATTCATCCAATAAAATAGCAGCAATCCCTACCCTTCCATTATCTTCGACCTCGTGTAATTGAAAAACTTTTTCCAACCAATCGATCCATTCTTCTGCAACTAAAGGGTCAATTTTTGTCCTATCAAATGGTTTCACTATATGTTGCACCTGAGCTAACTTATCCCCATTCTCTCCACCAGCCCCAACCAAAGCAATCATAAGTTGCTATACTACATCCATTACTTAAGGTTGTTGTTTGTCCCTAATCTATCTCCTAGGACCAATTGATGAACCAGGATCCCCATTTGCATGTGTTTGCACCATTTTCTAGATAGTAGCAAACATAACAAACATAATCAATTTTCTTATATTGGTTACCATTAACAATGTTAAGTTCATATAGTACTTAGCTACCCCGCACACCTCACACCCCCTAGTACTATGGTCCATAATTTATGCTCTGATACCACCTAAAGGATGTTACATCCCAGCATAGTACAGGATGTACCATTACATAGGAATACTTGTTTATATTCAACAAAAGTTCTATTTATAACAAAAGAGTATTACAGTGGAGTTTAACATTACACTTGTTTATACAGTAGATTACATATGTCAACCTTAGCTAAACCTAAAATATAGTACCTTTTTTTTTATTTCATATGTACAGATCTTTTATGGAACTAAGATAAAAATACAATAAGACTTCATCAAAAGTGGTTGACTCGATCCTATACGTTCTCAAAGGACTTTTCCCCAATTGATGTTGATGCCTAATCAATTGTCTTTATAACTTGAGGATACATAAATATCCCTTCAACTCTCTATAACCTAAGTGAGAGTGGATAAAACAAGGTACAAAACAAGCATAACATACATTCACAGAGATTAGTACTATAAAGTATTTAATTTCATAACTCAGGTTATCAATACAAATTGTCTATGCAGGAAATTCGTACCATGCTTACGTATGTGACGTGCATCGGTACCAATATCCTATACTTTTCCAATTCTTCATCTAGTTAGTCAACATACCCAAGCGTCTAGATACTATGTCTAGGAACTTAAGGCAATAAAGAGTTGCTTGGGAGTAAGAACCCCAACAACACTACCTACTGTGCTTTGAAAATCCAACACATAGTCATTTATACATCATAGTCAGAATAAGTTGAGAAATGCAATCTATACGCTCAAAAGCCAACTCAGTAATGTTTAAGTTTTTAGAAACTTAACTTGTAGGTCCTTTTGTACCATGCCATGAATGCAATAAATAGTACAATAACCCAGTATTAGGCATGGATCTCAAATTCCACTTCATAATAATTCGACTATCTCAACTTCAGCTTTGTTTCTCAACTTTATAATACATTCTTTCATATGGGGTTCACTTTAGGTGAATAATGTAAAGGACTGTTTCATTTCTAAGTTCTCCAAACAAAAATATGCATCAACAAATTAATCATACATGCAGACACATTTCACTCAATCAATACACATTCAACAGAGTCTTGTGTTCAATCAATCTAATACATCATTATAGTTTATGATAAAAATGACTCCAAGTCAAGTAGATATAGGTCTACTTGCACAAAAATAAAAATATTCACTTACCCAAGCTTGATAGTAGCATAAAATCCTAAGCTTCATGATGTGATCCTTCCTCACCTATCATACCTAGGGAAATACACATAAACCCCAAGTCAATTACGAATTGATACTAAATTCTTATACGCTCTCACTACTGTGTTTTTGAACTTATTTCAGTTGTATCTTATTCATTTCTTATCCAATTTTAATAAACTTTACATTGTCACGATTGTTATTTTGAGTATTATTAAGATATCTTAAGAATCAACACTAATCAATATTATCAAAAGTTTAAAATTACCCTTTCATATTACTGATTCTACCATATGTTATTATAACTTCATAATTAACTCAAATAAACCTAAATTTAAATTAAAAATCCTAAAATTCCGTATTTCCCAAACCAAACAGCCCCTATTATGTTCCTAAAATATCAATCTTTTACAAATTCAATAAGTATCTCACAAGTACTAACTATTATATCATACATTGGGCTAATGTATAGGTTTATAATATGAAAATACATAATAAATAGTATATGAGCCCGATTAATTCTATGAAAAATCCTATAAACTCAAAAAAAAAAAAATTAAGTTTAATTGTTGATCATGAATTATACCAAACCAGCTATTATCTATTTCTACGAAAATAGCGATTTTAGCTCAAAATTAGTAAAAATTAAGTACATAAGTGAATTTAATCACAAGATAAAAATCAAGTGTCCCAAACATCATTATGAACTTCCAAAAATCATAAAAAATAGGGCTCATACATTAATTTTATCAAAAACTAATAATTCAACAAAATAGTAAAATTACTAGTTTTATCCAATATAATTACAATAAATAGTAGAATTTCTTATTTTAAAAAATTCTTGTACTATAATTAAATATATATATTAAGTATATTTCGTACAAAATTTTAGTTTGAAAGGACATTATTTAATATTTTTAAAATTTAATCTAATTTTCGTCCAAATAGAGCTATTTCTTAAGAATCTTATATTTCCACTAATTATTTAATTAAAATGAAATTACTAAATTAATCTACACATAAAATAACTATAGAAAATGAAGTTTCATAATTAAATAACATTATTTACTATTATTAGAATATTCACAAAGTTTTGATTGAAATTTAGTTCACTTGAAACAACAGCTTCTAGCTACCCTTCGGCAACTCAACCTTAACGGTACACCTCCCTTAGTGGTCCTTTCTTTCACCTCAAATGGCCACCAACGCAGAACTCCTATAACCCTTTGAGCTGGCCTAAACTAGATCCATGCTTTGTTTTTGTTCTATTTTTCTTATTACTTTCTGCTTTTTTTCTAAATTTTCTTAAGTAATTTTCTTGTGTTTTTAGATTTCCATAATGTTGTTTTTGATGTTTGTATGCCCTATTTATAATTTCCAAATGAATTAGATTTAATAAAAATTAGACATGTGGCATACACATCTAATTTGTTTTGGTTTTTCCAAGCATGAGGTATCATTTTCTTGTATTTTAGCTTTTGATTCATCATTTCCAATTGATCTTAAGTTGCCACATCAATGAATGACTCATCCATTCATTTTTTTATTAATTTTCCATTATTTTATATTAATTTTCCTTATTTTGATAATTTATTATTGTTATATGTATATATTTAATACATATAACGAATATTTTATGTAAATACATATATATTACATATAATTCAACTTCATCTATTATTTTTAAAAGTTAATTAACTTATCTCTACTATCTTGCTATATTTTAAAGCTCAAATTTTATGTTTTCGATATTTATCGACTTTATCGATAAATTGATGTTTTTCTTAAATTAATCCTTTTATATAGCTTATTTCAAGAAATTGACCTTACAAGAATGCTTCATTTAACTTTCCTAGCCTTATTGTAAAGTTTGAACTAAAATGGATAATACTACTTGGCGCCTTAAATTTAAGGAGTTCGGATCTTAAGGTTATCGCATTGGCTAAAAAACCCGAGATACTACATNTTATATTAATTTCCCTCATTTTGCCAATTTATTATTAATATATATATGTATTTATACTTATAATGTATATCACATGTAAATATATGTATATTATATATAATTTGGCTTCATTTATTATTTTTATAAGTTAAATAACTTATCTCTAATATCTTGCTATATCTAAAAGCTCGAATTTCTCATTTTTTATATTTATTTGCTTTATTGATAAATTGATATTTTTCTTAAATTAATATTTTAATATAGCTTATTTTAAGAAATTAACTTTACTTGAATCATTTAGTCTAACTTTTTTAACCTTACTGTAAAGTTTGAAATAAAACAAATAGTATAGTCCAGTACCCTAAATTTAAGTGCTTGGATCTTAGGATAATCGTATGGGCTTGAAATCTTAAGGTATTACATAATACCTATGTATGTACAAGAAGATTATACTATTGAGGTGAAATCGATTAAAATATTAGAGAATTGAATATAGAAATTGAGAAATTGTGAAGTTAAATATGTAAAAGTTCAATAAGATAGCGACCCAAGAGTAGGAGTGACATAGTCTGCCATGAAGAAGCGTTACCTAGAACTCTTTTAAGAGAGGTTAGTTTTATTGTATTATAAAGACTTGGTTGATAAATTACTATGTGATGGTTAGATAAAAAGTTTTAAGGATAACTTTTTCGAAGGAGGATGAAAATATAAGCCCTATATTTACACGACTAAGTTCTAGGTGATTGATTTAGGTTGTTAATGAAATTAACACAATTAAGTTAGGAATTTATGAGTAGGCTTCAAACATCAGTCAACAAGAACTCAAGCATTCAAATCTCAAAAATATAATAAAATAATAAAAATGTAGCTAAAGTAGTACATTTTTACTTACTATTTAATACTTATCGTAATTGCACAAAATAGGCTTTGATAGTAAACAAATTTTTAGAAATAAATTATACATGTAATAAAATTATTAAATAACATATAGAAAATATATATATTTACCATGGTAATTTTTACATGTAAATATGTATCCTTAATTATCTAAAATACCCTCTTAAGTGTGAATTAAGCAAAAATAAATAAGTAGCAATTGGAATATACTTAGATTAGGTGTATGGGTGCTTAAGACAACTATTGAGTATTTAGCAACATATTTTATCACACTTGGGCTTGGTATAAAAGGTGGATTTGCATGTATAGAGAAAATCAATCTTTACCAATAAATGCTTTATAAAAATTTGGGATAACTCTCTAAGTGCTCTTACATACAAACTAAGATCTAGGAAAAATAAGGTTGGGTTGACAAACTTAAGGAATAAATTTTGAAAAAATTATAAGAAATAAGTGCAATTTTAGGATGTAGGATGTTTGAGGGTATAAGTGACTATTAGGAACCAACCACCACCACTAAGTGACAAGAAATCTACTACCTAGCTTGGCTGACAAAGCTAGAGCCGCTGGTGGTTGAAGCATTTAGTTTTGGTGAGTATTGAAGTATAGAAAGACCACATTTACAAACCATGGCCATGGTTTCTAGAATATTATTGGAAATAATTAAAGCCACTTAAGAGAGGTATATATAATTATCTCTTGTGTGCCCACTCCTTATAGGATCCCTTGTAACATAAATAGTAGGCCTTGTAATGGGATAAACAAGTAGAAAACTAATAGAATGAATAGAATATAGAATAGATGTTTCTCTCATTTGCTAGTTTAGGGTTTTAGAAAAAGAGTTTTATTTTTTTATTGGAAATTCAACATCAGAAATAATAAGAGCAATAGTTGATCTTGAATTGGAGATTAGAACTCCTAACAGGTTATTTCTTTCTTCTAATAAAATTCTAATTTGGATATTATCTTCTATATTCTTTGTTGTTTGTGATTAATTAATATTGTTTATTAGATTTTTAGATTATTGGTTTATAAATTGTGCTTATTGTCTAAAGTCTTTAATTCCTTAATCATCACAACATGTATTTTGACACTATTGGAATATGTATTAATTAGGATTAAGTTGTAAGACCTTTTCTAATGGTTTATTGAGAATTAGATTATCTAGATTAAAAAGACATAAGGTATGTCTTTAATTAAATTAAGGTTTAGAAATAAGAAATAGTTAATTTAGTTTATCTCTTACTTAACGATAGAAAGGATAAATTGGTAAATCTTAGGTATTCACTTTATGAGAAGGAATACCTAGTACTTAATTGCTTTAAAATTAAACATGTTAAAGATATCTTTGTTATCATAACTAGTATTCTAATTATTTGGTTTGCAATTGAATCTTTTAAGATGTTGAATATCCCTATTCATTTCTTTTATAAATTTAGTTTCCATTAGAATTTAATTATTCAATAAATATGTTATTTTAAAAGCTTAGATTGAAAAAGATCTAATACTATTAATAATTAGATGTTATTCCTTATGGATCATCATGGTTCTCACTAGTAATATTACTGCATATGCAACCTAGTGCACTTGCTAGTAAAAATATGCTTTTATATTTGTTATAAAAAATAAAGTTAAGTTAAGTATATTGATGGGCAGAGGCATCGCTCTCCCTTGATTAGCTCTACACTTAGCCCTCTTGCAGGTTGCATAGCTTTCGACTACATGGTGGACATCCCTTCTTATCTTAGGCTAGAAGAATCGGGCACTCAACAATTTGAAGGTACCCTTTTCTCTAAAATGTACAAAGAGTCCTCCACTATAAGCTTCTTTCACTAACAGTTCCCTGAGAGAATAGATTAGCACATAGAGGTTGCTACTTGGGAGAAAGTATTCATCCTTTACATGGTGGTCATCCACCATCCTTCCGTTTCTGCATCACTCATATACTGGACTAAAATGAAGATCTCGAGTGTATTGTTGTTTGATGCTTGCAAACCCCAAAAGTTTAGTTTATAACTCGATGAGGATGGTATGCCTCCTAGATAAGGTATTAGAGACCACATTCGCCTTGCCTCACTTATACTTAATCACGAAATTGAACCCTTTTGAAAACTCTACCCATTAAGCTTGCCTCTATGAGAGCTTAAATTAGCTTCTTAAGTGTCTCAAGGACTTGCCATCGCAATATATGATGAACTCCTAAGGTAAGAGATAGTGTTGTCACACATGAAGAGCTCAGATCAATTCTAAGAGTTCTTTATCATACACTATATAATTCAATTGTGCTCCTTTGAGTTTTTCACCATAGTATGCAATAAGTCAGCCTTCTTGCATCAATACAGTTCTAATGCCCACACCTAATGTGTTGCATTCTAACTCAATCACCTTCTCGAGTTAGGTAAAGCTAATGCTAAGGTAAAGGTCAATCTCTTCTTTACCTTGACAAAACTTTATTCTTCCTTCTCTCCCTACTTGAACTCTATATTCTTCTTCATCAGCTTGATGAGAGGTGTAACAATTGTACTAAAGCGTTGAATAAAACATCAATAGAAGGAAGCCAACCCATAGAAGCTTCTTTCCTCAACATAGGAGGTCAAAATTAACCATTAACCAATAACTTGGATCATCTCCCTATCTACTCACAAGCCTCGTCCACTAACCACATATCTAAGGAAGACCGCCTCTTCTTGGTAGAAACAACATTACTTAAGGTTGTTAAACAACTTCTCAGTTCATAAGACATAAAAAAAAAAACCTCGAAGGTGAGTTTTATGGTTAGATAGGTCGGCATTGTACACTAAAATGTCATCAAAGTAAACTACAATGAACTTTTCGATTAGATCTAGTAGGGGTCACTGGGAATGAGCACACACAACGAACCAGTACTACAAGAACTAATGTAGGTTCGAACTGCAAGATGGTTTGAAGAATAAATGGAAACAAATGGTTTAGCAAAATTGAGCACTAGTCTTATGGATATGATGCATCTTCAAACCATACACAAACTAACTAACTTGCTAGGTATGACGCACTAGTCTAAGTTACATAGGTTACTTGCTACAATCCTTGCTAAAGGGATTCATAAGAGTAGGTCAAAGTAAGCAAACACTTAGCTTACGATGGGAAAAATGTCTGAAAAGTTGATGTTCAATGATAATGCAGCTATTACATACTACTAGTCTTTATCTGGCCTAATTAGAGCAATTTATAGGTTGTCACAATCACCAAAATATTCCTACCAAAAAAAGGAAAAGTACATAATGTACAAGGACAAATGACTAATTTGCACAAAAGGGAATATCCTTTGTAAAGAATAGTATGGATGTCAAAGAGGGGACACATGCTAGTCTCTTGACTTTATGGTCTCAAACTAATAATGGATGCCAAGCAGACCTAGCTCACTACAAAGTAGCTAGAACTAAGTCGAGAGAAACCAATACTCTAGGGGGGAGTAGGGCCCCTCGGGCAATTCGAGAACAACAATCACCACAACAACATACTACTAATGTACACTAAGTTGAAGTATACAATCAAACGACTCAAAATCAAGAACAGCAAAATGGTGATCTATGAATAGCACAGTTAGAGGTATTATGTGCTAAATTCACAAAAGAACTTAAAGAGGTTTAGGCTAACAATAGAAAGTTACATTAGAGGTTCAAAATAAGAGGGATGCTGCCTCTTCTTCTACTATTTCTTTACAACAAGCAGTGTCATGAACCTATAGATGACCTAGTAGTGACAAACCGCCATATACAAATTAAAAGTAACTATTCACATACCTGAAAAACATTTCCAATTACTTCCAATAAGTATATGAAGCATCAACACTAAAGTTTTATAGAGTATCACAGACTTCGTGGCATAAAACAGAGTCTAAATATTATTACATAAATATAAAGTTACAACTTAATTAAAATATATCAAAGGCCTCTCAAATAAAACATAATACAAATAACTTAACATAATTCCTTTCTAATTTCATAATTTAAATTCCTTGCTTCCTCTCCCAAACCAAGCTCTTAAGCTTTTAACCTCACTAAAGGCTTAGATTTCTAGGATAGACCCAATAGGTTTCCTGCATCAAGTTAGAGCTATTGGGGTATAAGTTATAGCTAGCTTAGTAAGATACTAACTTATACCAACTTTCAAGCAAGTTAGTTAAACTAGCACATGCTATGCATCGAATAAACATATGTAGCAATATACATGGCCTTCTGGCATGCAGCTAGGGTTTAAATTCCCCCCACCCCCCTTGACCTTAAGTTAAGGATTTATAGTTCTACTAGTGTCCAGGCATCTAATTTAGCATAAAAGTCACTTAACATAACATCCTCAACTGCCATAAAATAGCTATAGAATTGCAATTCTTGGTTGAATCTAACGTCAATAATGATTAAGAGATGATGTCCCTTGATCAGTCCCAAGAGAACTAAGTGGGCCTATTCTACTTAACCTCACAAGAGAACCAATCTCTCAGTTATCTAGGAAAACTAAATGAAATGTTTGCCTAGAATCCTCATAATCCCTAAGAAGATAGATCTTTTGGTTAGCTAAAGGAACCAAAAGAAATGTTCATAGAGACTTATCAATAAATTGTGAGAGAAGGATCTCTTGATCAATCCTAGGAAGGCCCAAACGAAAATAAGAAAAGTACCTTTCCTAACCACCAAATGACTAGGGACTGATCAAATCCTTGATCAGCCTCTGAATGAATGCAACCCAAAACATAAGAATGGACTTAGCCTCATTTAATGCATGATTATCCTTAAGGCTACTTAGTTTGCAATTAATAAGGGAGGTTTTAGCCTTTCCATTCCATGTGTGACAGTAGTGGCAAATAAAAAGAAATGTATGCTATATGCTATGCATGATAGCTTTGATATTTAAGTTTTGATATGCATAACTTCCATTGTCTTTAGTGATCATCCATAACATCATACAATCATGTGAATTGCATCACATCATAATCATCAACTTTATTTATGGAAGAACTTCTTAAGTGTCTTAATAACAATTCAAGCACATATGTTTTCCCTAACACCCTAAACAAAACAAGTTAAATATATAATTACAAGTGTAGCTATTCTACAACCACGCACAATGATGATCATAGGTGGTACTCACCTGACTATCTTTTTAATTGCCGTAATAATCCTCTAGGAGTTCCAAACTGAAGGTACCTATAAAGATAAAGATATTTAAGATACATAAGGAATTACTAAACTTTCTAGTTAAATTTTGTTTCGAGCTTGTTCTTTTATAAGTCTTTTATGTTCAATGTTTCCATGTCATGTTCGAATGGTCCATATATGTCCATAAATGTTCTTGGTTCTTGTTCCATAGTTTTCTAGTTCTCGTATAAGGTTCAAATCATTACTGTATTGATAATGTAGGTCCATATATTAATAAGGTCTAAGTACAGGAAATTTTATTCGGACATGATAGGTTAGTTACTTTTAAGGCATGTTTTTGTCCACTTGTTTTAGTTTTTCTTATGTTAATCCTTTATTTTAAAGAACTCTTTTGATTCTTTCCTTGAATTTCATTGTGTAGAAGTTTTGGAAATTTTCTTCTATACTTAGAAAGATTTCTTCAATTGAATAAACTTCTTTTTGAAAACCTTCTTTTCCTTATTGATTCTTAGAAATCATGATAAGGAATAATTTTTGAGATGAAAATAACCTTTGAACTAAAAGACTATTGAAAAGATATTACTTTTAAAAGAACTTATTGATTTAAAAGAGTTATCAAAACACAGATTAAGCTTAAGCTTAGTAGAAAATATAAGAGTTTCATTCCAAACTCCATCTTATAGAAACTCTTCTTATTTGTTAAAGATTTTGATGGAAAGAAGTTTGAAAAAGTTCTTCTTCATAGGTTTGTTTTGAGTAATTGAGTGAAAGGGAGTTTTTCCTTAAAGAAACAAGTTAAAAAGGATTTGTACAAGTTTTAATGAGTTCTCAAAGCTTACCCTTAATGCCTTAGAAGTTTGGTTGGTCAAGGAAAGTAAGAAGAATGATTGGTGGGGTTTATGAAAGATATGTATGTTGGTTGGATTGGTGGCAAATGTGGTCCTGAAAGTGAATGGTGGGGCTTATTTATAGAAAAGAGTTGATTTAGCTTATCTCATAAGCTTTGTTGCTTTGTGACTTAATCCATTATTATGTGTAGATGTTAGGATAATTTGAAACAAGATGCATGAACTCCAATTTGATGCAGCCACTTTGTTTAACCATTCCATTTCCACACGTTTTTCTTTTCTATTTCCATTTCATCACCCATTACATCATGGCTTCTAGATGTGGTGCACCTTCTTAGTAATTTCGATGTTGACTTAAGGGTCTTATCTTCTAGAACGAATGAGCTAATTCGTGATGTAATGAAACAATTTCATCATCCCTTGCATCATGTCTTCTAGATTTAGTGTATTTTCTTAGGAAATTTCCATATTGACTTAAGAGTCTTCCTTTCTAGAATTCATAAGTTAAGGCATGATGTAATGAGGCAATTTCATCATTCATGACCTCATTGTTTTTAGAAAATAGGTTACTTGTTTAACTTTGCTTCTTCTTCTTTGTCTTAGTCTTTTAGTCTTTTAGTCTTTTTCTCATGTGTTGATGCATCATGAAGTTGATGCTACTTTGGGGTTGGTTTTAGTCATCTAATTTTTTCCACATGTTGATTTAAAGGTGAAGATTAGGTCATGGCTTACATCATAGTCAATTACTTGATCAATTTTTCTTCTTCTATCTAAAGTCATGAATTCATTTTACATGTACTGACTTTATTTGACCAACTATTCCTATCTTTGACTTAGTCATTTCTAAGGAATATAGGTAGTTTCTATCATTATTTATAGATATCTTACGAAGTCTTAGGTCATAACTCTCAAATCTCTCTTGGTGGTTTTAACCTATCTCGAATATATCTCTAATTATTTCCTAACAATTAGCCTAACTTATACTATAGTTTCTAGGGGTTTATAAGTAGGACGGTAGGTTGATCCAATAACCTAGGAATAGGTA
Organism: Lumnitzera littorea; assembly: GCA_024138015.1. Lineage (NCBI taxonomy): Eukaryota > Viridiplantae > Streptophyta > Magnoliopsida > Myrtales > Combretaceae > Lumnitzera > Lumnitzera littorea. The sequence continues at coordinate 56,745,910 of JAMXBB010000003.1, read as the reverse complement.
TTACGGTAATTGCGAAGGAAAGCTCATATGGCAAATGAAGCTAACCTACATCAAGGACAAAAGCCATGATTAGTAGAAAACTACCAATCGCAAGCACCGTTTTAGGCTCCTACTATGCTACATACACAAATGCTTGTAGGTGGAAGAATTAAGCATGTGATTGCTCACTTTACCTCAAAAAGCCATAACAGATATGAGTCTACAAGACCTAAAGGAGTATATTAAGAAGTTAGCTACGGAGGGAACCTCTAAGAAAGAGATATACACAAAAGGTAAAAAGGTAAGTTCCTTTATGTAGAGCATAGTGGATGAGGTCTTACTACAAAGTGTTTGATAACCTCAGTCTGACACTTATGACTGGAGAAAAGATCTAGATGACCATTTGAATACCTCTGAAACATTAAAGGAGCTTTACGAATTGACTGATGATATCACTTGCAAGGTCTTCCCATCTACTTTGAGGAAATCTATAAGAAATTTTTTCAACTCATTGAAAGTGGCCTTCATCTCTACTTTTGATTAGTTGGCTAAAGAGTTTTGCCAATATTTTCTAGCTAGTAAACCTCCAACAAAAGATTCTTCACTCTTGTTGTTGGTTGGATAGAAGTAAGGAGAATCAATTAGAGACTATGTCTATAGATTCAATTAATTGATGATCGAGATCACTAACTACGACAAGAGTATAGCATTGCATACCATATATAGATGAGTCAGGTTAGACTCCTTCAAGTCCCTTGCAAAACACCTACTGACCTTACTGGATGATTTTACAAAGAGGTAAAAAAAGTTCATTCATCAGGAGGACCAAATGTAGGCTAAAAGGGAGATGGAGAAAGAAAAGCATGAGAGGAGGCTAGATAAGGACAAAGGATCTGTTAAGGATAGATTAGGAAGGAATTTTGATGCTTGTAGTAAGCTCAGCCGACCATTAGGAGATCATAAGAGACTGATTCTTACTTTTATTAAATGTACTCCCTTCAATAGACCTATGTTTGATATTTTAAAGGAGGTGTGTAATTAAGGTATTTTTAGCTTGGCTAGAGAAGATGAAGAGTAATCTAGCCAAAAGAAATTCCAACAAGTATTGTGATTTCCATGCAGATAGATTAAATATCACAAAAGATTATATACATTTGAAGAACGCATTTGAAGATGTTGTTTAGAAGGTGTACTTGAAGAAATTTGTAGTTGACAAGGAAGAACCCCTTAAGCGACCTACACAAAGGGAACAATCAAACAACAGGCTCAGAATGGGGAGTCCTAACCTAATAATTAGAACCCAATAGCATAAGATAATGATAGAGGAGATAACCAAGCTCCTCGAGGTGTGATCGAGTTGGAAGACTAGCAAGAGAACGTCTTCTATCTACTACAAGTTCGTTGAATGCATTAGGAGATCATGTGTTGAACTTAATAAGTAAGAGGCATAAGGTTGATGACATGATCATAGTTTTGGATGAGGACATGTAAGGAATTTAGTTTCCACATAATGACGTTCTGGTTATTACAACTTGGGGTAGTAGATTTTGAAGTGAAGAAGGTAATGATAGAGTTTAGTTTCCACATACCGACATAATCTTCAAGCATGCATTTGATTAGATGCATCCTAAGCTTATGAACATAAAGATGCAACAATAGAAGTATAGTCTATATAGATTCAATGACCAACCGGTTAAAGCATATAAAGTGGTTGCCTTAACCTTACAAAATAAGGATGATGAGAATGTAGTTGAAAAAGAGGTTAACTTTGTGATAGCAGATTGTACTGCACCATACTATGGTATTATAGGTTGATCTTCCATCAACATGTTTAGAATGGTAGTGTTAACAACCTACCAGAAGGAAAAATTCCTTACCCTAACTAGGATAGGGATATGCTATAGAGGCTAGTAGCTCTCTCGAGCTCTATATCTAAGGCTTTAAAAAGATATCAGATCTATACCTCCAAGCAAGGCTCTAGCAATCATATGTGAATTAGAGGAGAACCTATAGAGGAAACATTGACAATTCAACTCAGTGATAATCCTAAACATGTGACAAAGGTTGGAGCTAGCATGATAGCTAACCTAAAGGAATGCATAATAGTTTTCCTCTGAGGTAATAGGGACATTTTTGCTTAGTCTACTTCTGACATGTTGAAGACACCTAAAGAAGTGATCACCCATAAGTTGAATATTGATTTGAATATGAATGTTATACAACAAAAGATGAGATATTTCACTCTAGAGAAATAAGCTGTAGTTGAAGAGGAGGTGTAGAAGTTGTTGAAGGTAGATTTTATTAGAGAGGAGCCATACTCTACATGGCTTGCAAATTGTGTCCTAGTGAAGAAAGCAAATGGGAAATGGAGGATGTGCATTAACTTTATTGACTTGAACAAAGCATGCTCGAAGGATTGTTTTCCCCTGCTTCAAATAGATCAAATGGTTGACTTGACCTCAAGGCACACTTTGTTAAGTTTCATGGTTGTATTTTCTAGATATAATCAAATCAAGATGTAACCCTCCAATTAGGTACATACCTCCTTCATTACAAATTTTGGAACTTAATACTACAAGATGATGTTGTTTGGATTGTAGAATGTGAGAGCCACATATAGGAGATTAGTTACAAAGATGTTTAATCCTCAAATATACAAAAATATTGAGGTTTATGTAGATAACATGATAGTGAAGAGAAAGATGAACAACGACCACTTAGCCGACCTTCGAAGGACTTTCGACACCCTAAAGAGTTACAAGATGAAGCTGAATCCACAAAAATGTGTATTCAATGCCACTTTAAGAAAGTTCTTAGGCTATATGGTGACATAATGTGGAATTGAGACTAATCCAAAGGAAATTTAGGCCATATTGGATGTGGAGTCATAAAAATCTATTAAGGAGGTCCAAAGGCTAACTAGTTGAGTGGCAGCATTAAGTAGGTTTGTTTTAAAAAGTGCAGAAAAAGTATGTAGAGTTTTTTAAAGTTTTAAGTAATCCATTTGAGTTCCAATGGAATGAGAATTGTGAGAAGGATTTTAAAGTGTTGAATGAATTTTTGACAAAACCTCCAATCTTGTCAAAACTTATGGAAAGAGAAACACTCTATTTATATTTGTTTAGAAGTGATCAAGCCCTCTCCTCTGTGCTAGTACGAGCAAAAGGAAAAGTGCATAGACCAGTTTATTATGTAAGTAATGTCCTATAAGGGCCTTAATTAAGATATACAAAGCAAGAGAAGTTTGACTTAGCCATAACAATCATCATAAGGAAGCTCCAACCCTACTTTGAGGCTTATCAAGTCATAGTGTTGATTGATTAACCTTTGAAGTAGGATCTACATAAGCCCGATGCCTTAGGTCACTTGGTGAAGTATGCTTTGGAGCTTATTTCCCTTAGGATTTAATATCGACCTAGGGAAGCATATAAAGCTTAGATCTTAGTAGATTTCATTGTTGAATTCACTAGGGCAGAAAGTTCTAACTTAAATATAAAGCAACGGACCTAGAAATTGTATGTGGATGGTTCATCAACTAATAAAGGAACTAGAGTAGGATTAATCCTCATAGGTTCAATAGGGGCTCAAATCTCTTATGCTATAAAGTTCAGCTTCCCAACTAGTAACAACGAGTCAGAATATGAAGCATTACTAGCTAAGATGAGGTTCGCAAAGGAATTTGGAGCAAGGCATTTGAACATGTTTTCTAACTCCCAATTTGTGGTTAACCAAGTTATAGGAAATAGCATGGCTAAAGATGAAAGCATGGTCAAGTATCGAATTTTGAGGATTGGCAATTGATGAAGATACCAAAGGTAGAGAACTATGTTGTAGACATGTTGTCTAAATTAACCTCTACAGGATTACCAAACTTAAATGAAAGCATCTTGATTGAATATTTGCCTAAAAGGAGTAGAAAGTTATGACCACAAGAATGCTTAGAAATTCAATAGAAGGATCTAGAGTATTGTTGGATGGATCCGATCATAGAGTATTTGGAGAAGGGAACTTTGCCTCAAGATGGCAAAGAGGCCTAGTAGCTTATTCATAAAGCAATCAATTTTTAATTAGTTGATGGGAAATTATACAAAAGAGGCATGAGTATGCCTTCCTTGCGATGCCTTTACCTATCTAATGCATTAGCCGATCTACACTATGAGGTGTGCAATAATCATATTAGAGTAGTGACTCTATATGTCTAAGCTCTAAGACTAAGATATTAAGGACCTATAATGAGGAAAGACATTCTTAGTCTAGCTTAGACTTGTGATCGGTGTCAAAGGAATGCTCTGGTTAAATAAGCTCTAAGCTTATACCTAATTCCTCTTTTAGTCTTTTATCTAGTGGGGACTATATATACTTAGCCTAGTCCTAAAGAGAACCAAGTAGAAGAGATACATCATTGTAGTAGTAGATTATTTTACTAAGTGGGTTGAGGCCAAAATTGTAGCAAGTATAGCTGAATAAAGCATTAAAGCGTTCATGGTAAGTAACATTTTCACTAGGTTTAGGATACCATATGTAATCATAACAGACAATGGGCTACAATTCAATAATGATAAGTTTAGGGAATTATGTCAAGCTCGGAATATTAGATTATGCTACACATTTGTAGAGTGCCCCCAAAGTAATGGTCAAGCTGAAGTTGTAAATAAGGTGACTTTGCAAAGTTTAAAGAAGATAAATAAGCTAGTAGCAAGTAGGAAAATAAATTGCCTAATGTTTTGTAGAGGTATAGGACCACCCAAAGTACTTTAAAAAGTCACACTCTATACCAATTAGCTTTTGGGATAAAGGCGGTATTGCCAATTACATTATAGGTAGAGAACACAAAGGTCTAAGCCTACAAACTCGATTATAATGATATTAACCTTTTAGCTAGTCTAGGTACAATCCATGGAAGGTATGCCTTGGCCAAAGCTTATCTCACTACTTATCAGCAGCAAGTAGCTCAATATTATGATAAGTGAGTCGAGCATAAGTACTTTTCACCTGGTGACTTGGTAAATAGGAAACTTGAAGCATTAAGAGCAAGGAAAAGCCAATGGAAACTCACCTTTGCTTGGGATGATCTCGTTAAAGTGAAGGAGGTGGTAGGGAATGGACATGCTTATAAGTTAGAAAGGCTTAATGGACAATCGATCCTTAGGGCATGGAATGTTGATAACCTTAGACCATATTTTGAATAAAGGATGTTAATGATGGACGCTTGAAGAATGAATGAAGATATGTCTATTTGTTTATGAGTTTTGTTGTTGTTATGATAATTCTGTGTGGCTTGTATTTGGTTGAACTTATTTCTCATATAGGATATGTGTTTCTTTCAATTGGATATGATGTTTTAATTTTATCATGTGTTGTAATCATGTTTTAAAAGGTTGGGACCAATTTTCCGACATAGTTCCTTTCTGTTATGGCATTTAATGAAATGCTTGTTCATTGTCCAACTTTTCTTACTCTTCTCTATTCTGTTATGATGTTTATCATTAAAGTATAACTTAATGGAAAATAAGATCGCAATCTTCAAATAAGACCTTTAAGAGCCTCTAAGCCTTATCAAAAGGGCAACGAGTAAACTATAAAGTGCTAAATCCCTTAATCCTATGCTTAATGGACGATGGGAAAGGATATCTATGGATCTATAAGTCCTAAGTAAGGATGACAAGACCTTAAACCCTTAAGCCTTTGTAAGGGTGAAAGGTATGGTGGCTATAAGTCTTCTTAAGGATGACGAGCTATAATATATCCTTAAGTCTTTGACTAATGATGAGAACAACACTCTAAACCTAATATATAAGCAACAAGCTATCGATGATCTAACTAGCTCTAAGTCCATATAAATGATGAGCTATTAAAGATTTAATGAGCCTTACGTCCAGTAAATAAATGACGAGCTACCCTTACCCCCCTAGGCTACCAATTAGCAACAGGACAATAAACTCTAAGTCTATCAAGACAAGTAGAAAACTAATCACATCTAGATGAATATTTCTCATCATTATACATTCTTAAGTCCAACATGTAGGGGTCTCATCAAGAGCTCCAAAGCTATTAAAGAAATAAAAAACAAGCTAGTTGGCAAACAACTTAAATCAGCTGAATAATATGATTGAAGTTAATTATAGAATATTGGTAATTATTTATGCTAACTTTTGGCAATGTAAAAATAACTTTAAGATTTGGAGAAGGAAGTGAAAGAAGTCTTTTCAGGAAATTTTACGTGGTACCAAGGTTGGCATACCAACCTAAGGGCAAGTTTCAATCATTAATAAAGCATGGAAACAAAAATAATTAGAAAGGAAAGGAAATTATTAGTCTAGAGCTTAACTAAAGGAGACATCTTAAGCATCTAAGCCTTAAGTTGTATTTGGTGGCTAAAGGATTAGGAGCTATTACTTCCAAGACATTAAGAGCTTCGTCTTGTCCTTTTGTATTAATGGGATTAGCTATAGGGGCACTTATGTCCTCTGCTGCCTATTCTTCCACATCAGCCTCTTCTCTATAGCCTCTTCAACTTGGACTTAGGTATCTTGTACCTATTTGCTGAAATTTAAGCAACTAAGGTCATACTTAAGGTAGTAGATTAGAACTTCTCCCCAAGATAAGTTGATCCTTGTAGATACCCAATTTTTGCTCCCCTTTTATTTTTCAAATTAGGTTATAGGGTCCTAAATTAGGAAAAGTTTAAAAAATAGAAAATTAGTTGTTCTTGGGTTAGATTTGTGTATAAATTGATGATCATGGGACATAGACAGACACACACAATGAACAGAATCATTCTCCACACTCTCTCTATCCATTTCTGATCACTTTCTCTCTCTAATGCACTCCCTCTCTCTTCGATTCTCTCTCTTTACTCTAACCCGAGCTGAGCCACCACTCTAGGAAGACTACCCGCAGTTCAAGCTCCCCAACCTAGTTGTTTTCGACCTTCGTCGTAACCCCTAACAACTCTACTAAGGTAGCTACCACCAAACCCTAACCGCTGCCCCTCTCTCTCTCCTCGAACCACCACCCTTAGCGTCCTTCGACCCAAACTAACATCACAGCCACTCTCTTCGTACCCTTAAATCCCTAAACCAACACTCCATTCGTGCCCAACTACCACCACGTCGGAGGAACGAACACTACTACCGATCGCTACTTTCAAAACCACCAAAAACGAGCTCCATTAACCACGGCGTTCCCCCCACCCCACCGCCCCCCCCCCCTAATCCCAATTAGAAACACAAAAAAGCCCCTTTTCCCCTTCGATTTGGAGGTTAAGTTGGGCTAAATCGTACCCCACTGGTGCTGGTGAAGAGAAAGCCAAGATCTGACTCCACCTGACCTAGAGGATTAACTCGCGACCCGATCTAGCAGTCTAACCTGACTCGTAATCCAAGTTTGACCTGGGTATCCTACTACCTTCGCCCGATTTCTTTTTTATTTATTTATTTTTCTTGTTTTGTTTTATTTATTTAATCCATGTAAATGTAATTAAAAAAAAAAGAAGAAAATAAAAAGAAAGTAAAAAAAAAAAAAGAAAAAAGAACGAAAAAGTAAAAAGAAAGAGAAGAAAAAGAGAAAGAAAGAAAGTAGTCTATTTATTTATTTTAATAGAAATAGATAGAATAAGTATAAAATGAATAAGATAATACAATAAAAATAAAAATAAATAAATAGGTTAGTAAACAAAAATCATTTTCACACTTTAAGTGAAAATAAATAAACCTTTTTTCAAATTAGGACTATTTTAGAGTTTCCAAAAATAAAACATCAATTAGGACCCTTTAAAAGAATTTCCTTAAATAAACTAAACTAGGTAAAAACGTAAATGTGATCCTTTTTCAAAAATTAAAATCAAACCACCCACTAAAGTTTTTCATAAACGAACTATAGAAGTTTGATCCCGAATAGTGGGTATGTAGACACCTGTATATAAGTATAGGACGACTTAAAATATGAAAAGTTTTATCTTTTTCATTTTTAGATATTTATGTAAATTAATCAATTTAATCACATGTATCATGATTAGATGTTTTTTAGAAATTAAAAAGGGTATATTTGAAAAGCGAAGTTAAATTCGGAAAGTTAAAAGTGGTACCCGTTTAGGGTTTAATAAATTAGCCTTTAGATTCAGATCTCTGGTTTTTTTTTTTTAAAAAAAAAACCGTATTTATAACTTGGTTTTTTAATCGATAGACCAGTAGCTAAGTTATAATCAATCCACCCAATTGGTTATAATTAACCCCTTTTCCTGACTCCAATTAGGTGATGACTCCAAATCTTTTCAAATTGGAAAAAATAGTCTTTTTTAAACCCTAGTCGATGGTCAATATTAAACGGGTAGGGTTTAGTATTGATCAATTTAGAGAAGACTTAATTTTATAAAAAAAATTGGAAGGGTGAAAAACCAAGCTCAACAATCCTATCCAATCCCATCCAATACCTTTCGGTGCATTAATCTTATGTATTCTTTGCTCTCCTAAATTTCCTTATAGGCTTTATCATAAACCCTCTAATACATGTATTGAGCCTAATTTCAATCTTTTTAAACTTATTTTATACTAAATCTAACTTGCTTAATATACAATACTTGACATTAAATTAAGTAAAAATATTTTTCTTTGAAAAAGTTATAGAAAAATATTATGAAAATATTTTAGAAGTCGCCAACTAGTAAAACCGATAAAATAAGGGAATAAGGTTTCTTGGGTAGAAGGTTAAGAAATCCTAATCCAGTCATTAGCCTACTATTTTTTCTAAAAAATTATTTTTAGAAAACTTTAACTAAAGAACTAGGTCCAGATGCTAACTTATTAAGACATTCATTATCATGTAAGAATTTAAAAAAATCAACTAATAGACCTTTATTTTTATAATTTTTCAAAAAAAATGTGAAAACCTATAAAAATGTGAAAATGCATGAAAATGAATTTTTTACTATTTTTTATTATGAATTTTCCCAAAAAAATAAAAAAGAAAACAAAATATTTTATAAATTTTATAGCTACCTCGAAAGTGCTTACGTACCCGCTAATTTATTTAAAAAACTTTAGTGTGTAAATTCATTTTATTTTGAAAACAGGTCAAGTTTACATTTCTTAACCATTTATTTAAAAAAAAAAACCTAAAAGACTTTAATTTATCCTAAATTTTGAAAAAACAAAACCTTAAAAACCTAATTTTAGAAAAGACCCAAATTAAGACTTTTCATTTAAAAAAAAAAAAACAACTACATGATAAAATCATTGTTTAAAAAAACCTTACAAATGCAATTTTTATGAAAACTTAAAAAATATGAAAATATTAGCAAAAGGTATGAAACTTTTTTAAAAAATGCAATTTCCATGCAAGTATGCATTTTTATTTTTTATTATTTTTGTTTTGGTAAAAAATGTGATAACATGTTAAAAAATAACTAGCTAATAAGAATTGATACCGATACCTACAAAAGAACGATGTTAGTAATTTTTCAAATGAGTCTTAGTTATGTAGTTTTAAGAAACAAGAAACTAATATCACCCATCAATAATATGCCTATACTAAATAAAATATGATAAAGGCAAAAACCAAAATAACCAAACGAAACCATGCTTAATGCTAAATAATTAAAAGAACATGCAATAAAAAAAGACTAGGTTAGTATGAGTGTTAATGATAATATTTATGTAGAAAATAAAACAATAAATAATACCTAAACTAAAAATAAAGGAAACAAACAAGGGAATTAAAAGACAAAAGAAACCTACCTATCCTATTAACACGTGAGTTGGGTCTAAGGTTCACTATACCTAGATCCAAGTTGGGTATAAGAGCTCTACCGAATCATGGCCAAGTTACACTTCTAGCACCAATCCAACTTCTTTCAACATATTATAATCAATGCACCAAATAGAAGATCAAAGAATGATGAAGATCCTATTAATGAAACTCGATTTGGTGGTAGTGTCATAACTAGTAGCGGTCATTTTGGTGGTGTTTGAGTTATGGGTTGTGGCGGCTGTAAGCATGGGTTACGAATTTAGGCTTTGTTGGCGTGATTTTAGGTATGGTGTATGATGTTGGGTTAGTTGCGTGATGGGTAAGAGAGGGTGATCAATGGTGGGTGTTTGTTATGTTGGTTTTTAGGGTTAAGTGGTTACTGTATGGGTTGCTACAGTATACAGTTGGGGGCTACTGTGTTGTAGGTTGTTACTAGATATGGGTAAGTTATTAGGGCAGGTAACATGGTGAGGCTGAAAGAGAGGGTCTAGGTCTATCGTAAGGGATGATGTTGGGTTAAAGTAACATGGGTGGATGGCACTATGGTAACTGTTGTCACACATTGTTGTGGTTAGAGGTAGTCTATGTGAGGGTAGATGTTGGGTTTGTTTGGGTCTACTATTGTTGGCTTATGTAGTGCATCCTCGAGGGGTAGCAGGGTTTTATGAGGTGTAGGGTGTTATTGTAGCAGTGTCCTTGTGGTGGAGTTTGATGTTGATGGGGTTATAATGAGTCGATAGTGGCGAATGTGTTGTGACTGTTGCGTATCAAGTGAATATACCCCCTCTGTTGCTCATTTTCAAACTTGTTATATCATAAAAAAGTACAAATAAAAATAAAAAAATTAAAATCTTTCAACTACTTTTTCATCGTGTTAAATCCACCACAAATAAGATTTAAATCCTACATGATTTCATCAAATATTTATTGATTGATTATTTGTATAAATCTTTATGACATTTAGGTGTTTTAACAATGATTTCTTAAGGTTCATACTAACTCTACTAGAAAATGATGAAGATTTAACTCTAATTATTTAGGATTCAATTCCATCTTCATCTTCCTTTTCCATGGTTATTGTTTTGTGAAGAAGAAGCTGGTCAAGTGCAAGGCACATGACAAAAAAAAAATGCATACCTTGTTGCTATGTAGAATCGAACCCATGACTTCCTGTACCCACATGAAAACTCTTACCACTTGAGCTACTAATCACTCCTTAACTTGTAGTGTACTTCATTAATACATAACCTTCTAAATATATGCCAAGCTTTAGTTTTTATTTTCAAACCTTAACCTAATTTACTCTAGCTTATTTTAAAGTGACCTAAACTTATTTAAATGGGTTAAAATATACAAGTTAAGAATTTTCAATACAAATTTAATTTAATAAATCTTAAGTCTTATTTTTCTATCTAGTTAAAATTATTCAAACTTTCAACTAAACCAAGTCAACTTAAATGAATTCTAATTTTAGTGGACTTTTGTCAACAAATATTTTTTAATGAAGCTCGATTTTTCAAAAACTTAGAATTTATTAAATTGCACGTATATTTTTAATATTGCCTAATCCGATTCTAAACGACTCACTAATTTGAGTTAAACTCTTTTGACACTTTTTCTTTTTTCAAATTTTCAACTTCTTCTTCTTTTTTTGTATTTTTTCAATTTTTATTTTGTATATCAATTTATTTATTTTTTGTAAACCTGGCCTAAAATAAAATAAGAGAATAAATAAATGGGCAAAAATAGGGTATCTACAATTGACTCTCCCTATAGCAAAGTTTGATGAAAACTTCATTATGAAGACAAAAGATATGCCTATTCTTGCCAAATCTAAGCTTTAATTGATGGGGTAGAGACTACTGACCTAAATGGTCAGTTAAAAATAAATTTAACTTGAAAGGTCAACTAAAATGAATACTGACTGGAAACGTCAGCTAAAAAAGCATTTCGATTTGAAAGGATGAGATAAATAACATCTTAGCTTAAAATGTTAGATAAATGAGATTCTACCTTGAAAGGTTAGGGTAAAAAAGATAAGGTCCTAACTTAACAAGTTAGGGTAAAAGGGATAAGGTCTTAACTTAATAGGTTAAGGAAAAATGGATAAGATCCTGGCTTAATGAGTCGAGGTACAAGGGATAAGTTCCTAAATTGAGAGGTCATGGTAAAAGGACAAGATCCTAACTTGATGAGTTGAGGTAAAATGGATAAGATCCCGACTTGATGGGCTAAGGTAAAATGGATAAGATCCCATCTTAAAAGGCTAGGGTATAAAGGTTTCTAGCTTAAAGTGTTAGATAAATAGGCTCCTAACATGAAAGGTTAGGGATCCTTAATAGGACAGCTCTCTTAAGAATATAAAGGTTAATTTCCTACTTAGACTAACAAGTTAGGACTAGAGGTTATTGCTCTCCTAATGAAAAGACTGTTAATAGCTATCTTAAATGGATAGACAAGTTTTTCACAAAACAATTGCAAGCTTAGACCATACTCTAAGCTTTATGGAAATGCTAAGAGATAACTTTTGAAGGATGTTAGGACAAGACTTGATTTGATTCAACTCAATTCTTTTGAAAAATTTTGTCTTTTCTTTGCTCTTGAAAAGTTTGACTTTGGAAAAAAAAAACATTTTCAAAAGCTTATTATTTTTGGAAATATTGCTAACAAATTAGAGAAGTTTCACTGGCTCTTATAGTTGGATCTTGGTGGCAAATTGCCCTAATACTTAATAGTCATTCATTTTAGTCTCCTGATTTGTTGGTGACTTACTACCAAAACTTAGGCCTTAGTTACATTGAGAATTGATTTCTAAAAACACTTGAAAGCGTTAACTTTAGACTTAAGGCAAATGATGATTCATGCCCATAGGGAAGTATTCAATTTTTCTTTTATTTTCCACTTAGGGAATAGTTGCCATTACCTGAAATATTTAGTCCAAGAAGACTTCCTTATACTCCCACAAGCCTATTTTCACTCTCGGCATTGATTCCAAAAATTATAATCCATCATGTAAATGATACACTTAGTCAATCAAGTAGGTCTTTTTAGGCTTGCAATGTAAGGCTTTTGATTGATGGTTTGAGTAAATGGAAAATAATGTATTGTGGCCAATTTTAAGAGAAAATCTTCTTTCATTCAATCTTAGGTTTATAAGTCAAGAACCTTAGGGGAAAACTAAACCTTAGCTTGCCTTAGTGTCATGAGCAATTTTTGTTTAAGATAAATTCATTTCTTTAGTTAGAAGAGTTGAATTAGGGTTGGTAAAGTGTATAGGATCATAGAACTAGGGTTTCATGCTTTCAAAATTGGGAATCTCACCATGTTTAGGCTTCAAGTATTCTTGGGAAAGTTTACAGTTTTGAGCATTGCAGCTCTATTATGGGTATTGTTCTCAGCTTTCTGAATACATAGGCTTTGTGCTTGTAAAATCACTCTCACATTTGAATAGGATCACCTTATTTTTTCTTTTTCCCTTTTCATTTTTCTTTTTTTCTCTTTTTTCTTTTTTTTTTTCCTTTTTTTTCTTCTTTTCATTCTCTTCTTTTTCTTTTCTTTCCCTTTTTATCAAGATGATCGCTATCTATTGTCTCGAGTTCCCATTTTAATAAAATTAAAGCCTTAAATCCATGAGTTTAAAGGTAGGCTTAGGTGAAGTGTGTATAGGCTAGAGGTGTTCAGACAAAGTGTACGGATTTAGAGTACTTAGAAAAATTAATGGTCTTAAGATGAATCAACTTAGGTAAAGTTTATGCAAATTGATGCTCTCCCTAATTGCAAAGAAATTGAATTATCTATGATAATTATTTCTCATGAATTAGTGTAACTGAAGCAAGCACAAGTTAGTTTATTCCCTTTTCTCCAAATTAATGACGTTAACCTCCTGATTACCCCTGTGTAGGGTGGTTCTTGATAAGATTGATTTAGAAAGATCTCCCTAAAAGGCTCAAATGGGTTTGCAAGGGATAATTGTGTTTAGGATGATGAAATAAATGACTAACTTTATTTTAACATATGTATTAGGTTCAAGATAAACCTCCTTTAAGAAATAAGCCCAATTCCTTACTTTGATAGCACTTACCTCTCATGTATTTATAGTTAATGTTTAAGATATGGTTTGCACCTCTTCATTCTAAAAATTTCATGTAATGAGTTACCTTCCCCAAGTAGAAATTAGTTGTTCAACTAAACTTAACTGTTGATTAAAGCTGCTACAGGCTTAATTAGATGGATGGGTCTAGAATAATGCCCCATTTATCACCCCAAGCTCTAGCTCATTAGGCTTATTAGTAAGATAATTCATAGTGGAGACCAACTTTGTGATTGCTTTCAAGGTGGGAGTAGGTGGCTAGTTTTGTAGAGTGAGTAGGTATTATGTTTCGGACCTTTTAGGCTTGGAAGGGGTTGGTGTAAATGGGTAAAACTCCAAATAAAGTTAGTAGGCCATGTATTTGGGTTCTCTCTTTCTTGAAGTGGGTTAAAATAGGTGGGAATGTCTAGGGTTTATATTTGGGGTTTCCTATCTTAGGCTTATTAAAAGGTTTAGTGGTGTGCCTCTTGAGTTTTCAATTTAGGGATAGGTTAATTGAACTCATCTCCACTATTTTTGAAGATGTGCCCCCTCAGTACTAGGTCTTAGCTCATGGGCTACCAAGGACTTTGGCTAGGTTAGCCTACTTAAATACAATCTTCAAGAGCTTTATGAAATTCTCCACTTGTTAGTATTGTCCTTTTTCCTTTTAAAAAAAAAAAATCTTGGAAAATTTCAATTGGTAAAAGCCAAAGACCAACCTATTGTACAAATGATGAGATTGCGAACTCTCCATAAAGTTAGAGCTGTAAAATGAATAGTGAAACTAATGACAACTAATAATGGATAAGGTGATTATTTTACAAAAGGTGATGTACGAAAAAAGTGAACCTAAGGACATAATTATTTATAATCCAAGAATTATTTACAAGACTTAAAAGTTTCTTTATTTTTTCTTTTTTTGGAAAAAGCTATTTTGTTAATGAAAGTCAAAGACTTATATTACAAATGACTACATTGATGCTTATTACGAAGATGATAAAGCTACAAAAGTGATATAAATGATGGCATTCATTATAAAAATGATGACTTTATGTAAGAGGGATGATTATTTTATATTAGAATGAGTTAAACTGAGATAATAGGACTGAGTGATTATTCTACAAAGGTGACAATAGATTATGGGAAGGTGGTAATATTATGACAACATGGAAAAGGTCGACCTAAGAAGATAATTAAATTATTACTATTTCCTAAAGAATTGACAAATTAAAGGGTTTTACTACTAAGATAATAGGAAACTAATTAGAAAGATGACGATTGAGGATAAAAAAATGATTATTTCACAGCAATGACATTGAACTATGGATAACATAGTAATGACAATTTATAACTTTAGAGACATTAACTATTTTACAAGCCTAATGAGAAAATTTTTATTTTTTATTTACACATGTGTACATGTACATGTACATGTTACTGACTTTGAGTGTAATGAATGATTATAGTAAAGAAAAACAAATGAACAAATCATGAACAGAACAAAAGCATGTAGATGCAAATGTGGAAACTACAAATAATAGTCCAACAATTTTTGTAAATTTTTTTCAAATTGTAACCTTATTAAACTCCCATACCTACGTCAATTAAATTACCAATGGACTTATCTCTCATTAGGTCTACAATTTTCCTATAGTTATAAATGGTGAATAAAGTATAGAGGAAATATTACAAAAACAAATACTATTTAATAAATTACAAGGAAGCATTGTTTACATGTAAAGGGACATAGGAAAATATTATACAACCATTATATCACATAAGAAACTAATAAAGTTGCAAATCTTTGCCCCTACTTATTTTATTTATTTATTTATTTTTTGAAAAACATTGCACTAATATTCGTTTGCTAGCTCACAAAAGATTTAATGGATTCTATCTTGACCTTTTATTACACAACCTTTTACTCATACACTAGTGAAAAAAAAAGGCTATGATACATAAGGGATATGTTACAAGATAATATTTACAAACAATTGTATATAATACAAGAAAGAAGATAAAAAAGAAAAACATATATAGAAATAACATATAAAAATTAAGGCATAAACAAAAAAAAAAAGATTAATGCAATAGGCTACACACAGATGCAATATAGTAGGGATTAGTAATTAATAAGTTATAGAGACAAAATTATTACAAACCTACATTCAACATTCATGTACTCTTACATATTAAATTTTTGAAAATAAAGCTCGTGGACACTTATATATATAAGCGTGTTAATTAACTTAATTATTTCTTTTTAAATAGAAGCCTAATTAGCCACGAGTCATGTCATGACTCGAAGGTTGGCCTAGTCATAGCAAGTGTCGTATATCATATAAAGGACTGTAGAAGAGTTTGCCTTCCAATTGATAACCTTTTATGTGACATACAAGACTACTGCTACAACTAAATACTCAAGAGTTATGTAGGCACAGATAATATCATAACATAGTTATATTAACATAAGTTTCATAATATAACTACAATACATATTAGCAAATACACTAAGTCTTTAATATACTATTTTATAGACTAATAGATAAACTGGATAATACATAATATTAGATAATAAGTCTCTGCTTGAGAGTTTGCTACAATAACAGTAATACTCTCTTAACTCTCTACTAAAACTCATACAATCCTAAAAGCTTGTCACTAGCCTCGGGCATGCTATAGCCAGGAGTAATAAAAAGATCCTCCTGCAAAAGCAATCTATACAGGTATAAGTTAGAAAGTTTAGTGAGCTATCTTTCAACTATACAACAAATAAGTTATTCAGCAATTAACTTTCAGACATATGAATGCATGAATACATAGAATGCCGCACAAATATATGCAGGTGACCAGGTACTATATGCAATTTAGATTTAACGCCCTCCGAAGTTAGGGTTGGAATATACATGGTACTTATAAACCTTATGGAATTTTGATAACCCAAAAGTAGAATTAGATGAAAGAGTCCTCAAATAGTCCCTAGAACCATCTAAATATAATAATAAAACCTAGGTAAAGGAATCGAACCCTAAGTGTTCAACCAAAAACCCTAGTTAAATTAAAGTAAGCCTCAAAAACCTAACTAAATGAGCAACCCTAAGACCCTGAATACTCAAAAAACCCTAGGATGATAACAAAACCTTAAAATGATCATTTAACCCTATTTAAGTGATGAAATATCTTAACACCATAAATAAATAGTAATAGTAAGGTTGAATCGATCAATATAAGTGACCTATATCACTAAACAATTGAAACCCTAACTTTCGAGCTCATATGCAAATTAAATTACTATGAACGAGCACCAAACCAAAAGAAAACCCTAAGTACATGTACAGGCAACTTGGATTAACTAAAGTATAGTATCAAAGTTCAATAAAACCCTAAGCATATCCTAATTATACCTAATTAACTTAATTTTGCTTAGTTACTACCACTTACCCTAATCAAATCCTAATCCTTAACCAACTTTCATTACATCTTAATTAGCTACAGGTTAAACATGATTATGGTCCCTCTTTTTGTGCCTTGTCCTTGATTACTCTAAACACACACAACTTATCCCCCCATTCTCCCTCATTCTCACAGTTAGCCATACCCTCTCCCTTACTCATTTTGTTCCATTTTCACAACCCTAAAAGACTCTAAAACCCTCTCAAACATCAAACCTTAAGCTCCCTTTCTTCCTTCCTCTTGACTACCACCATCCACCTTATCGCTAGCCACTATAACACCACCATCACCACTCCAAATCACTTACCATGAAGCCTCATGCCTCACACATACAAACCACCACCCCCCCTTAGTCCTTCGACACATACACACACCCATACACATGCATAAACTCAAGGCACACACACCATAAGGAAGCCATCCCCGATCTTGCACCGATAAGTAGTTAGGTAAGTTTTTCCTTAGTGTTTCATGTAGGATAGTGTTAGGAGTTTGCATTTTCATAGCTATATCTTACTTTCTAGCATGGTTTTAGATGTTTTAGGGTATTTCATGAAGAACAAATAGGGTTAGTAAAGAAAAAACACACTTTTGATGAAGTGTCATATACTAGCAAGCATGATAATGTAGTGTAGTCTTAGTTTTAGGAGTAATTCATTAAGTACGATGATAAAACCCCCATTCCCCATACATGCCACCCCTTACATGTTCCCCTACAACATTTTTACACACTTTTATGTAGTGATTATGATTTTAGATGAGTACAAACATAAGTTACTTAAGTAAAATCACCATAAAAATCAAGTATTGCATGAAAATGGAAGATTTAACCCTAAGAACACTAGGAGGCTCTTACTTCTATGAACCCACCAGATCTGCAAATTATTGTTTGTTAGCTTAATGACATGTTTATTTAGTGTTAAGTATGATTTATAAATTAATTAACCAAGTTAAATAGGCTAAAGTGTAGTTAAGACCCTAAACTAGCTTAGTTAGTGATTATATGCTTGAAAATGGTGATAATGGCTATTAAAACCTTCATGATCAGATCTATAAAGCAAACAAAAGTGGGTTAAACTTAAGTCCAAAAAGACAAGTAGGCTTGAGTCGAAGGCTCTAAATAGTGATTTAGGCACGTAAAGCCTAAAAAAACTAACCTTAGAGCCTGTAGACATCCCATTTTTGTCCATTCTTTATTTTTCAGAATTTTTAGGATAAGGTAAAGGGTTCAAAAGCCAAAAAAAAAAAAGAAATTTAGAAAACTATAAAAAATAGAAAATTTAGGAAAATCCAAAAAAATAATAAAATTAGAAAAAATAGAAAATTACAAAAAACTAAAAAGTAAGAAAAAACATAAAACATAGAGAATTTAAGAAATATAAATAAATAATAATTTTAGATAGTATAATAGAATATATATATTTTTTAATTTAGATAAAAAATAAATAGAGGGTTGTTGGGTCAAGTTTATATTGGAATTTAACCCAAGCTAACCTTGTCCATATGTATAATTTTATTGCACATATAAACAAGGTACAAGTTAACGGCTTAGCAGATAAACACTTGTGATAAGGATCAAAGAAATAGCAATGGGTCAGTAATCTAAAATAGGTATTCGAGATTCCCATAGAAAAGGAAGGTTTTGATGGTGAATGTAAATGAATATAACTCACCAAGACACAAACACAATCAGGGGTTTGAGCTCAAAATATGGTTCGATACAACTTACGAACACTAAATATCGCTCGAGATTCAAATGAAAGTTAAATACGACTCACTAACACACTCAAATGAAGGGGTTCACCATAATCTTGAGGATAAGATTAATAAGAACATGGGGACAATTAAAGAGTTTAATCTACACTTGATAATTCGACAATGCTAGCTTAAGAGTAGCCTTACTCAAAATGGGAAAGATTCCAAAACGTATAAATATACTTTTTGTCTAATTTCATATGTTGACGCTTATGTATATATGTATGTATTTATGATGTTTACAGATGTTGTTATTTATAGTAAGTCCTAAACCCTAGTAGCAAAACTGTAAAAAATGTACAAGGCATTAAACCCTAAAGAATTGGGCCCATAAATAAAATAAAGGAAAACATGTACAAGAATACAAAACTGTACATTTTACAAGGGGAGTACGCATGCAGTCACTCGGTATGTACTAGAAGGAGTAATATCCGAACTGAACGAGGTTAGCAGTTGGATGTGCAGGTATAGGAAGGAGTTCTAAAAGTCTTGCAGTGTTTAGCTAAGACACCCGAAAGGTCGAGTACTCAGCTTTATGATATCTCAACTCCTCGGCTGATGAAAGGCTTGATACCAAGTGTTTATCTTCTCACCTCTCGTCCTTCTGGCTTCTGCTCGGCTTCGCTATGCTTTGATAAGCCCAGGCTTCGAACAAGTTTCCTTCAGCTTAGATATAGTTGGAAGCTGATTCCCATCATTATCGTAGGTTTGAAAGGAAGTCGTCCTCGACATTAAATGTTGAGCACGGGCCGAGATGCTAAATAAGCTCTTTAAGTCGGCTACTTCCATTGAAGGTCGACAGTTTCAGCTTCACATTGTCAAGTCCTCGACTAGGTGCTCGAGGTTCATCCCTTGCATTCCAAGCTAGTCGATTCACCTAAGATCGGCTACTTCTGTTAGAACTCTACTCAACTATATCTTTTCTCAACCTCGGTTCTCTTTTCTAGGCTCCTTGATTTGTTTCGGAGTCAATACTCCTTTCATTTCTTCTTCTTCACTCAAGTCAGTTTTCTCTCCTTCTCAGCTCGGCAGCTCTTCTCTACTATCGATTATCATGATCAAGTTCATTAGAACCACTCCCACTTATGGGCACTCTCTCCCTTCTTTCCTCTCGACCATCTCATCTACAGCGTCTAACTAATCTAATGAGTTATTGGATAGAGCCAGTAAGATTCTGAATCTGATATTCTAAGTTGTCAACACGTTACCTCAAGCTTCCATGAGGACTATCACCAGTGTTATTGATACTATCTACCAACATTCTTGTCCGTACAGTAATTTTCCAGAAAATTGGACAAATAACAAAACATAATCATAGTAACCCAAAAACAACCACTACTTAACTTTTGCAACTACCACTGTTGACAAAAAACTACTATGAACAATATACTAAACTATTGAACAATAATTAATAGGGAGGTACAAACCACAAGTTCAAGCTTTAAAGAACACTAACATGCGTGTCTCCCTAAAGCTCTAATACCAAGATGATAAGGATCGAAAAAACAACAGCGAGTTGGTAATCTAGAATGAGTATTTAGGATTCCCACAAAAATGAATACAAAGAACAAGAAGGTTTTGATGGTGAATGTAAATGGATATAAATCATCAAGACACAAACATAATTAGGGGTTTGAGCTCACAATAGAGTTCAATATAACTCACGAATACTAAATGTCGCTCAAGATTCAAATGAGAGTTAAATACGACTCACTAGCACACTCAAATGAAGGGGTTCACCATAATCTTGAGGACAAGATCAATAAGAACATGAGGATGATTAAAGAGTCTAATCTATACTTGATAACTCGACAATGCTAACTTAAGAGTAGCCTTGCTTAAAATGGGAAAGATTCCAAAACGCAGGAATATACTTTTTGTCTAATTTCATATGTTAACGTCTATGTATATATGTATGTATTTATGATGTTTACAGATGTTGTTATTTATAGCAAGTCCTAAACCCTAGTGGTAAAACTGCAAATAATGTACAAGGCATTAAACCCTAAAGAATTGGGCTCATAAATAAAATAAATGAAAACATGTACAAGAATACAAAACTATGCATTTTACAAGGGGAGTTGACATGCAGTCACTCGGTATGTACTAGAAGGAGTAGTATCCGAATCGGATGAGGTTTGCAGTTAGATCTATAGGTTTGGGAAAGAGTTCCCAAAGTCTTACAGTGTTTGGCTGAGACACCAAAAAGGTTGGCCTATAATTGTCGAGTTCTAAAATTAGTCGGCAGGAGTCTCTCGAAGCTATGCTGAGTGGTTCTTTAGTC
Organism: Lumnitzera littorea; assembly: GCA_024138015.1. NCBI lineage: Eukaryota > Viridiplantae > Streptophyta > Magnoliopsida > Myrtales > Combretaceae > Lumnitzera > Lumnitzera littorea. The sequence goes on along the minus strand of JAMXBB010000003.1, from coordinate 56,724,620 downwards.
TCAAGTACTCAGCCTTGTGGTATCTTAGCTCCTCAATCAACGATAGGCTTGATGTCGAGTGTTTATCTTCCTACCTCTCTTCCTTTTGGCTTCTACTCAGCCTTGGTAAGCTTTGATAAGCCTAGGCTTCAAACAGGTCTACATTGGCTTGGATATAGTCGGAGGCTGATTCCCATCAACTTGGACCTGCATTTGGGTTTAGCTTGAAGGTTTGGGGTTTGAATCTTATCAAAGGCATGGAATGCCTTTTTTTTTTTTCAAAAGATACATTGCAACACAACAATTGTCAACATGTGTCAACCATGTCACCGGCTACATATCTTTCAAGATATGTGGCAACTTCTCATTAGTTGACACGGCTGACATGATACCATGTCAGTGCCTCTTTCTTCCACTTTCCTTTATCTTCCTTATTTTTCCTTAGAATTTCTATACTTTCCCTTCTGGTTAGTTGACTTCAACACCAATTATAAGCCTTTTTATGATGTAATTTCACCAAATTGATGGTGAAATTGCAAACTAGTTGTAGCTTAGTTTTAATTTCACCCAAAATCCTATCTACATTCATGATTGTATACTTTTGAATTGGGTTTGGAAAGTAAAAAAAAATTAATTATGGTCAAATTTCATCAATTCTTTTTTCTTAACCCAATTATTGAAATTGAACCTATGGAGCCATACATACACGATAGCAACCTGAATCTCATTCTCTCATCTACTTTTAAACATGACCACCATCATCCTATAACCACTGAACTACACGAGAACCTTACAGCCACACAAGCAACCCATTATCCTCTTCAAAGGCATACACCGATGCCCTAACTACTACAACACGCACGTAACAGCCACGACGTGCATAGTATACATACACACTATACGCCACTCTCATTACAAGCACCAATTGGAGCCTACCTTCTTTGGGCTACTCATTATCTACCTCAAATCCGCACTGGCACCCTTGTACACTATACGCATACACATAGCCCACTCTCTATCCCTATCTCCCGACCAATGAACCACAACACACACAAATCAATCACCACTTGATCTGAACACTATGCAGAGCTGCCCACTGCACAATCCTAACAATACCAAGGATTAACAACATCCCTCGACCTTTCTCTTGTACTACCTAACACCATCACAACCTCCTTTATGAACCCACTATGCCATTACCCACGCACATAAACATAATCACTACAAACTCCGATCTGATGACACCTTCTCGACTAACAACACCCCAACTTCGAACTAAACTCCATTAAGCTATCCACTGCGTGTGATCCTAATCCCAATCACCAACATTCACATGCATGCCATCCTCTTCGCTGACCATTGCACTCTTTCGACACATTGCTCACCACACAACTACACCCTCACCTACTCACACGAACATCAATCGGCCTTACCCCCTTCAACCAAACCACACATCGAACTCGCTCGCTCAATCATGGTTGTAACTCTAAAGCCATCTTTACTGATTCTGATTGAACCTAGATTTGAACATCACTACCACCATTCTCCTAGCACAAACCACCATAAATGGCTACCAAATACAATGGTGCTCTTACAAGACCCCCTATTGCCAATTTGAAATGCATGAAACCATCCTTACCTCCATAAAAATCATTTAGAAGTGCTTTAGATCAAGCCACCATGGTTGCCACTGCATTTTTGCATCCCTCGCTACTTATGTGCATAGTATGTGTCAAGTCAGTTTGACCAGTGTCCGACTCGGCCAAATCCATTAACCGACCCATGCCCAACTCCAATCTAACCCGTATTGCAAGTTTAAGTCTTGCACTTGTCTTTGTTTGGTAATTTATTCATTTATTGTTTTTATTTTATTTTTTTAATATATTTATTTATTTATTTGTTCTTGACAATTTTTGTAATTGTAAAAAAAAAAAGGAAAAGAAAAAAAAAAGAAAGAAAAAGAAGAAAACCAATAAAAAAGAGAAAAAGAATAAAACCAACATAAAATGAAAACTAATATAAATAACAAAAAAATCATTTTACCAGTTAGAAAACTAATTTTCCAATAAAATAAAAAAAATAAATCAACTATTTTTCAAATTATGACACTTTAGAATTTCCAAAAATAAAAACCCTAATTAAGATCCTTAGAAAATTTCCTTAATTAGTATCAAATCGGGTAAAAACATAAACCTACTATTTTTTTTTCAAAAAATTAAAATTAACTCACCTGCTAAAATTTTTGTGAAAGAATTATGGAAGTTTGATTTTGAATAATGGGTACATAAGAACTCATACATAAGTACGAGGTGGCTTAAAATATGGAAAAAAAAATTTTCCATCTTTTGTAAATAATCAATTTAATTAACTTAGTTGCATGTGATATGGTTTGTTGTTTAAAAATTGAATTCTGAAAAGGTATTATTGAAAAATAAATTAAATTTAGAAAGTTAAAAAGTGTTACCTATTTAGGATTTAATAGGATAACTCCTGGATTTAGATCTCTAGTTTTGAAATCATTTTAGAAATTGGTTTTATCAAAAGACCAATAGTTAAGTTATAATCAATCTACCCAATTGGTTAAAACTTAACTCTTTTTCCTAACTCCAATCGAGTGGTGACTCTAAACAATTTTTTAAAAGAAAAACCAATTTTCCTTAACCCTTAGTTAAGGACCAATATTAAATAGGTTAGGATTTAATATTGACCAAGTTAAGGAAAATATTAAAAACCAGGACAAAAGCTAAGCTTGACAGCTTGGCGACTCTACTAAGCACATCAAGAAGGTTAGCCACTTAAATACTTTTCGAAATTAAAATTTCCTTTTAAAATACCCATATTATCTATTTATTTATTTGTTTATTTGTTATTAATTTTGTGTATATACTTTGCTTCGATTTCCATATTTATTTTGCATACAACATGCATTGGGACATTGGGGGGGAAGGGGGTCATTTGTTACATCAAAGATGTAGAGTAGATATGGTCAAACACAAACCATATTTAGATCCTAGGATTTAGGGCTATTGTATAGGCTTCAGGTATTGTGGTCTAACCACTGCTCGAGGTTGATTAGGCTATTCACTTAAGCTTGATATGATCAATGAAAGTGTTTTCTATAAACAAGTGAAGTCAAAAAGCTTAAGGACCTTTTTGAACCATATATACTCATCTTTAAGCTTGAGTTAATGCATTACCCTTAAGAATTATAACCTTACTAATCGTTCAAGATTTTTAAATTAATCAAATTTTTGAAAATAGTAGTAGGGTTGCAACCTACGGAGTAATATATTAACCCAAACAATCCTAATATCTGCATATTTCCATGTGTTTTCTTTTGTTGCATTGATGACTAATTCTTGTCCATAAAATGTATAGATCTAGAATAATAGATAACCAAGCAAACAATCAAGAGAATGATAGGCAACAAGACATCTCTAGGATTCACAAGCAGCTACTGAAAGATGAGGTTACCTAACTAAAGGAAAAACTCAACTGTTCTAAAGCTCAAAATTAGGCCTTAAGGGCCTTTCTAGCACAAGTCATTAGGGAAAGCTATGAAATATTAGAGGACCTTAAGGCTTGTCTACGAGACTTAATTTAGGGTTTTTTCCAATTCATATCTAGAGAGTCTAGAATAAATGTCAAGTTCCAAAACAAATGATAGGTCTTCTACCTTTGTTTTCTATATTATGATCTTTTACAATAATAAAAGTTCTTTTTAGTTCATTATTCTTCATTCTTTAGCATTCCCTACTTTACAAATAGTCCTTCAATAAGCTCTCTCTCTCCTGCGATCACTTTCTATCTTTAACTCACTCTTTCTCTCTTTGATTCTCTCTCCCTACTCAAGCTCAAACTACAACACTACCCTAAGAGTACTTCCCCTAACTCAAGCTTCTCATTCTACCCCCTCTTGATTATAACCGTACCCCTTAGCACCTTCATCAAAACACCACCCCAAAACCTTAACTACTACATACTACTACCTCTCAAATCATCACTCTCGACCACCTTAGCCCTAAATTAAGTCCACAGCCAAGCTCCTCACCACCTAAAACATCAACCCCAACCCTTTACTAAGTTCCAGCAACCCACGTATGACTGAAACACCACTACCGCTGCTACCCACAACATGACCACTACCCAAACAGCCACCAACTACTACGGTACTTTGCCTACCCCCCTCCCCACCCCCAATCACAATCTAAAACTCACGAATACCCCCTTTCCCACTCTATTTGTTGCCCAAAACTCCTTGAATTGACCCCACCAAACTGCTGTTGAAGAGGAACTCAATCTGATCCAAATCTAATGGAGACGAATTGACTCAGATTTAAAGCTCGACTCAAGTTTAACCTACCGACCTATCCGACCTATTAGCCCACCGCATCTGAAGCTTCTTTTTTTTTTTTAATTTCCCTTTACTTTTTTAGTTGTTGTTTGATTTTATTTCTTTTTTTTTTTCCTTTACAATAGCCAATGTAAATAAAGAAAAGAGAAAAAAAAAAGAAAAAGAAAAAGAAAGAAAGAAAAAGAAGAAAAAAAAAAGAGAAATAGGAAAGAATATAAAAACAAAAATAAAAAATAGTTTATTAGTTTATTTATTTTATTATCATGGAAATGGATAAAAAGTAAATAAAAAAGTATAGGATAAAGAAAAAAATAAGTAAAATGGGAATAAATAATTGTTTTGTCACTTAAAAAAAAAACATTTTTCCAAAATAAGAAAAAATAAATTAATCCATATTCAAATTTAGGGTATTTTAAAATCTTTCAAAAAAATAATAAAATATCCAATTGAAGACTTTTTTTTTCTTAGAAATTTCATTAAATAAACCAAATTGAACTAAATGCATAAACTTGATAGTTTTTTTTTTTTTATTAAAACAAAATAAACCACTAAATTTTTATAAAAAGAACTATGCATGTTTGATCCCGAATAGTGAATATATAGGCACCTACGGGGTAATGATAAAAAGAAAGAAAAAAACCTAATTTTCTTTTTTTACTTCACTTATCCAATTAGAATAACTAACCAAGTTTTACCTTTTAAAATTGAAAAGTGATTTTTAAGTTTAATTTTAAATTTAGAAAGTCAATGATACTCATAAGGGTTTAAAAACTTACCGACCAGATCTAGAGCTTTGGGTTTTTAAAACCATTTTTTTAAATCGGTTTATATCAAAAGACCAGTGACTAAGTTATAACCAATCCACCCAATTAGTTATAACTTAACTCTTTTTTCCTAACTTCGATCGGATGGTAACTCCAAGATGTTTTCAAAGTATAAAAAATCGATTTTCTTTAAACCCTAGTCAGGGGTCAGTATTAAATAGGTAAGGATTTAATACTGGTCAGTTTAAAGAAGTTCTAATTTTCAAAAACTAGGAGGGTGAAAAACTAGGCTCGACAAATGATAAGGATACTTTCGACTCATTCCTTAAATGAAGTCCACTTTGAATGTGATATGTAGATTAAAATGAAGTTAGGCATTCATTTTTAAATCCTAAACACAATTATCTCTTGCTAACCCCATTAGACCTATTTGGAGAGTTTTCAAATTTAAACCCTATCAAGAACCAACTCATAACAGGGCAATTCAGAGGTTACGGTCATTGATTAGAAGATAAGGATAAAATTGGTTTATTCTTGTTTAAGTAACGTTAATTAAAAAATGACTTTTGTTTTTGATAAATTATTTTTCTTTGAAATGAAGAAAAGACAATTCCTTTTCAAGCATCTCAAGCTTATACCTATCTCACCTAAGCCCATAAACTAGAAATCCATGGATTTAAGGCCTTAAATTGCTAATGGAGACAATTATCCTTGGGGCCAAAAGAAAAGAAAGAACAGCAAGAGATAGTGGAGCAAAGTAATAATAATAAAAAAATAAAAAGAAAAGAGAGGAAAGAGAAAAGAGGTCAGAAAATTAGGCCTAAGTGTAAGACCATAACCTTAAAGGATATATTATATCCCAGTAGGGGTAGCTAAATCAAATCAAAAGGCTAAGAGTCAAAGCCCAAATAGCCCAAAAAACACAAGGCCTTAAATCACATTCTAAAGCTTAGAAACCCAAAATCTCTATATCTACTCTAAAATCTCGATGAGCTATGCTGAATCGCATAAGGCCTTCCCACCCATAATACCACCCTTACATAAGTAAAAGCTCTTCCGATCTTAAAAGATAATCTATCTTTGCTAAAAATTATTTTTGAAACTAGGGCAAGCATACTTCTAATTTTTCCTTAAGGCTCTTGACTTATACACTTGGGATAAATAAAAGTATTTCTTTTAAAATAAGCCTTCTTATTAATCCTTTTTGTAACCCTTAGACTAAAAGCCAAAATTCATAATATTAAATCGAAAAAGACCTAACGGATTGATCAAAGCTTGTCACTTATAAAATGGATTGTAATTTTTAGAAATGTAGTCAAGAGCAAAATCTAGATCGAGAGTTAGCAAGGAAGTCCTCTTCGACTAGATTAATCATGAGTTACCTTTTCTCTTAGGAAAGGAATGTTTAAAATCACAAAGCCTCATGAGAAAACCCTAAGGTCAAGGGCATTGAGAAACCCCACATGATTACCAAAGAAAGAGATGGTTATAAACTTGTTCCTTAAATAAGAATTTATAACTGTTGGCAATCTTTCAAAAAGAAAAAAGAAAAAAGAAGAGAGAGAAAATAAAATCTTGTCACAAGTTGTTTTTTGTCCTTTTTCAAATCCATGTTGGCTCAAGTGGCCAAGCTTTCAATTGACATCATTCGTTTCCTTTTCATTGTGGTCATACTTTTTAAATTAACTATGATAGTCTAGATCATTCTTCCCTAATTATAGTTTTTAATATCCCTTAACTCTTTTTCAAATCAAGGGGCTTATCCCTTTTTCCTTTTTCATAAATAGTTTTTTTTTTAACAATTTTCCCATAAATATTTTGCCAAGTTAAGAAGTTTTTCAAACTAGTTGCTTTCCTTGCTTTCCTTACTTTACTCCTTTAATCCTTTATCAAATTCCTCTTAGGGTGCAAGTCAACTCTTAGAGCGCTATCTCCTCTTTTAATTCATTTTTAGGGATTCAACTAGCTTTTATGGCACTATCTCTTCTTTCATTTTTAAGGACCTCGCTAGCCTTTAGGGCCTTATCTCGTCTTTCTTTCTAAGGTGCTAACCAACTTTCAAAGTACTACCTTCGCTTTTGTCAATTCCTTTTAGGGTTTAAGCCAACTCTTAGAGCGTTGTCCCCTCTTCTATTCTTATCAAGGTTCCAACCAACCTTTAAGGTTTTGTCTTGTCTTTCATTTTTCGAATTCCAGCCAGCTCTTAGGGCACTATCCCATTTTCTATTCTTTTCAAGGTTCTAACCAACTCTTGGAGCGTTGATCCCTCTTTTATTGTTTTTAAGGTTCTAACCTACCTTTAGGGTATTGTCCCGTCTTTCTAGGGTTTTAGCCAGCTTATAGAGCATTGACCTACTCTTTTATTCTTTTTAGGGTTCAAGTCTTAGAGTAGTGTCCCCTCTTCTATTCTTTTAAGGGTTCTAACTAACCTTTAAGGCATTGTCCCATCTTTCATTTTTGAGATTCCAACCAACTCTTAGAGCATTGTCACCTTTTATATTCTCTTTAGAGTTCTAGCCAACCTTTAAGGTGTTATCCCATCTATCATTTTCAAGGTTTTAGCCAGCTCTTAGAGCACTGACTCGTTCTTTTATTCTTTTTAGTGTTATAGCCAACCTTGAGGGCATTGTCCCATCTTTCTAGGGTTCTAACCAAGTTTCAAAGCACTACCCCCTCTTTCATTAACTTTCTTTAGGGTTTGTAGCAAGCCCATAGAGAACTTCTCTTCACTAATTTCTCTTCTAGTGAGCCCATAGGGTGCTTCACTTTATCAATTCTTTGTAGTAAGCCCATAGGGCACTTCTCCTTACCAAGTTCTCAGCGAGCCTATAGGGCACTTCTCGATCTTTTTAGCAAGCCAGTAAGGCACATCCCTTACTACTTTCTCTTAAGCAAGCTTATAAGGCGCTTCTTTTCTTCATCAATTCTTTCAGTGAGCCCATAGGGTACTTCTCTTCACTAAATTCTTAGCGAGCCCATAAGGCGCTTCTCTTCATCAAGCTCATAAGGCATTTTCTTTTACCATTTTTCTCTTGAGCAAGCCCATAAGGCATTTCCTTTCATCACTAATTCCTTTTAGCGAGCCCATAGGGCTCTTCTTCAATTCCAAATAAGGGTCACTAGTCCTTAAGAGATTCTCTCGCTTAGGTTAGTCAGCTCAAAGGAGTACTACCAGGTTTTAATTAAGGGTATTAGCTACCTCAAGGAGCGCTTTGCCCGTTTCATCTAAGATAGTCAACTTGGAGGAGCACTTCTAGGTTTGTCTCTCATTGATTCCAAATTTACTAAAGACACTCCCACTTAAGTTAGTTAGCTCAATAGGGTACTACCGAGTTTCAATTTAGGGTCTTAGCCAACTCAAGGAACGATTTGCCTGTTTCACTTAGGATAGTCAGCTTAGAGGAGCACTTCTAGGTTTTTCTAGAATCGATTCCAAGTTAGGGTTGCTAATCCCCTAGAGATGCTTCCGCTTAGGTTAGTTAGGTCAGTGGGGTACTACCAAGTTTCTCTTTAAGGTCTTAGCTAGCTTAAGGAGCGTTTTGGCCATTCACCTATGATAGTCAACTAAAAAGAGTACTTCTAGGTTTTCTTGAATTGATTCCAAGTTAAGGTTACTAGTCTCCAAGAGATGCTTCCACTTAGGTTAGTTAACTCAATGGGGTACTACTAGGTTCCAATTTAAGGTCTTAGCCAGCTTTAGGAGTGCTTCGCCTATTCACCTAAGATAGTCACCTTAGAGGAGTACTTTATGGTTTTTTCAAAATCAATTCCAATTTATGGTTTCTAGTCTACTAGAGATGTTCCTGCCTAGGTTAGTTTGCTCAGTAGAGCACAACTAAGTTCTTTTTTAGAGTCTTATCCAACTCAAGGAGCGCTTACCCATCTCATTTAATTTAAGGTCTTAGCCAGCTTAAGGAGTGCTTCGCCCATTTCATCTTGGTTAGTCAGCTCATAAGGCCATAACCAAGTCTTCAATATCTCTTTAGGGTTTTAGCTAGCTCAAGGAGCACTTTGTTTGTTTTACCTTAGTTAGTCAACTCATAGGAGCACAACAAAGTTTTCAATATTTCTTTAGGGTTTTAGCTAGCTCAAGAACCACTTTGCTCGTCTCATCTTGGTTAGTCAACTTAAAAGAGCATAACCAAGTTTTCAACATCTCTTTTAGGGTTTTAGCCAGCGAAAGAGCACTTTGCCTATCATGACCTTAAGGGGGGCTTAGTAGGATTGCTTAAAATTTTCATATCACATATATACCCATAATATGAAAACCACCTTACAAGTCAAAGTTTACAAGACTCTATTTAATTCATTACTATGGTTCCTGATTATTAGTTTATAAATTCATCATAAAATACAAATAGCTATGGGTATCTGATATTTCACAATTTCTTAAAATCACAGAGAATCGGTATTCCCTACCAAACGATAAGGTTAGGTAGTGAAGTTCAAAGACTTAAACTTTTGAAAGTTATAAGATCTAAATATAATATTAATAATTACATGTAATAATTCATACCGACTATACAATCTATCTTCAAATTCTAACTTTTATGCATCTCATTGCTGATACTCATCACTTAGCTCTTAACTTACGCCTAATTTTCTAGCAACCTGCAAAAGAAAACTATTGGACACTAAGTTACAGGAGCTTAGTGAGCTATCCCTCAATCATATAACAAATAATTTAATCAACTATTAATTTCAAACATATGAATGCATGAACACATAGAATGCCATACAAATTATGCAAGTGAGCAAGTATTGTAGTAACTCAGATTTAATGCCCTTCGAAGTCAGGGTTGCAACATATACAACACCAATCAGATTCAAGTTGATACTTAACTTATTACAACTACAAAACTTCACATTTTTTATTCAAAAATAGAATGGTATATCCATTTTCAGTTTTAATTAAAACTAAGTTCAGAGTATGATTGTAAGTGGGTTCTTACAGTCTATACTAACCCCTAAATGGAAGCCTCTAGACTCAACCCTTAGCCAAGCGGTTGGTGCCTCCAACGCCTAATATTCTTGGGGGTTAGGGTAAGGTCATATCGTATGTATGCACCATACTAAAACACTATATTCATAATTTATCAACCCCTAAATGGTCTCTTGCTATCTTCGTGTGATGTGATCGTCGAAATTACTTATGTGATGTATGTTATGCATGTTCCGATTTAGTTAAGGCAATTTTAATCTCATTAAGTCTAATTATTATATGATCAATCAAAATCATAGATAGATCAATTCCTATTGGATTCACTCTGTAACAAACAATACATTATCATATTTTAAAGTAATTTCACAACTTAACAAACAGTATCATACATATGCATAACTTAGCCCATACATCATCCAATTATTAATAATAGTTAATATTCACTAACTACAAACACAAACATGTATGAAATCATTAAGAGTACTCATTTAGCTATAATAGATGTCAAGGATCATAATAATCTACTAGTAGATAAATCTCGATCTCGTGATCACTTGATATTTAGGAAATAAAACAAGTAATAAGTATCCAACTGAAATAACTAAACTATTAATATATTTAGTACCAACTACCTAAATTAGCTATTATTCATATGAAATCCCCGATTTGAGCTTTTTCGTTAATCTTGTATAACTTTTTTATTTTAGTTCTAATTTTTATGAACTTATAGTCTATCTTTATCGTTTTCGGATGTACTTTCTTGTTGCGAGGTCTGTTTTGAACGTTGTAACTCACATCTTTAATGATGGTTTAAAAATATTACAAATTTTATTATTTTGACTTAAATAATTATAAATTATTATTTTAAGCTTTTCTTTATATGTTTGTGATTTAATAAACATCTAAATTTTATGTTTTTGTAATTTTCTTATTTTTAAGTCTTTTTTGTAATAATTTACTTATTTTGCTATTTTTAAGGTTAAATACTTATTTAATTTACCTTTGGTATTTTAATAATAATCTAACTACTTATTATTATTATTTACGAATTTAATTAAAAATATTAAGGGTTGACGTAGCAGCATTAGGATGTTCCAAGTATCACTTTCATAGATTTTTCATATTTTCTAATTTTTTTTTCTATTTCGTAATTTTGCTTAATATTTATACATATATCTATTATTAAATTTTGTAAATTAACCCAATTCTTTTTCTTAAACCCACAACATACATATGTATTTATATATATATATATATATATATATTACTTTATTTAATAATTTGGTATTTTAGTATATCGTATATATACTGTTTAAGTATATACATGTACTTATACCATAATATACTACTAGTATATGTATTTTTATACCTATACATATACTTGTATACTTTTGTTTTCTTATCTTATATATATATATATAACTTTATAAACCTATATATACCATACATACATATATAAATGTACTATACATATATATTTATACACTATAAATACATATATAACTGAACACATTTACATATGTATATATATAAATAATGAAAATAAATAAATATAACTACTATATACGTATATATATACATATACATAATCTCTTTATACCATATACTTGCATAATCAATTATAACATATATNATTATATTTTATAAATTAATTTACTTTTCTTCCCTAAACCTTACGGCACTAAAATATATGTACATATTATATTACTTTGTTTAGTAATTTAGTTTATTACACATATACTATTTAAGCATACTCATATACTTATACATACTATACTACTAATATGCGTATTTTTATAAGTATATATATACTTATATACTTAGGTTCCCTTATATTATTTATACATATATGCATAGGTAATTTTACAATATACCCCTAAATACACTAAATTTACCTTACGTATATATATATATGCTATACTTATACATATACTAATATTTTTGTACTCTATGCATGCATACATACATACATATATAACTAGTTGTATATGCATATATATAATGAAAATAAATAATATACATACTTTATATACATATATACCTATACAAATAAAGGAAAAATTACAAAATTAACTAGATTAGATATTTCCTAAATGCATGTATTTCTATAAAATATACATATATAGTAAAAGTACATATAAATTAACAAGAAAAATACATTAAAGTGCTAATTATTTACTTCTTTTGGTGCCTTGAAATGTTAATGATCTAAGTATTTTTCTCCTTCTTCTTATAATTGTTGAGAAACAAGAAGAAAATTGAAAATTAAGGTAAATAGAAGAGGGAAAAAGCGAGGGTGTGTTTGGTGGAAATGAGGTCAATTTATGTTTCTTAAGTTTGGTTTGAAAAATAGTAAACAATGCTAGATAAGGGGAGGTTGCAATTGATGCAGGAGAGAAGAAAAATAAAAACAAAAGAAGCAATAAAAGAAAATAGAGATAAGAAAAGGACAAAGTGTAATTAAGAGATTAGACACTTAGCTTATCAATGCTTTTGGTTTTGTCCACATAATGAAGACATGTGGAAAGTAAATCAAGGAAGAGATCAGCTGCACAAGATTTTGGAAACTAATGTAGAAGAAGGGGAAAGATTGAAAGAAGAAAAAGGAAAAGGGAAAAGGAAAGAGGAAAAGAAGAAAAAGAAAAAGAATAGCTTAACTTTCCTAAAAGTGAAATCATAGAATTAATAATATTCTTAATTAAATTTTTACCCATTACATGTATAATATTTGGAATTTATCTTAACTCATTAGTTAACAATTTTACACATTTACGCATGTTAGTCGATAATCATATTCAATTAGGGTTTTAATACTTTTGAGATATAATTATTCATTTTATAAGCCTAAGTTTATGGTTTTTGGGTTTTCATCAAGTTTAAGTTTAATTTTGGGTTTTCATCGCATTACTTATTCTGGCCGTTACTTCACGCGGTTGGTAATGAACGGCCTTGGAGGGATAGATTCCCACATGATTTGATTAGTACTGTGCAGGAGAATGGGTACAACAAGACCTTACCCTTAGCTCGCGGGTTCTATTAGCGCCAGAGACGCTAACCGTGGGTGGCTAGGGGTCGCATCTAGAGACCACCACTGTAGGGTGTGAGTGTGGACTATAAGGGTTACCTCACTGCTAGGCTTGGGATTTTATGTACTATTAGATGACTTAAAAATGGAAATATATTTTTACTAAATATGATATTCAAAGTTATGGGTAAAAAACTAGGTGCTAGAGCCTGGTCGTGATTGGTGCCGATGAATCTCCAACCCTTATCTCAGAGGGCGTTAAAATCCGATATTATATACAGTACCGGTTAACTGCATATATTGTTTGACATTTTGCATGTGCATGCATTCATATGGTTATAATAATTTGTTTGATAATTTGTTTGCCAGTATGGTATGAGGGATAACTCACTAAGCTCTTGTAGCTTATTCCCCAATAGTCTTTCTTTTGCAGGTTTACATATGATAGGATTGGGATAAGTCTCGAGTGCTGAGAGCAAGATGAAGATATGTACATTAGTGTTAGGATTAGTTGAGATTTTTATAGGTGATACATAAACACTCTTTGTAGAAAATATTCACATGTTAGAATTTAATATAATTTAATTCTACCTGTAGCTTTATAATGTTGGCATATCCTGTCCTATTATTTGGTGGGGGATACCGATTCTCTACGGTTCTGAGGAACTGTGAGATATTTAACATCCATAGTTATTTATAATTATATATTATGTCATGTTACAATAAATTAATTATTTAGAAATCATTAATCTTAGTGATTTATAATCTTAGTGATTTATTATTTAGAGTCTTGTGATCTCTGACTTGCAAGACGGTTTTCATATCATGGGTGCACACATGTTATGGAAATTTTAGGTAATCCTACTAAGCTCTCTTTAGGGTCCTAACAGGCTAAGTTTCCATTTTTCAACCATTTATTTAAAAAAAAAAATTCTAAAAGACCTCAGTTTATTTCCTAAATTTTGAAAAAAAAAACCCTAAAACCCTAATTTTTGAAAAGACCCAAATTACGATTTTTCATTAAAAAAAAAAAACCAACTACATGATAAAATCTTTATTAAAAAAAACTAGCAATTTTTATGAAAACTTAAAATATATGCAAACTATGCAAATATTAGCAAATAATATGAATTAAAAAAAAATGCAATATCCATGTAGAAAGGTATTTTTTATTATTTTATTATTTTTCTTCTGGTAAAAAATGTGATAACATGCCAAAATAACCATCTAATAAGAATTGATGCCAATACCTACACTAGACCTATGTTAGTAATTTTTCATACAAGAGTCTTTGTTATGTAGTTATCAAAAACAACAAACTAATATCACTCGTCAATAATATGCCTATGCTAAATGAAATATAATAAAGGCAATAATAAAACAACCAAATAGAAGCATAACTAATGCTAAATAGCTAAAAGAACTTACAATAAAAACAAACTAAGTTAGTATGAGTATTAATGAAAATTTTTGTGCCAAAAATAATAAATACTACCTAGACTAAAAAAAAGGGAAACAAATAAGGGAACTAAATGACAAAAGAGACCTACCTTAGGGTCCTTGCAACATATGGTTGCGAGCTGTAATGTAGTGGGTTGCTAATGGATATAGGCGAGTGGCTAAGGTTAGTAACATGGTGAGGCTTAGAGAGAGGGTTTGGGTTTACCATAAGGGTTGGTGTTGGATTGGAGTAGCATGTGTAGATGAGGCTATGGTGATTATTGTTATGCACTGCTGTGGTTAGAGGTGCTTAGTGTGAAGGTGGATGTTGGGTTTGTTTTGGGTATGCTACTGAGTTGTGGCAATGCCTTATAATGGAGTGTATTATCAATGGGGCTGTAATGAGTCGACAATGGTGTATGTTGTTGTAACTGCTACATATCAAGTGAATATCACCCTTCTATTGTTGGTTCTCGAACATGTTATATCACTAAAAAAGAATAAAATCTTTTAGCTACTTTTTTATCATGTTGAATCCACCACAAATAAGATTTAAATCCCATACGATTTTATCAAACCTTTATTAATTGATTATTTATATAAGTCCTTATCACATTTGGGTGTTTTAACAATGATTTCTTAAGGTAGATCCTAAATCCACGAAAAAACAATGAAGATTTTACCTTAATTAGTTAGGATTTGGTGCTATCTTCATCCTTCTTTTTCGTGGTTGCTATTTTGTGAAGAAAGAGCTAGTCAAGTGTAAGGCACATAAAAAAAAAAAAAAAAAAAAAAAAAGAAAGAAAAATTACATGCCTTGTTGCTACATGGAATTAAACTCATGACTTCTTGTACCCACATGCATACCCTTGCCATTTGAGCTACTAATCATTCCTCAACATGTAGCGTACTTCACTTGTACATAACCTTCTAAATCTAGACCAAACTTTAATTTTTATTTTCAAACCTTAGCCCAATTTACTTTAACTTATCTTAAATTAACCTAGATGTATTTATATGTCTTAAAAGATACATGCTAAGACTTTTCAATATAAATTTAATTTAATAAATCTTGAGTCTTATTTTTTTATCTAGTAAAAATTATTCAAACTTTCAACTAAACCAAGTCCACTTAAATGAATTCTAATTTTACTAGACTTTTGTCAACAAATATTTTTAATCAAGCTCAATTTTTCAAAGACCTAGAATTTATTAAATTGCACATATATTTTTAATATTGCTTGATCTAACCCTAAACAACTCTCTAATTTAACTCGGACTCTTTTGACACTTTTTCTTTTTTCAAAATTTCAACTTCTTTTTTTTTCATATTTTTTCAATTTTTCTTTTGTATTTTATTTATTTATTTATTATAAACCTACCCCAAAATAAAATAAGTGAATAAATAAGAGGATAAAAATGGGGTTTCTATAACATAGAGGTCCATTCCTTCTTAATTTCGATCATTCTCATATTTAATTCTTCATACAAACTCTATAGGTGAGCAACCTCCTTAATATGTTTGCTTTTGTGGGTCTTCGTCTCATTTTGTGTTCCTTGAAGGTTAGTCATGAGTTAGGAGTTCTTCTTTTGCTCCTTTGTTGGAGCCATCTCTTTTTCTTCCTAAACCTTAACCTCTCTTTCGGCCTTCGCATTCACCTTCTCCTCTTCTAATTTAGCTTTCTTAACTCCCCACTTCTCTTGCAAGTTCTTCTTTTCAACCTCTACACTAGCACTTGATTTTTTTTGGCTCTTCAACAATCTAGTGAAAAAGGAAAAGAAAAACATTAGTCTAGAGGAACATAAAGGAACTCAAAAACTTATTTGAGTAGAAGGCTTATAGCATTCTTCTCTTTAGTTAAAGCTCCTACAATCATCAGCAACTGTTGGGAGTTCTAAGAAATTAACATGAAGCTGAAAATGAATAATGAGTTTAGCAAGATAAATTCTATAGGAATAGAGATTACTTACATCATAGCAACTTGAGGCAGCTAAGCGTGACAAGCTATTTGACCTTCAGTTCTAGTAATGCTTCATTACGTTAGTCAAGGGTTGAACGTCATTGGGTAAGCAAATCCCTATAAGCAACCCTAAAGCCACCCAACCATTCCCTAAGGCAAAATTGGTTGTGCTGATGTTCTAAGTTGGAAAATATTGCAACACTTCAAAGTTTTGTCTTTAGGGCAAAGTAATTGAACTTGGAATTCTGAAAGAAGCCTCTTTTCTATTATTAGGGTTATTGAAATTACCCCCAGTCTTAGACTTATTATCCCTTAGAGATTTTCCCTTCTTAGGATCCTTCTCCAAAGGAGGATATTCATGTACGTTAGGTCATTTCCTTGGTTTAATGGCCTCTATGACTTTCCTCTTGGCTGGGATCGTGGACTATTATGGCTCCTTAGCTCCTTTAGCCAGTTGGCCATCTTTCTCTTTCATAGCCATGGAAATGTTGGGCTTTGATACTAATTTTAATAGAGACTGTGGTGGTATCTTGGCTTAAGATTGGGGTAGTTGCTTGGTTAGGACTTGCTTAGTAGAGGTCTTTTTAGGATCCGCTTTTCCTTTTGACCCACTAGCTTTTAGCTTGGTGAACAAGTTCATTAAATTGTAATCCTTAAGTGACATATCTATAACAAGATACTTAGAAGGTTAGATTGGAAAGATAAGAAAGTATGAACTAAAGAACTTACAAAAGCCATGTTGAGTACATAGAAAGAAGACTACTCTACTCTCGAAGTAGATGTGAAGGTCCCTCCTCTTATGAGTCCCTCTCAACACGATAAGATCGTAATAGCCCATACGTTGTTTAACCTCAGTCCCCTTATCTAGGCCTTCAGTATTCCCATTAAAAGTACTACTATCATTCTCATCTACTTGTCCTTAAGGAAGATTAGAGCACCATTACAATACTTGGAAATTATGACGCTTGAATCCTAGAGGAATCATCTATTGTGATAAGCTTCTATGATATTATCATAAGCCCTCTGATCATTGGGGAGTAAACGCTTAATGTTTGATAACTTGATCGGTTGGGAAATCTAATTGGATAGCCAACTTGACCACAACCTACTTAACCATAACCCACTTCTACTTCCATTTGTAGATTGAAGATTATAGCCCCACCAAAAGCTTCCTATGAGGTCAAGCACAAATGTAAAACCAACCTTCTTTCTTTTTCAGTATAAAAAAGTATCTAACCAATGTAATTGTAGTCCTAACTTCTAGACCCTTACATATGCACTTGAAGGCCATAAGTAGTCTATAAGAATTTGGAGCAAGCATATAAGGACATAAATGATGATATATAAAGTAAGAACTTTTGAATATAGTAAAGGGTAATTTCAAACCGACCTCAAAATACTTCTCAAAGAAGGTAAACTCTTAGTCTCCTAATGCTGTGATCCGCTCATGTGATTGAGGTCTCTGGAATGACTAGGCTGACATATGTCATATTCAATCCCAATGTACAAAGTTTGAGTAGGAGAATTACCTTCATTATCAACAAGATACTCATCATATGGAGGTTTCCTAATCTTCCATGATCTGAAAGCTCGAATCCTTGCCAACCTAGTATACCAAGTTAAATCCCATGGGCAATCAACAACATCTAAATCCACTGTGATAGAAGTTTCTTCTAGAGGAGGGGAACCGCCAACTTGATGTACAGTAGATAGCTCCTAGCTCCGTTGTTGGGCAAAATTTGAATTGTCATATTTAATTGAAGACATAATTTACCTTGCAAGAATGATCATTGTAAGTGAAGAGTAAAGGAGATGTGCACGATATGTAAATCAAGGAAAGCAAAAGCTAAAGAAAACTAAAGCAATAGTTCAAGAATTTGTAGAAAGAAGAAAGAAAATACGAAAGAAAAGGTTGGAAATATAAAGGGGTGAACTTAGTAGTAGTTTTCTAGGTATCCATAGCCCTTACGGTTACCAATTAATGTAGTCCGTCTAATTAATTACATACCAGACACATCAGACTGTCCTGATGAAGTTGCTCTTCCTAAAGGATGTGCATAAACTATGACACAATCACACAATTCCTAATGGCAATACATGAAACTTCACGTTTAGCTAGTAAAGCTTGTCCAACATGCTAAACAAAAAGATGACACTCTGATAGCCATATGCCACCTCAGTGGTTAAGATCAAAACTAAAGCTTGCAATTTAGATACTAAGTGTGGTAGCCTAAAGTTACCTTTGCTAAGGGAAAGTACAATCAATAGTTCTAATTTATGGATGGCACTATCACTCCTCATGATGAACCTATTAAGAAGAGTTAAGGGGGAAAGGGGGAATGTTGATAGATGCTTTTCCTAAAAACAATAACTTATCTATTTAGAGTTGCTTTCGACCTAATACCCAATCACATCTTCTCTTTACCCTATTCTTAACCTCTTAAAGGTCTCACCAAGTGTATGAGACAGTTTAAGAAAGACTGGCTACTTAAATGCCTACAAGAAGGACTTAACTAGAGCAGGTTAGAGCAACTTCCCTTAGCTCGAACCAATTGTCCATAGGTCAAAATTTGATTTAGTTAGCTTTAAAAGGTTCAAATTCCAACATTAAGCTCGAATAGTTAGGTCCCCTATCTAGATAACCATATATTAGCCACTATGACATTAGCCACATTCCCCAAAATCAGGAAGTGGTTCTAAATTCAAATCAAGTGCACTTTCTAGAATTGGAGGCAACAGTTACTATGGTCAAGCTATCCCATGACAATAAAAGGAGGTTGAAGGGTAGACAACAGGTTCTTTTAGATACTTTAGCACTTTAATCCTACTCTTTTCTCACTTTAGTGAATCCTTTCTTACTTAGGCATTTAAGCTGCAATGCTAGAGTCGCTTTGGTACCCCTTTAGCCTAATTTTTTCTTGTTTTGTAAAGTTCTTTTAAACCTTATTTACAAGATACCCTACATTCCAAATTTTGATGTCAATACTATCTACTTTAATGGTTAGGGCCTCTCCCTCAATTACCATAGTATGATATTTGGGACATTGGGAAAGCATGTATCTAAAACCCTAACACTTAAAGTACTTGATCTAGTTAGTCTTCTTTCCTAATGCTTGCCCCATCTTGACCTTCCTTAAAGTCTCCCTTTCAGCGAGTTGGGACTTCGAGTTAGGTAGGACCTTAGTTTGTCTACTTGGCTTAAGGGTAATTTAAGCTCTGTGTTTACTTTAAACAAGTAGGCTAAACAAAAGAGTTTGGCTTAGTTAAGGTCAGGTTGGCCCACTTCTCCTTTACTTCTTTACTCGCTAAACAATTCTTAGGGCTTCATTGAGAATGGTAAACTATTCAATTTCCACCACATCTCGGATTTCATATCTTAGCCTAGTAAGGAATCTAAGTGCTATTCAAGCTATTGGCTCACTAACCTCACAATGGATTATGAGCATTTGAAACTCTCGCATGTACTCATCAATAATTCAATCTCCCTGCTTCAATTCTTGGAGCCAAGCAAATGTGTCTTGCAAATAAGTATCCATCATAAGCTATGCTTTAAGATTCTTCTCTTCATCTTAGGCTTAGTGCTAATCTCTCTATACCCTTCTCTTCTTCGTATAGATGAGAAGTTTTCCACCACATAGCAGCATACCTTAAGAACTCAAGTGCAGTCATATTTACCTTATAATGGTCTTCGTACTGGTAATAATCAAATATCTTCTCCACCTTCTCTTCCCAATCAAGCTACTCGTTGGCATCACTAATACCACTAAAGCTCGATATTTGGAGTTTCAAATGGTCAACAGTTCATGGTACATGGCTCGTTCCTCTGCCTCAAATACTCCTCTTCGCCCACATTATCTACATCACCTAAGTTTATCATCCTTTAGGCTTGTCTTCCTACTCTTCTACCTTAGTCTTAATGAGTTGGGAATTGCCTTCGGGATGGAAAAGCATGTTGATCAGCATCCCTAACTTTAAGAACAACTTAAGGAGTGTTGTAAATGACTTCAACAAGTCAAGAAGCTAAAATATGAACAACTCATGTCAACTGTGCTATCATATTGGCCATTTTTTCAAATCTTTCATAACACTTTTAAGGGTAGCTTGAGATTGCCTACTACTGTGGACAATACTACTATAATTTTCCCCAATGACAACATTTACACTTTAAATCAGTCATCTTCGTCAATTGTAGTGTTCACCAAGTTTAATCAACAACAGTCATACACACCTTCATTTACTACCCAAAAACAATACACACCAACACTAATAACAAATCTCTGTACATAACCCTTTAAACATAGAAACCTTAACACGACAACTAACTCTTCAAACACAAGCTTCTCAAGTAGGAAATTTACTTAACACATGTTCAGTTTTCTAAAGTCAAAATAAGGTATAATAGTATACTACTTTAGCAATAGTTACACAAATTGCACAACTGCTTACTTAAACTACTACTTGATACTGCAACGTTTCCCAAATTCACATACATATACAACTATACTTGCAACACAAACACTGCTACAACAAATCTTCACACAACATAGAACTTACCCTCCTTGAACCTCTACTCTGATACTAAGATAATGTGACACGCTAAGCTTAAGAACAGACAAAGGTAGCTACATCAAAGATGGATATATGCTAATGGAAGGTACAAAAAGAGGAATGGTCGTCAAAAAATAAAGCAAAACCATGAACCACTTTATGGATGTGACACACCATGGAGCTTCCATGGACCAATCGTACTAGCTCGATATGACATATGAGCAACTAAGTCAGGTCACTTACCACCTAGCCTTGCTTGAAGGTGATAACACTTAATTAGCATACATATTCTAGGATGATTTTGTACAATTTTGTTTATTGATTTAGTTACTTTCATAGTGTTTTAGAATTTAATTCATTTAATTTTTAGTTTTAGGGGCTTCACAGTCATTCAATGAAGTTTTGAAGATTTTTATCAAGTTTTAGAGCATGTTAGAACAAAAGAATTGATTAAGGATTTACAACAAAAGGATTTAAAGCAAGAAACGAAGTCTAGGAGAGAATACGATTGAAGACCATGGCCGTAGTCTATGGTTATGTACCCCACATCATTAACTTCCATCGAATTTTGAATAATTTAGACTAAGTATAAGATTATACCCCATCACCATGACCATGTACTTTGGTGTACACATGGCATGATTTACTAATCTTCCAATTTTGTCAAGTTTTATTTGTAAATTTAGGTCTAACTCTTATCAATAAGTGTTAAGGGCTAGGTTTACAAGGAGAGCCCTCTTGGGAAGAGTCTTACGGTAGAAATATATTAGGGGTTTCTCATCTTTCTTCTTTTATTTCCATCATGTCTTTATTTTAATTATTCTTAGTGAATCATTATTAAACCTTAGTTTTTGTTGCAACATTGATTTTATTCAATCTATGATACCGCCTTTGAAGATCTAATTACACTATTCATATTGTCATTTCTCCTAGGTTTCTAATTTGATGTTTGAGTTTGCTATTGAGTACGTAAGTGCTTTAATGAACAGACCCATGTAATTAGAAGAAATTGAGTAGGTTGAGTAATCAGGTGCAAATTTCTATGGATTAGGGCAACCTAATAGTGAGATCTAAGGTCTTCATGTGATTCTGCATACTCTATTCCAGAAGCGATTTAGGTATAGTGGCCTTATGATTAGGAATTAGCTAGAGATACAAGTTCGGTTAATTTAAATTAGGCATCTCTACGATCTAAAGAGTAATTGAGATTAAAGTTACATAGAACTAAGTATTAACTAACAACATCACTGAAGATTACATGCTCCTCAATTTAATGAATCATTCTTATTTGTTTTATTTACCCTTGTTTATTTTATTGCTTTTCATTTATTTATCGTTACTTGTTTATCATTACTTTCAATTGAGACTATTCTACTTTGTTAAGTTAGATAATTAGTGATTTGGGATAAATTGCTAGTAATCTAGGATTCTCACGTGTATGGTTTCTCATGGGATTGATACTTGGACTCACATCCATTTTACTATACTATAACTTGACTAGGTGCACGTACTTGCTGCAAATCAAGTTATTAGTGTAGTTACCGAAGAACCAATAGAGTAAACTAATTAGGATACTAGTAAAAACCTTAACTTTCCAATCATTTTAACATGCATATAATAAATCCTCCCTACAATTCCTTTGGGTATTTTTCTTTATTTATGTGCTTTTAATTGCTGAAGTGTTGTAGTTATTAACTTAGGAATTGTATCAAGAGAAGGATTTAATTGTTGAGCCAATGATGTTAAATAACAATACTCCTTAAGAGATAGCCTAAGTTTGATCTCTTTTAATTTCAATTGTTATTTCATTTATTTTCATTCTACCATTGTTTTGTCATAAACTATTTCAAGTATCGAGTTTTTAAGTCATTAGTTAGTGTTTTCCCTACTCAAACAAATTTTTATTCTTCAAAAACAGTTATTGAAATTTATTCATGCAATAGTAACATTGAAGTCATCATCTAATTGAATTGCTATTTGATTTATTTTAGTGCTACAATTCACTTTAATTTTTAATTTTTTAGAGCAACTTCAAGAAACATGCCAAAGAAAATCAATGCAACATGAATCCAAAAATTAAAAGAAGAACATGCCAAAGTCTACAACTATGGACTTGGACTATGATCCTCTTGTAATTAATTTCGAGGGGTAAGTGAAAAATTTTTGGATAATAGCTCCATGGTCAAGACCACAGTCAAGACCACACCTGTGATCTTTGACCGTAGTCACAACCAATTTGCAATATTATGGAAAAGGCAAGGACCATGGCTACACTCTGCGGCTATGATCCTTGGCCATGGTCCATTACAAATTCAAAAAACGTTGGTAAATGCATTCCGTTTCATTTTATACTTTCATTCTCTTTCTCTAAAACTACACTTTTCTCTCAATCCTCTCACTACACAAGCACTAAAACTTCACAAATCTTCAAGATCCAATCTTTTACACAACAAATCCAATGTATGTATTTCATCTTTATCTAGCTATTTCATTAAATTTATTGTTTTGAATAAAAATTGGATTTTTAGTTAGCATTTAAAGAGGAAAAATGTGGCTTGCATGGGTAGAAATCTTAGTTTATAAGAGTAATTTAGGATAAATAATATGACAAAACATGTTATTTACTCATTTCTTGCTTGAAATCACTTGAACAACACTTGCTTGCTAAAGATTGAAATAGTGAAGAACATGAAGGTTGTGATGACATGAAGAAGAAGAAGGAAAGTGATGAGACTCATGTTGATATTGTTGGCATGTGATTTTGAACTCATGTTAGAAATACGAAAAACTTATTTTTTATCAAATTTGTGTGCAATTGAAGCAATCCATACATCTTATGAATTTCTCAATTTTGATTAAGTTATGGAAGCAAATCCATTTTAACATGCTATAAAATTCTTGTTAGGAATATACAACTTGTTAACACAATTACACATGAGATAGATTGGTAGAAACTATAGAATACAAGTTTCTAGTAATTGTATATTGAAAGCTAACTCTTGTATAAATAGTGATTGTGAATAGAAATAGGATTTAATTAATTGATCATATAAGTTCACTAATCCATAATTTTAGAAAAGTTGGCTTTTCACCACTCTACAACTTATTACTTGATTGAATGAATTAGTAAGTATTCTTATAGCATGGTAATATTTTAGAACATGAGTTTGTTTTTATCAAACTTGATTTCAGAAACAAACCTAGAGTCAAGCATGTAGCACATGAAACCTCTTCAAGCACTACTCCTACACATCCTTTATTAACCTTTAGAGAATCCTAGTAGAGGAAGTGATATGCTAAGTTATCAAAGAAGGAGTTTTGTCATACTTCATTCTTGAGTTAGGAGTTACTTATTCAAGTTGGCTATGATGCTAGAGTTAAGTAGTTGACAGAGTTTGGTGGTTCGGAATGGCTACAAATGATTAGCAAATCGGTTTGCAAAGAATTGACTTTGGAAGTCCTTACCACTCTGAGGCTAGCATATAACTACATAAATCATGGCACATAGAACTCTCTATATTTCTCGTGCAATGATCAAAATGTGACCAAGCAATTCAATCAAATACCTATTTATATAGGACTATATTCTCTAGATTATGTGAAGATTGGTAAACATAGGAAGCTATAGGGTGTTAGTGATGGTCAAGTATGGGCTCAATTGAGCATTAGAGGAGTTTATGATTTGGGGAAATCTAAAGCCTTGAAGCTGAGAGATCCGATTCTTAGATAGATTCATTATCTATTAGCTAGAGGCTTTATAGGGAGGAAATATGGTAATGGAGTCATGAATGAGAGGGACATTGTAAACCCTACTTTTAGTTAGCCTATGATTTGACTAAAAATACTTCTTGAACATTCTCAAAGATCAACTAAACAAGAACTCAAGTTTACAATTGAAAATGAACTTACTTTTCCAATTTGAAAGCCTATTATTGATAAAACTCAAACTTGAAAAACTGTAGACTCTAAAGTCACCTAAGACGCTAAACCCTAAAACAATTAAGGACTTTTAACCTTAAGCGACTAATCGATAATTTAATTTGAATGATTTCATTCAACTCTAGAAAATTTCATAATTTTATAAGAATTAAATCATCATTTACAAAACAATTCAAGAAGTAAATCCTAAAACAATTTCCTATAAGATAATTCCCTTATCTTCATGCCTAAGCCTTATACATGAATAAATAGACCTACTAATCACCCTAAATGACTTATCAATTGAAAGTTCGTGTCATTTATCAATTGATAAATTATCAAAATCTAGTGACGAGATACTTTCCTTATCATCCCTTCACTTATACTATATATGGATAAATTATCACAAGATTTCACATGCTTCACTTTAATAAAGGAGACAAGACATTTCCATACCCAAAAGGACACCTAATGGCTGGTTCTTACATGGTTATAAGGGGGGCTATACTCTTGTCTTTCATCCATCAATCACTTTATCTTATACTCCACTATTCACCCCTTAATGCTTACATCATCAAGAGTTGCAATTGTTGACTTTTGTATATATTACATGATAACAAAATCAAACTTCTTAAACACATTTCTACCCTCATTCCAATTGGCCACTCTTTTCCCATTTGCTCTCACCTTCAATTTCATTTTCACTTCTTTTTCTCTCACTTCAAAAACAACACAAAAGAACAAAAAACCAAACCCTACAAAATCCTTCACTTGCCGCCACATCCAAGCATACACACACAACACTTTCAACTTCTTCTTATCTTGCTTTTGCTGACATTCAAAGCTCCTTTAGGATCCTTAGAACACTCCTTAAACCACACTTTAAAGGACTACAACTTAAGTTCCAAAAAGGTTGCAAGAAGGAGGAAGTAAGATAAAGAGCATAAGTGGAACCTTACTACACAACCACCATATTTTTGCTTTGAGAACAAGTAAGTATATATTGCATTAGTAAGTTAGTATTCATGTTAGGAGACCATGGTTTCTTGAAGATATGAGTATGATCATAAATTGATACAACATCTAAGACTACCCTAAGAAGTTGTAGAGGGCTAAATTTAATATTAAGCTTCAATCCCATTAATCAAATGGATTTGACTCCTTGGGCTAAGATGATAGGGCCCAAGGAGCCAAGCCCATAAATTATTGGGATGATCAAGGGAGATTTAGCATGATGTGCTTAGAGTACGGCCCATTGGATCGGTTTGTTTGATCTAATTTTGCTTGATTTGGCTCACACTAATGAAATATAAAACCCTTTATTTAAGCCTAAATTGATGAAAAAATCCTATTTCATAACCATATATAAAAAGCTTCAATCCTAGCCATTGATCAACATTACGGTCTAATGTGTCAAATTCACCTACCATATCTTATAAACACCCTATTCATTTCCTCATCGGGATAAGAAGCAAAACCCCTATTAACGCCATTACTTTGCTAGAACTTTGCTTCAAAGATTAAACACCCAAACACATCAAGAGCACTACCTCGTTCTTCATTAATCTTGGAGTTTGATGTCATTGCGCTCCTCCACTTATCACCATACGTATTAGAGCTTTACTAGGATCGCCTACTCCTCCTCCCTACACTTCTCTCTTGATCATCTCATGCGAGTCACTCAAGTTATTGCCTTAGTCACATGTAGCGTGACCTCACGTAGCATGTACATGACACTTACATCTATACTCAACAACCTTACATTTTTTTGGTGACTCCATTGAGGAGGGAAGACTTGATACTCACATTATGGTATCTCCAAGGCAAAGACAACCTAACCCTACTGAAGGAACTAATCAATAGCAAAATATTAATATTGTGACCAATGATCAAAATCTACCTCTAACTGGAGACACTAATCAAGGTGACGGTACAGGAAGGTGTCCTTGATAATGTGCAATTAATGCATGAGCTGTAGGAGACTAATCGAAACCTAGGTGAACTTATGGCAATGTTTTCTCAATGTATGCCTACCTTAGCTGCCTTTGTTGCTACGCAATAAGGAGTAACTTTCTTGAATCCTTCTAATGTGGTGCAACAATATACCCCACCTAACCTTCTAGCTTTCAACAAGCATGTCGCTCCTAGGGTTGGAGAACAACTTCCTGCTATAGAACTTACAACCACATAAGATTCATTACCTAAAGTAAGGAATCAAGGAGTTTAGATTGGGGGCTCATTGTCCTCACGTGTTATGCCACGTATCACAATTGCTGACTCTATTGAAATAACACCAATGAATCCTATGTCTGCAAGATCTATACCTGTGAATCTAGTACCCATGCATCCTACTCCTGTGATGTCACTAAGGGCTGAAGCATCTACTCAAAGAGGTTCATTTATAACCAAAGAAGATTTAGATATATATTTTGAGGAGATACAAGTGAAATCTATGGTTGGGATACCAGAACTGAAGCTTCCGTATCATTAACACATTGCCACGAAGTCATACCCTAAGGATTATGTTAGTCCGAAGTTCATGCTATTTAATGGCAAGAA
The DNA here is from genome assembly GCA_024138015.1 of Lumnitzera littorea. NCBI lineage: Eukaryota > Viridiplantae > Streptophyta > Magnoliopsida > Myrtales > Combretaceae > Lumnitzera > Lumnitzera littorea. Next base: position 56,697,130 of record JAMXBB010000003.1, on the reverse strand, counting down.
GGGGAGCGCTAAAGAACATTTGCTAAAATTTATCAAGACATTAGAAGTATATGGCCTAGATGACGATTTGAAACTGAAAGAATTTTCTAAGTCACTCATTGAGAAGGCATACACTTTTTATGTTAATCTCCCTCTAAGATTAGTAGATTCATGGGGTAGTATGTGCAAGATGTTTCTAGAGAAGTTCTTCTCCATAGAAGAGAGAATCACCGTTACTGACATGGGAAAGATCCGATAAAAGTCTAAAGAAGATCTGATGGACTATATCGAACGCTTTAGGGAGCGCTTACTAGATATACAAGATGTTTATGATGAGAGAGAGTTGGTCAAGATCTATATCTAAGAGATGTTTCCTTAGTACGCGATCTACCTTGAAAATCTTTTGTTGGCCTCCTTTACTACACTTGCTAAGAACGCGCTAAGGACCAATAATTCAATGGCATGACAAAGAAGTGAAGTTGGGAGATTCAACAAGCACACTTCGTCTGTAAGTGCAGCTTAAGGTGAATCACCAAGGGGAGTAAAGAAACAAAGATATGATAAGCCTACTAACTCTAGGCCATCTTTGACATATCCTTGTTGCATGGACAAAGTGCATCAAATGCTTGACCAGTGGCTCCGTGATAGAAATATCAAGCTTCCTAGAGTTAAGCACCTCCCCACAAATGAAGAAAAGAGTGATCCCAAGTATTGTAGATTTCATCGGGTTATCAGTCACCCAACTAAAGATTGTTTCACTTTGAAGAAAATATTCAATGATCAAGTTGCATGTAGTGAGTTGATCATCGATAACAATGATGTTAGAAACAATCCACTTCCTACCCACAATAATCGAAGGGGTGCTATCAACACCATTAGCCATGATCCCATCATAATTAAAATAATTGATGCCCAAACTATTAGAAATGATGAAGATAAAGGAAAGTTGATCGAAGCTTAGGATGATGAACACCTACCTGTTGTTACGGCATTATTGAAGGCAATTAACTTTAGGAATTTCTTTGATCTCTTGGGATTCAATGAGAAAGCTCAACTTACTGCAACAACTACACTCACACAGATCTCTAAGAGTCAATACATAGAGTGTAGTATAACATAGCCTGTGAAGAGGATGGCCACAACATACGAAAATGCGATTTTATTTATTGATGCAAACATATGTGTGGAGAATTCCAATCATAATCACCCCTTATAAGTGGAAGGTGTGCTTAATGGGTCCCCGATCAAGAGAACATTCATTGATAATGGTTCTTCATTAAATATCATGCCAATGAGTACTTTTAAGGCTATTGGAATTGATATTCAACGATTGGTTAAACAACCTATATCAATAAATGGATTTAGCCCTGCCTCTATAGATTCTATTGGGTATGTTAATATTGATCTCAAGGTTGGCCCTATCCATGGTACTACTACCTTTCGTGTGATTGATACACTGGTCCAATACCATAAACTCATCGGTAAGAAATGGCTGCACAATCACAACTTGGTCCAATCCACATCGCATCAATGTATTAAGGGCCATTGGAAAGGGAAGGATGTATTTATTCTAGCTACCAAGAATCCTTTCGAGCAACATGAATTACATTTTACTGAGTTGGCCTACTTTGGTGAATTTGCTGAAGAAGGTGAGAACATAATATCCAAGTCAATTGGTTTCCCTTTACCTACATGGGAAGAAATTCAAGATGGTCAGCAAAAGAAAAGAAAGATGTGCGAGTGTTGTGGGGGAAAGAAGAAGAACAAGTAGCCTAAAGGAATTGAAAGCTTTGTTCGAGAAGATGAAAGAAGGGTATACCACTTATGACGGTCTCAAGGGTCTAAGGAGGTATATTTTTCCTCCTTAGATCCCATACAAATACAAGAAGTCCAACCCACCCCATAACAACTACAAGACCAAATGAATCCATAGGTTGAGGAAATAGAAGAATTGGATCTAGCACGATTGAGAGAGTTATAGCGGCCAATCTTCATAAGCAAGAGCCTCCCATAAGAAATAAAAGTTCATATTGTCAAGTTACTAAGAGAATATAGAGACGTATTTGCATGGGAGGCTTATTGTGCATAGATTAAGCATTGCCTCAGGAGTTACGACTGTAAAGCAAGGATAAAGGGTTTTATGCCTTGAAATTGAAGTCCAAATTAAGCAACAAGTCGAGAAGTTATTACGACCTGGATTTATAAGGCCCATCCAACATCTTACTAAGCTTACCAATATTGTTCTTGTAAGAAAGAAGAATGGACAGATAAGAGTATGTGTGGACTTTCAAGATCTGAACAAGGCTTATCCTAAAGACGAATTTCCTCTACCAAACATCGATACTCTGATAGACGTAACTATAGGATATGATTTATTCTCATTTATGGATGGATTCAGTGGTTATAATCAAATTAAGATGGCAATTGGGGACGTAGAGTGTATTGCCTTTTAGACACCAGTTGGAAATTTTTATTATATCGTCATGCTATTTGGACTTAAGAATGTAGGCGCCACTTATCAAAGGACAATGACTACTATATTCCATGACATGATGCGTGACTTTATGGAGGATTATGTTGATGATATAGTCATCAAGTCTAAAAGGGCACATGATTACGTAGTTCATCTATAAAAGGTTTTTTAATGATGTCGGCTATACAATCTTTGCATAAATCCTCTCAAATGTGTTTTTAGAGTGTCCTCAGGGAAGTTTATGGGGTTTTTCGTCCATTGAAAAGGAATTGATATTAATCCTGCGAAAGTGCAAGCTATAAGAGCAATGCCATCCCCTACTACTTTAAGGGAACTAAAAAATTTCATGGGAAAAGTCTCTTATATTAAAAGGTTCATACCAGCACTTGGTAAGATTTCATACCCATTACACCAACTTTTGAAGAAAGGAATTCAAAAGATTAAGATGATCTTGACTTCTCCTCAAACCATGACCATACTCGTCAAAGAATTGCCATTGATTTTATATCTTACGTCTACCAACAAGTCTGTTGGAGCTCTACTTGCACAAGAAGTTGATGGTTGAGAGTGACATGTATATTATTTGAGCCGAACCCTTCAAGGTAGTGAGGTTAAGTACTTAGCCTGCGAGAAACACTGTCTTGCACTGGTATTTGCCATGTAGAAGTTATGACATTATTTCCTTGCACATAAGATCAATCTTGTAACTCGTTTAGATCCAATCAAGTATTTATTATCACGACCGGCTTTATTAGGATAGGTTACTAAGTGGTTACTCCTTATTGGAGAATTTGACATCTTAGTGAAATCCCATAAGACCATGAAGTCATAAGCCCTGGCCAATCTATTAGCATACTTCCCAAATGCCTAAAAGGGCTTGACTATAGGTGTAATACTAGTTGAATTTCATGAAGATACTCTAATGGTTAAGGCACATGGTAAATGGACACTTCAATTTGATGGTTCTATGGGAAATCAATGTTAGGGAGCAGGAATTATATTGATGTCACCTGAAGGTCAAGAGATACCCTTGGCATTTAAACTAGATTTTCAATGCACCAATAATGAAGCTGAGTACGAGGTATTATTACTTAGTTTGTTATCTGTACGAGAAGTTGGAGTGCAATATTTATGTATTCGAGGTGATTCAAATTTAATCATTAAACAGGCCACAGGTGAGTTTGGATTAAAGGAATCTACACTTGCACCTTATAGGGTTGCAATGCAGATTGTGGTCAAAAAATTTAATTCTGTACAGTGCGAACAACGAGTCGATCAACGAATAGATGTGACAATGCATTGGCTACACTAGCAACCAAAATTTTGATTCAAGATGCTAGTAGTAATGTAAATGTCCAGGTAGTCAAGAAATCTATCCTATGTATGGCTTTGAATTTAGTTAATGAGGATGAAGACATGTAAGACGATTAGTGTGTCCTATTCATAGAATAGTTAACGCACCCTAATGCGGCTGCTGTTTTGGCTTTGAAGAATTTTGTTAAAATCAATGAAATGTTATATTATAAGGGTCCAAAAGGTGTTCTATCTCGGTGTATTAGTACTAAGGAAACTCATCTTAAGTTGGACAAGTATCACCAGATCTAGTGTAGGAAGGAAAAGCTACTACTATATCATTGTATTTAACATGCAGGCTATTATTGGCCATCACTGGCTAAAGACAAGCTTCAAGTGCAAGTACATTGCCCTAAATGTTCTAAGCTTCATGATCAGAGTGAGTGTAATTTTGTATCTAGTGCTGGAGATTGGAGGTACCCATACATCAATTACTTGAGGAACAATGTGTTACCGACGAATAATACGGATGCCAAGCTTGTAAAGCGAAAGGCTAGGAAGTATCTTATGTACGAAGGTGAGCTCTACAGAGTATTATTTATAGGAAAACCCCTAAAGTGTATTGCTCCTCATGAAACGAAAACAGTTTTGACTGAGGTGCATGCTAAAGAGTACAGAGAGCATCAAGGAGGAAGGAAACTATATTATTACCTACTCAATAGAGGATACTATTAGCCAATAATGGAAGTAAATGCTTTTAACTTCACTAAGAAGTGTGTCGTTTGTCAATAGCATGGCGATCCCATTCATGCTCCTACAGTCATACTTCATATCAACACAAATCCTTGGCCTTTTCATACGTGGGCTTTTGACCTTATTGGACCTATACATCCATCATCAAGAGGATGCATCTAGATTCTGGTAGGAATAGAATGCTTTATGAAGTAGGTAGAGGTAGCTCCTTCAAGGAAGGCTACAGGACCAGCAGTTGCAGGTTTCATGAAGGAAAATATTATATGTAGGTTCGAAATCCCGAAGCATATTTTATCTAACAATGGCACTCCTTTTATCAATTCGCATGTTTGCCAACTACTGGATTCCTATAATATTGATCATGTAAAGTCTATACCGTATTACCTGAAAGGAAATGGACAAGCTGAGGCTACTAACAAGAGCTTGTTGAAGATACTTAGTCACATGGTTCATGATAATCATAAGGCATGGCATGATAAGCAACCATTAGTGCTTTGGGCCTATAGAACATCTAAACAAAGGCCAACACAAGCAACTCCTTTTTCTCTAGTATATGGGGTTGAGGCAGTAGTTCCTATGGAAGTCTTGATCTCATCTGCTAGGTTGGCAATCAATGCTGAGCTCGAACTTGACACATTGCAAGTGATAGATCTGGAAGCATTAGACAAAAGGCATATTATCACTAAACATAATCTCATTAATTATCAGCATATGCTTGGAGTGGTGAACAACTGTTTGGTGAGATAGAGATCATTCCAAAAGGGCGACATCGTGCTTCATGTAGCCGAGCATGTGCGCCGAGGTACCCCAGTGCCTAAGTTTACACTAAAATGGGAAGGACCATTTGTAGTTGAGGAAGTGTACAAAAGCGGATATTACAAACTTAGGAATCCTAGCACAAATACTATTACTGCTCCTATTAATTTTCAATATATCAAAAAGTTCCATTCGTAAAAAGGAAACTATAGTAAAGTTAAATGAATGAAACTTACAGCTCGAGTTGTATGAGCTTGTTTTGCGTATCTATTTGTACCAAGTGCGCAATATACATCTATCATATAAGTTGTTGACTGGTTGAAGATTTGACTCGTAGGCACACTATATGATGTTCTATCGAATATGACAATGACTTGCACTATTTGAGTTTACATTCATAGAGCATGCAAAAATAGTTAAGTAGTGGGTAATACCCCCTTAACTCATGACATGACTATCTAATGGAACTAATATTCCTTGTTTCAATCAATATCTCTATACTGTTGAATCGAATGTTCGAATCCTTGTTCACAAACGAAATACACTTCCATTGCGCAAGGTTTTCTTAAAAATTTATCAAGCCATGAAGTAAACTATCATGTAAAGTGCTGTTAAGGAAATGCAATGTTTTCTAAGCACATAATGATGTGAACTTTCAAGAGCTTACTAAATCAACAAATAACTCACATCAATTTATGATGTTCCATGTAAAGGCATGGATCTCAAATAAGTGAGGAGCGAAACTACACTTATTGAGCTCAATAAGTCTTCACACTCTATTAAAAAAAAGAAGGTGGGTGGGGGATGGGGGTGGGGGTGCAAAGAAAACAAAAATAATACTATCAATACTTAACACTAGATGCTACGGTAGTATCAAGATCTATGCCTACCAGACGCTCCTCTCTCTCAAGTTCTACCTTTGCAAGTTTGGCTTTGAGTAGCTCACATCTTTCCTCAATGTCTCAACTGCTCAACACCTTTTGAGCTTCAACTGCAATGATTTCCATCTTATTGAGCTTAAACCTGAAGGCACGTATTGTAGTGACACTGCTAATCAAAAGTTCAAGATTTTTTGTGGATAATGAGCACCAAGCCTCATCAAACAATCCTACAGCTTGCTTAAGTAGGCCCAAGATATGAGTAGTCACATTGGAACCTAAACAGACCGATCTTATCCAAAAATCCCCCTCCATCCTATGTAAGTACTCTAGTGGTGCTAGGAGGTTAGAAGGTATCGTGAAGCCATGAAAGGAGGAAGTATCTTCTGAGCTCGTTACCATCTTGGTTGCTAATCCTTTATCTCCATGTTGTATTGTACTAATCTCTAAGGAAAGTGATGAAGTGGGATCCCTTGGAATAGGTGAAGTCGCATCACTACAAAGGGTAGGAACATTGCTAACTACAATAGCATCTATGGAAGCATTAGGAGCAGCATGTATCTCTTCATTACAAAACCCTGCACCCATTAAAGCATCAGTAAACGCCTAGATCACACTTTCTTCTAAGAGTAAAAATTTGCTATCTTCACAATCATCAATGATATTGAACACATCGAGGATTCTAATATTACCATGGGTGTCTTCATCAACCTATTTTGTGGAGTCTGTTTTATCATTGAATTGTCCCTCTTGGTCATCATCGATATCTGTCATAGAATTTTCTCTATCGTCATCTATGTGTTCGAGAGAATCCCCATAATCAACTAACTTAACGTCATCTTCTCCTTTGTCCACAATCTCGATAACAGTAAGCAAATCTTTAGCTTGAAGCACCTTTGCCATACCGTAGCAACTTGGAAAAGGATGAGTGATAAGAGGGATACTTTGACTTAGAGAAGTTCCTTTAAGGATGCTACCACTCGCTCCATCAAAATGATGCTTCATCACTTTCTATTTAATAGAAGTAGCATTTTTCTCCTTTCCCTTTTGCTCCTATGACATATGCAAAATTAAAAAAACTAAGAAAAGTAAGTTTTAAGAAAATATTAGTGTATAAAAAAGGAGGCAAGAGAGTATAATGATAATGCTACCTCATGAATGTCGCTACGCTTAGGTTGTCTGATGATTAATGGGGGAGAGGGTGAGCATTTACTTTGCGATTTACCCCAAGCATCATCAGATAACTTCGCATTATTAGATGATTTTGGGTCTTCTTTAAGTCAAAAGTGAAATTCATATCTCCGGATGACTATTTCAAGCAAATCCCCTTCAGCTATCTCCGAAACATACTTCTTAAACCCATCTAAGCAATTCTTCCAATATGTGAGCTAACCAATCGAAGCAACCCCAGAACAACTCATAGAAGGAAAGAATAATTGCCTAATCCTCCTATGAATGTTCTTTCGGCTCTTAAGTCTGAACATCTTATAACACTCAGCAAAACTTTAGTTGATGACCAAATCATGAGGCACTCCTTGATCAAACTCCAGTTGTCGAGTAAGCTTATCAGGTGAATATTTCATGACACTACACTCAAGGAAGCAATTAGAAGCATTGGCCCAATCACGAAGTAACAGAAGACCCCCAGGTGTACTCCAAAAGATAAACTCTACCTCAACATTAGAAAGCTCATCATGAAGCTCTATCAAGTTTACCAAGTCTTTTGAACCGGAAGGGTAGATTTTTTAGTACCATTCATATTCAAGCAATTCCTTTGTATATGGACGAAAGCTGAACTCATGATAAGTATCAATAACATTCTTCAAAGTACTTAGGAGTTTTCTATTGATCAATCCTTAAGCCCGAAGCCTGACAACATTAGAATGTGTAAGCAGGAGACCAAAATATCTCCTATAACGCTTGTAAAAGAACATATGAAGAAACACTAAGTCTGCGTACAACACCACAATGTATCTCCCTTGCGAGCATATCGAAGCTTCATGAAAGAGGTCCAAACACCAATACAAGGAACCCAAGTAGAAAGGCCCCAAAGCGAAACATTCCCCTCGTGCGATACGAATAGCTAAGTGAAAGAGTCAAGGACTAACGCCTTTTTTAGGGCCCCTTGGGAACAAAAACGATGACAACCAACAAGCAATGAAACCTTCCAACTCATGCTTGAAACATATGACAAGACATATTAGGTTAGGGTTATAAAGTAAACATCAATAGGAAAAAAGGTAAACAATGACTGCCCCATCAAAATGTAAGAGCTTACACTAATATCAAAGCCCCATCTTATCACCCTTGTCTGGCCTAAAGAAATGCTTTATCTACACACTAAGTGTACCATGCCTGTGAGTATCTAAAGCTTCTCTTTTGTCTACTTCTAATAGTTCAATTAGTGCTCGATCATCTTCCGAGATTGAAGTTATGGTGATGTCGATCAGTCCAACATTAGGAAGGCTCAAAAGGACTGCAACATCCTCTAGTGTTGGAGTGACCTTACCCTATGCTATCACAAAGGTATGTGAGTGAGTGCTCCAACGAGACATGGTAGCTCACCAAGTTTCTATTTTTTGTGGGTGGTACAAAGTTAAACAAGAAGACACCCATATGGGGTAATATACCCCCACTTCTTCCAAAATAGATGTGTATGCGGGATTCTTGAAAATGTACATCACCCAAGACAACTAGCCATTGACTATGTGCTCTGGGCCATCAAAACTACTATCTGAAAGAGGGATTTCTTTCTTCTCATTTCTAAAACCCAGTATAGAATTTGCTTCTATCTCAACCTTCTTGTGTACTGGAGATTCTTGTCTTATGAAACGTAGGTAGATGTAGATGTGTATCCTGCCTCTTTATATCTCGCTAAAAGAAGTCACCTTCAATAATTGGGTCTACCCATTTATCTCGAGGTAAGAGTGTTGCCGAAGTGTGATCCTTAGAATATGCCAAAATTTCATTGTTCTTATTAGCATTGTTGCTACAAGAATAGCTCTTCCCAGATTCTTTGCCCATGTCGTTAACCCCTAAAGGTAGCAGTAATGTCTATATGTAAGTATGAAAGAAAGTGAGCAACTATAAATGAAGGCAAGTAAGAGGGTCAGTAGAAGTAAGGTGCATTCGAAAAGTATGACATCTAATTATGAAAACTAGAGATGACATATATGCATAAGGACTCTTGCAATACGTGATGACAATATGCAATTCACACATGAGATTAGTGATACTACGCCCGCTCACATGCTTATGATGATGTTTAAATGATGTTTTCCAACATATGTTTGTATTAGAAGATTAATATTCAAAGCCTCATGCTTAGTTCGCACAATGAGCTAGTATCTTTTCATATTTATGTTAAGAAAGCTTATAATTCGACTACTTGCTCACCGCTCATGTACCAAGTGCTATGCAGTTAAGGCCTATGTCATGCTCAAGCATTACATCATGTTTAGGAGTTAGGTAGTGTTCACACCTTGCGTAACGTTCATACTTGATGTTGTGTTCACGAGTTATGTGATGTTTAGGTCTCATATCATGCTTAAGACTTGTGATGTGTTCAAGACTTATTTTACATTCAAGGCTCATGTTACATTTTGAGATTATGTCAAGTTTAAGGTTGACCTCAAGCATAAGGACTCGTATTCACTATCATGTTCAAGGTTCAGATGCGACCCTTATGTTCACTCATGATCAAGACTTATGTATTAAAAGCTTATGTTCGATGCACATGATAAGACTCATGTTTAGCTTAAATACCAAAAGTGCTGTACTCGAGTTGCATACTCAACTCACACATACTCATATAAAAAGTTTAATAGTGCTCATGTTAGAAGCATACATATTGTCATGGCCAAAGAGACTATGTTAAATTTAAGTGTTCAATCCTCATGTGTTCAAGTGCAAGATTTATGTCTCGTTCATGTACATTGAGGTCGCGAACTCATTCTCTACTCTTATGTGCTCATGTTCAAGGTTTATGTTCAAATTCACATTTTATGGTTAGGTGGAGGCCTCATAGTTCTTCTACATGATTATTCCATGAGTGTTTGTATTGAGGGGCAGTGAAGTTCATTTTACGTATCACCTCACGAATGCTTATGTAAAAGGGAGGTTACATTCAACTCAAGAGTGTTACTCTCATATGCTTAAGTCTAAGACTCATGTTCAGATTGTATAAACTCAACTCATGTTCAACTCTCATGTACTCATGTATGCATGTCCTTACTATTTGAGATTCATGATTCAATTCACATTTTAAGTTGCAATTAGCTTTATGGAGGTTACAAAAGGTGGCTACATATGACCTAAGTGTCATACCTCTTTGTTATCACCCATTGATGAAGATCAGTACTCAAGCTACGACTACAAACTCTTGACCCTCGGTTGGCAAACAATCACAGTCCGAGCAGTAAAGAGTTTACCCTCTTTAAATCGTACGAATTTGCTAACTGTTGCTAGTTCAAGATGTGGTCCTCAAGTTGTGATCGCAGACTTTTAACCTTCAACTACAAGCGGCTACAATTTAGGTGATGAAGAGATCTTCTTTAAATTGAATTCTCAAATGTTGGTTATACAACCTATAGAGTAAGGACAATGAGGAGATGTCAGTTTCAAAATTTAAAGAAAAAGAAAAAAGAAAGGAAATCAAGAATAGGGCATGAGTTAAGTGAAGAAAAATGGACAAAGTTTACAGTACGATAAAATGGGGGACAACTCACAATGGCACATAAGGGAACAAGGAGTATTTTATCCTCGATATTTTTGTGACTCCATGTTGAATACTATTGATAGTGACCAAGTATGGGCTTTACCATATCTAGGGGTTCACTATAAATTTAATAATATTAAACAAAAAAAATTAAATTTAGTCCATACTACGCGGGGGGGGGGGTGCTTTGCTCAGTATGGATAGAAGGGAGATTCAAATTATCAAGCTACTAAAAATAGTCCATTTGCTACATCAAATATAGGAAAGGAGTTAAAAAATGTAGAAGGGAGACAATAAACCTAGTAGATCACATGGATCATGGTATCAAAGAGGTGCAATAGAATCTAATATATAAAGTCTAGTGGGAGGACAATTTCATACTTCTGGTTTAGGTAAAGGTGACTAGATGAGAGTCGAGCATCATCAAAAGTCATAAACCTGAAGGAAGATCTCCAAAGGAGCAGGCAAAGGATTCACATGAATGGTATTCCAATGATGGCCCAGGCATTCCTAATGATTCCAACTCAGTTGCTCAAGTCATATCTTATAATGGTAGAGAACATGGAACTGTAAGATGAGGAAAACATCAAATTCTTTGAGGACAGAAAGGAACAAGATTTCCTTTAAGTAATAAATGTAGTGATAAACGTGGAGAAATGAGGGACGCTTCTTTAAGTGGAAGATTCAAAACGAATTTCCTTTCTTATCCAATCCCCTATGAGAAGTTGGAAGTTCAGTGAGAAAGATGATTTAAGTCAAGCCTGTTGGAATAGAAACAAGTTTATAGATTAGTCAAATCATGTTGATTGAATACTATCTTCAACCTCTACATTTTGCCGCAGTGGACTTAAACACATACAATAGCAAAATTTATTACTTTATATGAATTGTTAAGTGGCCTCAACAACATCGATAATGGGTTTTGAAACTCATTTCATCATCTCGATATCAACAACAAAAGTGAAATTCCAAGTTTACATCACCAGTTCAATATCAATAGAGTATATCAATAAATAGAAACAAAAGCTTCAAATGTTATGCTACCAACAACATTCAAAGCATGAAGGAGTGATCAACGAAGCATTGCCAAACTTTAAAGCAAAACAAAACAGTTGCACAAGTGAATCCTGAATAAAAGAGAGAGCTCAAAAGTATGGCATTTGAGAAGACAAAGAAGGGGAGCCTTGAACCTGGTGCGAGTTTATTAAGTAAAAAAGAAGACATCATCCCCTGTGGGGTTTCAAGGGCAATGCCCCGGAAGCTCAACGAAATTCCAAATCTCTATTTAAAGAAATTCTTTGAAAATATTTCAAGAAAGCATCCTTATCAATAATTGACCTTTCTTGATTTTGCTCACACTAATGAAATATAAAACCCTTTATTTGGGCCTAAACCCATAGAAAAAGCCCATTTCATACCCATATATAAAAGGCTTCAATCCTAGCTATTGATCAAAGTTACAATCCAACATATCGAATTCACCTACCATATTCTATAAATACCCTATTCGTTTCCTCATTTGGACAAGAAGAAAAACCTTCATTAATGCCGTTACTTGGTTGGAACTTTGCCTCAAAGATTAAACACTCAAACACATCAAGAACACCACCTCATTCTTCCTTAATCTTGGAGTTTGATGTCATTGCACTTCTCTATCTATCACCATACGTGTTAGAGCCTTACTAAGATCGTGTACTGCTCCTCCCTATACTTCTCTCCCCATCATCCCATGTGAGTCACTCAACTCATTTCCCTAGTCATATATAGTGCGGCCTCATATGCAGCATGCACGTAACATTGGCATCTATACCCAATACCCCCACAAAAGAAACTTATGACACCCTTACATGAAAGTTGAAATATGAGCATATAAAGTTGGTGTTTTGTAGAGATACTTGTTTAACACTTTGAATAGAAGATTTTAAGTTAAGAAAATCTTGAAATGAGAACTTAAATAAAAGGGAAGCATGTTGGATGTAAGGGTTTAGAAGTCATTTGGATGTTGTTTTCACTTTTATTGAGTTAAAAATACTAAAATCTAGACTTAGGTAAAAGAAAATTCATCACATGAAGTTTTATGAGGAAACCAACTTTGTAAGACATGAACTATGTTATGGGAGGTATGATAAAAGTGAGATTCTTTATTTTCATGTAAAGTATGAGCCAAATAATCATCTCATGGAAAAGTCGTTTTGGTGGAGTGGAATGAAACAAGATGTAATGAATTTTGTGCTCAAGTGTGATACCCATCAAAAAGTTAAGGCCGAACATCAATGACCAAGAGGGTTATTACAACCGTTGTCAATCCTTGAGTGGAAATGGGACCAAATCACTATGGACTTTGTATGCCGATTACCCAAAACGGCAGCAAACCATGATGCTGTATAGGTGGTAATAGATAGACTCACAAAGTTAGCACACTTTCTACCCATCAACATGACTTATCCCCTAGAAAAGTTAGCTCAAATATATCTAAAAGGGATAGTACGTTTGCATGGAGTGCCAGTTGGAATAGTTTCTGATAGAGATCTAAGGTCCGTATCTAATTTTTGGAGAAGCTTACAAAAAGTGTTGGGGATGAACTTAAAGTTCAATACAACTTATCACCCCTAAACAGATGGGCAATTCGAGAGAACAATTCAAACTTTAGAGGACATGCTACCAGCCTATGTTATGGAGTTTAACGAAAATTGGGATTCTCACTTACCACTGGTTGAGTTTACGTATAATGACAGCTACCATTCATCCATCCAGATGCCATCATATGAGGCTTTGTTTGGAAGAAGATGCCAATCTCCATTGTATTGGGATGATGTGGAAAAAGTAGCTTTAAGACTAGATTTAGTGCAAGAGGCAGCTAAAAAGGTAGCTATCATTAGAAAGCAAATGAAAGAAGCCCAAGACAAATAAAAGAGTTTGGCAGATTTAAAAAGAAGGGAATTGGAGTTTAATGTGGGAGATCATGTATTGTTGAAGGTAAGTCCGATCAAGAGCATTCATCGAATGAGAACTCAAGGGAAGTTAAGCTCTAGGTACATTGGACCTCTTAAGATCCTTGAACGAGTAGGAAACCTTGCATACCACTTAGCATTACCACCAAACTTGGTTGGAATACATAATGTGTTTCATGTATCGGTCCTAAGGAAACATGTACTTAACCTTGATAATGTAACTAAATTGCAACTGATACAGCTCAAAGAAAATCTAACATATGAAGAACAACAGTTTAGATCACTGATAGTAAGGTTCAAAAATTGGGGAACAAGGAAATCGAATATGTAAAACTACTTTGGAGAAACCATGAAAGGGAAGAAGCCATTTAGGAAACCGAAGAAGAAGTAAAGCGGAAGTACCCCTAGTTGTTTGAAGTTCTAAGTACGTCTTTAAGTTTTGAGGACAAAACTTATTTTAAGGGGGGAAGGATATAAACCCTACTTTTAGTAGGCCTATGATTTGACTAAGAGTACTTCCTGAATGTTCCTAAAGATCAATTAAACTAAGAACTCAAGTTTACAATTGAAAACGAACTTACTTTTCCAATTCAAAATCCTATTATCGATAAAACTCAAACTTGAAAAATTAGGAACTTTAAAGTCACCTAAGACCCTAAACCCTAAAACAATTAAGGACTTTTAACCCTAGGTGACTAATCGATAATTTAATTTGAATGATTTCATTCAACTCTAGAAAATTTCATAATTTAATAAGAATTAAATCATCATTTACAAAACAATTCAAGAAGTAAATCTTAAAACAATTTCCTATAAGACAATTCCCTTATCTTCATGCCTAAGCCTTATACATGAATAAGTAGACCAACTAATCACCCTAAATGACTTATCAATTGAAAGTTAGAGTCATTTATCTATTGATAACTTATAAAAATCTAGTGATAAGACACTTTCCTTATCACCCCTTCACTTATACTACATATGGACAAATTATCACAAGATTTTACATGCTTCACTTTAATAAAGGAGACAAGACATTTCTATGCCCAAAAGGACACCTAATGGCCGGTTCTTACATGGCTATAATGGGGGGGGGATGCAATATACTCCACTATTCATCTCTTAATGCTTACATCATCGAGAGTTGCAATTGTTGACTTTTGTATACGCTACATAACAATAAAATCAAACTTCTTAAACACATTTCTACCCTCATTCCAATTGGCCACTCTTTTCCCATTTGCTCTCACTTTCAATTTCATTTTCACTTCCTTTTCTCTCACATTGAAAAAAACACAAAAGAAGAAATAGCCAAAGCCCACAAAATCCTTCACTTGCCGCCACATTCCAAGCACACATACATGGCACTTTCAACTTCTTCTTGTCTTGCTTTTGCCAACATTTAAAGCTCCTTTAGGATCCTTAGAACACTCCTTAAACCACACTTTAAAGGACTACAACTCAAGTTCCAGAAAGGGTGTAAGAAGGAGGAAGTAAGATAAACAGTATAAGTGGAACCTTAGTGCACAATTACCATACTTTTGCTTTGAGGACGAGTAAGTATATCTTATGTTAGTAGGTTAGTATTCTTTTTAGGAAGCCATGATTTCTTGAAGATATGAGTATGATCATAAGTTGATATAACATCTAAGACTACCCTAAGAAGCAAACTCATGACACCCTTACATGAAAGTTGAAATATGAGCACGTGAAGTTAGTGTTTTGTAGAGATACTTGTTTAACACTTTAAATGGAAGATTTTAAGTTGAGAAAATCTTGAAATAAGAACTTGAATAAAAGGGAAGCATGCTGAACGGGAGGGTTTAGAAGTCATTTAGATGTTGTTTTCACTTTTATTGAGTTAAACATACTAAAATCATGATTCAGGTAAATGAAAAATCCATCATATGAAGTTTTATGAGGAAACTAACTTTGTAAGACATGAACTATGGTATGGGAGATATGATAAAAGTGAGATTCTCTATTTTCATGTAAAGTATGAGCTAAATAATCATCTCATGAAAAAGAAGTCAAGTTAAGATTTGAATACAAGAGATTTTAATACAAGTAGCTTAAGTTCATGATCTAACACCTAAACTTAAGGAAATGATGAAACAAGTTAGAAAACCAAGTTGGAAGCCCTCATGCTCAAACTGAACAGATCTGGAATATTCCTAAAAGAAACTTAAAAATATGATAAAAGTAAGTAGACAAAGTGAAAAGACCAACTAAGGCAAGTATGATAAGTGTATTAAGCCTAATACTCAAAACCGAACTTAAAACTTCCAAAATGAGCCTCAAACGTCAAGTTGAACCACCGTTAAGTTTTTGACCAGCAACTTGACACAACAATGAAAGTTGTTTTGAGACTCTTAAGAAGCCCACAAGACACTCCCTAAGCCTAAGAAAGTGACCATCTTTGAATTGAATAAAAAACAAGCCCATTTGACAACTTAATCCCACTTAAGAGCCCAAGAAGTAGTTGATAGCCTTAGGAGTGAAAAGCAAAGTTGTAAATCTAACCTTAAGGAGTATTTTGAACCTAGAATGAAATCTTAAGCCCAAGCCCAAAGGAATTTCTAAGTTACCAAAGAGCCTATTAACTAAACAAAGCCCAAAAGTACTCTAAATCATGAGGATTGCTACTATTCTGACCTATGGGAAATTTTTCATACCTCATCTCAAAAATCTAACCTCACCACATTGAAGTATACTTGAAAATGTTGAAGATTGACTATAAAATCATGAAAATCGAATTGAAAATAAGAAAGTTGTACGCGATTGAAGTTTTAAGTAAAACTAAGAAAAATACAAAAACTAGTCAAAAGTGTAACTTAAGGGGTTTTAGCTTAGTTTTCTAAGTTTTATTTAAATTCCTTACAGTATCATGATTGTGATGACTAAGGGACCTAGCGTTCAGAGACGACCTGCCCCCGAACTACTTTAACTGACCTGCATGGCTGAGTGAGTGAATTCTTGATGACTCTTTACTTAATTTTGCTTATAGAATAGATGTACCTAAACTTATATATATATAAATTGGATGCTTGTAGGATATGAGAAATGCATGTATATGAATTTATCATTGAATGTTATGGCTTGTTAATCATATAACAATGGAAATTGTTTGTGATTATTTATACATGCGATTGTATGGAATGAAATTATTTAATCACCATGAAAAATTGGATTAACCACTTATATGATTAAGAAATTAAATGGATCATGCATTCTCCATAATTGCATTTGGATAACATCGATCACCGCTTCACGCAGAAGATAGGAAGGGACTCATAGGAGGAAGGCCTCCTACAGGATTAAGCACTAGCTATGTTATTATTTTATTGAGTCTCTATTCTAAGTTGATGGGCTTACAAGGCACCGAAAGGTACCGAGAGACACCAACTGTCGGCGAGGAGCCGTGTCTTATGACTTTTGCTTAGGACGTGTATTTCTAGATTGTAGAAGCCACTACACCGCTAGACTTAGGATTTTGAAAACATGAATTGTTATTCACTAAAGAAAGTATATATATATATATATAGTTTTGTTTTGACTTAAGCACAATAGTGCAAATGAAATAAAACCTAAGGGCTAGAACTCAGATTTTAGTTTAGGTTGGCTAATTATCTCCAAACCCTAACTACAAGAGATGTATTTCTGAGTCGTATGCAATTCCTAGGCCACTACAAGCATTGTTTGGCATACTGATTGTTCATGCATTCATATGATTGTGCATCTAATAAATTTCTATCATGCGGTATTGATGAGAATATTTATCTCACTAAGCGTAAGCTTACATCTTGAAAGATTTCTTTTGTTGTAGGGAAACCTCTTCATTCATCCGGGCCAAGGCATGCTTGAAGTGAATCTTGTGGAGAGAGAGGTTAGAGTGATTAGGGAGCGGAGAGGAGATTTTATAATAACTTTTGCAGATAACAATTTACCTTTATTTTTGTTCATAATATAGTTTAAAGTTTATGATGCAATTTTCTTTATGAATTGCATTTGTTTGTAATATTGTTTTAGTGTGGAACTTAATGAGTCCACACGTTTACTTGATTAATATATCTTAAAAATTAATTTTAGTAAAATTGCTCTCTATTACTTATCTATGGGCCTAATGGTAGCGTATAATGGAAGGAGCCCTATGTGTCATATGAAAAACCTGTGATCAACAAGGGGGTTAATAGTAGACCTTTATGCAATACACAGCGATCTACCATGACGATGATACTATTGGGCCGTGATAGAGATCCTATACCTACATGGTATAGCTAAGTGGTGTGCTATAAACTTAAGCGTTAAGATAGCTTTCTTTCGTCAAAGCTAAGCTATCAAGGGTTATTCTAGATACATTTTTGTAAGCCCTTTTATCAATCAACCGGTAAAGAATACTCCATTTTTTTAAGGCATCCCTCATATAAAGGTCTTAAGCCACTTGTCTCATTGAGCTATGAGTCAATTAAGGCCATGAAGCTCCTTCTAGAAACAAATGATCTACTCTTTAAGCCATCCAAAGAGGCAACATCTTCCTCATCTCACCTACAAGATGGATCATCCTCTTTAGTACCTTATAAGAAAGAGTGGATAATGAGAAAAATATTAAAGAGATAGAGGACCTTATCGTAGAAGTTAAACCAAGCCGAGGCTAAAATGGATGCACTCCTTGCTCACTATGGTATCCAACAACCACCATCACCACCATTGCCAACACCTAACATAGATGAGGAGTCCATGGAAGAGGAGACTGAGGAGGAGGGAGAAGATGAAGAGGAAGAGACTATAGAGGAGGATGATGAATGATTTCAGTTTTACTTTTTTCTTTTTAAAAGATGGTTTAATTTTTCATATTTAGATTACTGTACTTGATTAACTTTTTTGTTGTTACTTTCTACTTTAGATAATTGCTTAACCTTTTATGTCTTGTAAGTTCTGTATGGATAACATTTTGATACTTGAATTAGTAGACTTTTTATTTAGTTTATTTTGTCTAGTTAACTTCTTCTTTTCATGTTGTAGTTAGTTTGTTTTATTAGATATAAATAAAATTTTGAGCTTAATCGTATTTGTGGAATTTGGATCATAAACTTCAAAATTATTCAAAGATCAATGCCAAAAACCAGGGAAATCCCAATTTCTTTTCTTTTGCTTTTTCTCCTATTTTTATTTTGAATTGCGTTGTTATACTATACATTGAGGACAATGTACAACTTTAGCATAGAGAGAAAGGATAGTTATGTATGTTAATAATATGAGACATACATTTAAGCTTTTGAGTTTTTGAATATGAAATTTACACCCCTTATATATTATGCAAGCAAAAAAATTTTTGAATTTGCCTATAATCCTTTATGCTTTAACTTTGCTGAATTTTAATAATTAAATCCTTATGATATGGAGTTCCCTATTGTTTAAACTTAGATTTAGACTCAGGATTATGATAGATATGAACAAGTTAAGGATTAGTTATTTCTATTTCTAAGAAAATTTCTAGAGGAGACTTATCTATCCCTCTTTTTGAAATTTTTTTAGATTGGTAAACAAAGGAGATTTGTCATTTAAGAATCTTTTGAAAAATCAAAGTAATTAAGGGCATAAATAAATTAAAAAGAATTTCTCAGAATTGGTAAATATCGATTTTGATCCCTCAGAAGAGTAGGATTTTTTCCTACTACCAATTGCAAAAAGAAAGGAATTCTCAAGAATTGTTAAGGATCGGTCTTAGTCCCTTAAAAGAGTGAGATACTTTCTTACTAATAATTACTAAACAAATAAAAGGGCTAAATTAGTAAGAATTGGTTTTGGTCTATCAAAAGAGTAAGGTTCTTTCTGTGGGCCCCTAAAATCATATTTAAGGCAATTATATCCAAATTTAGAGTTTTTGGGAAAAACTTATCTATTTGAGCCTAAACTTTACAAATATGTTAGAAAAGTTAGTTAAAGTAAGCTAGTGAAGTTATATGTAAAAAATAATGACCTAAAAACCCAATTTTAGGCTTAGAAGGGAAATTATTCAATATAGTATAAAACTTATCGAAACCCCTAAAATTGAACTTAAAACGTGGCAATGCTTTAGAGATAAGTTATTTAAGTTATAAAAGGAAATAATATAGCATAATATACTATATAAATATACTCAATGTATATAATAATTATATCCATAAATTAACTTAAAAACTAAAAATTATATTAAATATACGATGAAATCACAAAATTAATTTGAAAATATATCTTAAAAATAAAAGACATAATAGAAAAATAATTATATGCATATAATTATACATTACACGTGACACATATGTAGGATATATACATGTATATTAGCAAATTTACTAAATATTAATATAATATACATAAAATAATCATATTTTTACCTAAAAATCAGCCAAAACATATCTTAATGCATGGATAATTTCAAGAAATAGGCATGTCAACTCTAGATTAGCACCCATGATGAATAAAAAACTAATTGAAGTCTAAATAGACACCTCTACCTTAGGAATTTGTGTAGGAAAAAGAAAAAATAATAAGAAAAATTTACTTAATCTTTAAGGAAAATTCAATCTTATCCTAATTTTTTACTCCAAAAATGGCTAAAAATAAGGTAAATTATGAGATAAATTGATTTTCATAGAACTAATTGATGAAATTGTTATCCAATGACTTTTAGAGACTTATATTATTGTCAAGACATGTTAGAAATAATTTGGTATAAAAATGATATTATTTGCTTAATTAATCATAAATTAAGAGCAAAAACATAATTTTATGTATCTAGGTAATAAACCTAATAGCATAAGACCACTTGCTAAAAAAATTCTCTATATTTTTATGAGTCTATAGAAATTTTTGTTGAATTAATCGGTGATCCTATCTATTTATTATGAATTTTCCTCATTAAATAACTTAATTTACTAAATTAGGATAAATATTTGAACGTAACCTATACATATCTATATCAGCCAGATCTAGTTAGGTTGAGTTTCCAACATATTTTGTGATAATTACATGACCTAAGCTATGACATACGTGTATTAGGACTAGATATTACATATATTACTAAGTTATGCTAGGAAATTATATAAAATCTAACCTATTTATATAATATGATAATGCTTATTATAAGGGATAATATATTTTATAGAAGCTAGAAATACTCTTTAGAAGTGATCTCTCGTGATAAAACCCATATTATGTATCATTGAGTTCATACAAAGCTTATGATACCATTTTTACTAAAATTACATAATCCTAGGTAATGAAACTAGTATATCTATAATATTATGAAAATTTACATATTACGATAACCTTATCATAATTGAAACGTAACTTGATTGATTAAAAATATATTTCGATACGATTAGATCAATATACTTTAAGTAATAATATAACTACGTATATTGTTAATGTTTACTATCTTAACATAACATATACAACCAAACTATAATAAAACTATACTCAACCTATATGAATAATAATATATCTCCAATATATATATATATATATATATATATTTATGCATATAACTTAATACAAGGAATAGATAGAACCTTAATGGTTTCATAAATATTACAAAAACTAAATCTAAGTTTTGATAAATATATAAAATCTCTTAGTAAACAAAACATCAACGGACCTTCCGTAGTGAGCATCAATATAGGTAAATTGGGATCGTAGCTTTACCATTTGTTGAGATATTATACCAAAGTATCTAAAGGCATAAGAGTGCTTCCTCTTGTAGTTGTAAATCAGTTGTCTATGTGCATACTACGTGTATGATTGATATTTTGTTTGTGACAGGAGTTGAACTCCTTGTTGTGTTGTTCTATATGATTTTACAGTTTTGTATAGTGCAAATTTATTTAGCTACCTTAAATAAAACTAATAGTGATATAACCGCTGATGAATTTAGACATGTATAGCAACCTATTAGAGGAACCATTAGGTGTACTAAACCAAATGCCGACTCCCTTCGATAAAGATAATTGAAATGATCCTTTACATCCTTAGTCGAACCAAGTAATAGGCAAGGAGTTTGTAGCAAAGGTAAGGGCCATGGTTTGAAGGTAGTCATAGGAGGATAGAGATCTCTATTGCATAAGCCTAGATTTGGTCTAATTTGAGTTGTGGTAAACTCCTTAAATTAAGTTGGACTAGATGTAATTTTTCTGACCCATAATAGACCGGAATTATAAATAGACTTCAAGACCTATGGCTTTTGTAAATTGTTAGTATAAATTATAACTTTATAAATGGAAATGCTTATATAATTATTGTTGTATTATCGGATAATATGTTGTCATGAATAGGTATTTTGAAAAGCTATACCATATGTTTGATTATTAGTAGGTGTTAAATTGGATATTTTAAGTTAATCAAGTCGTATACGCCTTGTGTAGATTGTATCTACAATTACAATTATAAGGTTAGCTTCTATCTTAGGTTAATTTACATAATGGGATAGTTATGACTTCTCTTGTTCGGGGTGTGATGGTTTTGAGTTATTATTAAAACATGGTTCTAAAAAAACCAAGTTTTGAAGTGTCTAATTAAAATGAGTAAGCATTAGGCTCATTAAAAGTTAGGTTAATAATAATAGGAAGTAAATGACTTAGATTTATAGGATTATATACGTAACCTATGTATGTAAAGGGTTATAAAGTAATAATAGTAAGTACTATATGACATGAACTAACTTCTAACTCAATTGTTTTTAGATTTGTAGGAACGGTCTTATATATGCATAATGGCATTTTGAATGGATAGGTTATGAAACACTTATTGAATATAAGATTTGAATGCAAAAGTTATTACTAGATATGGCTGACTGGAGAGCATTTTATACCATTAATGAGATTATTGATAATTATAAGCATGAATGTCTTTTAGTATGCAAGATGACTGGAAGTTGATGATAGATGAGTTAGGACCTGTACATAATGAGTATACTGCAATAACTACTTTTGAGAAGAAGTATTTGCAAGAAAAGGAGATTTTGTTTGGAATGATTCCTATGTTATATTTTCCTACTATAGTAGAAGTAGGTAGGAATTCTGCTCTAGGTTTTGATCAGATGCCTTTAGGTGTTCCATATATCCCTAGAAATTATCCTCTTGGTGTGATTGATTGAATTCCTAGATATTCCATTGATGAGAATATGGGTATAGAAGTACCTTTACAGTCTTAGGAATCTGAACCCCTTGTAGTGCTACCTAAGAATCTACCCCAGAATACTTAGCCAAATGTAGGGTTTGATAATGATGAGAATCTTAAGGAGGATCTAGAAGAGAAGTTTAAGGTAGAGGCTAAAACCAAAGCTGTTCTTAAAGATGAAGCAATGGATAGGGAGAGTAAAGTGTAGAAAGTAGTTGGAATACCTAACATCCCCAAAGTAGTGGTAATAAGTTTAAAGTTTGAAGAGAATGGAGAAGATGACTAGTTTCCCCTAGAAGATGTAGCAACTTCAGAAGGCTCAAGTAACTAAAAGAGTTAGAAGATAGTGGTAAGACATGTTTAAGGCTTTTGATATCATCTAACCTAGTTGTTTTGATGAACTTAAATCCCCTAGCAACTTTTGATGTACTTTTGATATTTTTAATATAACTTTTGTACTTTGATGTTTTCGTTATTGAGAATGTAAATGATGTAAATAGACTTTTGTATAGATAAAAATAATGTAAATAGCTGATCAAATATGCAATCTTACATTTGGAAGCAAAATGATATAATCTTTTGAATGTAAAGTTCTAGCTATCCTATGTACTAATGTAAAGTAAATATAGTTATGAAAGAGTGCATCATATCTTTATTTCTTAGTATTTATATGAGATATAAGCATGAATAGTAATTATAGGAAATGAAGTGAAATGATGATATGATATTACAAGTGAAGTCTCTATGAGCTCATGATGTACCAATATATTTGATCACATTATGGAATGTGTAATAAGTAATGTGTACTGTTCTATGCTTAGGGATTAAATATTACAGGTCTTGTGTTGATGGAAATCCCTATTGAGGAATCTATGGTTGTGTATTGCATATATAGGGAATAATTGATCTATATGTGCACACGAGTTACTTAGATCATATATTAACTTTTTGTACATATACTATAAGTGTAGGGTTGAATGTTAGTGATTGTAAATCTAATTATGGAAGAGGAGCAAATAGAAATCGAAATGGTCGACCTGAGGAAGTAGTACCACCTCCTAACCTTCCTAATCCACTAGAATCACCTAGAAATGATGTATTACCACCCATTTCGAACATGATGGATCTAACTCAATTTGGGCAAATGTTAGCTAATATGAATATTACAATCCAACAATAAGGAGCTTTAAATCAACATCTAATCATAGGTGCAAATGTGGAAAACTAAAGGCTACGAGAGGAATTCAACCTCACGATGCAGGTCAAGTTCTTGAGTTTATGAAAGCAAACTAGTATTTTGAAGGATAAATAGGTAATCCTACCTTAACTGATGATTGGTTAGCATAAATCAAGTACAGTTTTGAAATGTTTAAAATGCTAGATAATAAAAAAGTCTCTTATGGTACTCTTTTGCTCAAGATGGGAGCTCGAGTCTAGTAGGACTCAACAGCATGAACAATCACTGGCCCTATTCATAGCAGGTATTTTGGGAGGCATTTAAGAGGGAATATTTCCCTATAAGTGTGCAAAATCAGATGACTTGGTAGTTGATGGAGATAAAGAAGGGCACTATAAGTGTAGCTCAATACGAGAAGGAATTTAATAGATTGTTGCAATATGTGCCTAAGTCATATAGAGATAATCAAGAGCTAAAGAAGGATCTTTTCCTTAACGAGTTTGACTCAATGATGCAAGGTAAGTTGATGGATTATGGATTCACCACTTATCATCAAATTGTGGACAAAGCATGTCAATTAGAGAATAATCGACCGACCATGCAAAATGAGTGGAGTAAGAAATTAAGGGGAGTTATTCGATACAAACTTGTCTTTAAGATGACATTCCTATGTGTAAATAGTAACCAGGCTGGAAAGGAAAGAAATTGGAAACTGTGACTAGTGGCCCTACTTCAAACAAGATAAGATATAGTTTCTATGATGAGACAAGGAATGTAAGATGCAAGAAGTATGGAGTACAGCATTTTCCCCTTTAATGTCCTCAATTAAGAGGCAAATGTTTTTTGTGTGGTGATCTAAATCATATGTTAAGAGAGTGTCCAAAGATGAAAATAGTGAAGTGTTACAAGTGAGAAATGTCGGGACACTTCTTAAGATATTATGGTCACATAGGACAAAGGACTAAGAAATCTAAAGGAGTAGAGATGACTACTATGTCAGCTCAGGTGTTTGCAATCAATGGTATAGAGGATTATACCGAAGATTTTGATGAATGGATAAAGGAATACTTTCATGACCACTTGGATGACGAAATGGGTATTGATGGAATGGACCAAGGCTTAATGATAGGTATGTAAACTAACTAGTAACCTTACTTACTCGTAAGTTAATTGCAAATATCGTATGCATAGGAAATGTTGAGAATTGTGAAAATACGTAACTTAAGTAAAGTACACAAATAATAGATAACTATAATAGTAGTAATTATTTTAGAAAACATACTTATAAATGGGCACAGTACTTATACATTGTCAGACAATAGAGCATCACATTTGTTTAATAGTTAGGAATTTGTCTTGGGAAATAGGGTTAAGACAATTGAAGGTAAATCCACTTATAGAGTAAGAACACCTATAGGAGAGCAAGTGTTAACACAAAAAGTAATAGATAATGGACAATTGCAAATTCAAGGAAAGGAATTCCCAATAAAACTAATATTTTTATCAATTAAGGGGTATGATGTTATTATGGGAATAGATTGGTTGTCCAAACAAAGGTGTAGACTCTATAAATTTAACCTTGTAAACATGGTGTTAGACTTGAGTATCCTATATATTTTCCTAAGTCAACAAGACCACATAAAATGAAAATCGACTAAAATTTTAAACTCGAAACTTAAAACGAACTTGAAAGGCCTTATTATATGATTTGGAAACCATAATCATGCAAGAAAACCCCAATCCCTATATACACATACTTTTAAAAATGTAAACCTAAACTTAATAGAAACCATAAGTATTAAATCATAAAAATTTTTAAAACTCTATAAAATTATCTTAATGCTTGAAAAGTCATAAATCAATAAAATTATTAATAATTTTGTGAAATCATATAAAATTGATAACAAACGAATCAAAGATTATCTTAAGCAATAATAAATAACAAAACTAAGCTAGTTAAAGGAATAAATTAATAAATTTATAAAAATTATTTTACTTGTGTACATAAGTAGCCCCACAATATGTATGTATATATATATATATATTATTTTGTAATTTCCTTCTCTCTTCTTATTCTATCGTATGATACATATATATATATATATATATATGTGTGTGTGTGTGTGTGTGTGTGTGTATGTGTGTGTGTGTGTGTTGCATAATAAAGCGATGTGCCTAAATAATTAAGTCAATTGAACCTTAAGCTCCTAAGTATAAGTCAATTACTCTCCAGTTGGTGAAAAACCCTAAAACATATATAAACTCAATCGAACCCTAATCCTTAGGATAATCGGGGACCTAAAACCCCAAATAAATAATTAAAAATATAATTTTAATAAATTTTATTCAACTCTAAAAAATTCTAAAATTTCTTAATAAAGCAAATCATAACTTACAAATTAATTTGAGAATCAAGCCTTAAAAGAATTTCATATAAGATAATTCTCTTATTTTCACTTATAAGCCATGTTACATATGGATAAGTTGTAAACCTTACTTTTTAGCGGACTTATGATTCAACTAAGAACACTTCCCAAATATTCTCAAGGATAAACTAAGCTAAGAATTCAAGTTTGTATTTAAAAATGAATTTAGTTTTCCAATTCAAAAGTCTATTATCGATAAAACTCGACTACGAAAACCACGGACTTTAAGTCACTCAAAACCTTAAACCTTAAAACAATTAAAGACTTATAACCTTAAGCGACTAATTGATAATTTAATTTGAATAATTTTATTCAAACTCTAGAAATTTTCATAATTTTATAAGAATTTAATCATAACATATAAATCAATTTAAGAAACAAACTCTAAAAGAATTTCATATAAAACAATCTTCTTATCTTCTTCTTATCTTCATGCATAAGACTTATGCACATGAATAAGTAAACCAACTAATCACCCTAAATAACTTATTGATTGAAAGTTAGAATCATTTATCAATTGATACCTTATAAAAAACTAGTGATAAGACACTTTCCCTATCACCCCTTCACTTATACTACATATAAACAAGTTATCATATTATTTTATGTGTTCAACTTTTAATTAAGTGACACGATAACTCAATGCCCATAGAGGACACCCTATGGCCGGTTAGGAAGAGAGCTTGAGGGAGGCCATGCCTTATCAACTTTCAATCACTCAATTGTCTTATACATCTACTATTCACCCCTTAATGCTTACATCTTCTAGTCTTGTCAAAAAATTGGCATTTGTGCATACTAAAAGATAATCAATTAAAGCTTCTTACACACACTTCTCCTCCCATTCAAAAATCTGCCACTCTCTCCCTCTTTCACTCTCATTTTCACTTCCTTTTCTCTTACTTTAAATACAAATCAAAAGAAGAAACCTAATCCCATAAAACCCCACATTGTCGCTACTCTTTTTGCTTCATAACTCACAGCATAAAAGCTTAATTTTGTTGCCTCCTTTTGTCAATTTCAAAAACCAATTTTAGGAACTTTAAAACATCCTTAAAGCCCCACTTCAAAGATCAAGAATCTAGCTTTCAAAAGAACTTATAAGAAGAGTAAGGAAGACAACGAGCTAAGAGGATACTTAGTTGCACCATCACCTGGTTTTCGCTTTGAGGACGAGTAAGTTGTTTCTTTGTGTTAGTGGTTTAGTATTACATGTTACGAGACCATGTTTTCATGAAAATATTAGCATGATCATAAGATGATAAAAATAGCTAGATCACCTTAAGAAGTAAGCTTGTGAACCCCTTTACATGAAAGTTAAAATATGAGCATGATAAGTTGGTATTATGTGAAGATATATGTTTAACACTTAGAATGAAATATTTTAAGTTAAGAAAATCATGAAATGTGTACATGAATGAGAAGACATCATGCTGGACGTGGAGTGTATGTGAGTCATTTAGATGTTATTTCCATTTCTATTAAGTTAAAGATGCTCAAACCTAGCCTTAGGTAAAAGAAAATCCATTACATAAAGCTTTTATGAAGAAAACAACCTTGTGAGATATGAACTATGATATGAAAGTTGTGATAAGTATGAGATCTACTATTTTCATGTAAAGTATGAGCTAAGTAATCATCCTATGGAAGAGAATTTAAGTTAAAATTTGAATATAAGTAACCGAAGTTCATAATCTAACCCTTAAACTTAAGGAAATGATGAAACAAGTTGAAAAACCAAGTGAGAACCCCTTGAATTCATGATGACCAGATCTGGAACATAGGTAAAAGTCACTTAAAAATATGATAAAACCAAGTGAACAAAGTGAAAAGATTAACTAAAGCAAGTATAGCAAATATACAAAGCCTAAAACTCAAAACTAAGCCTAAAACTTTCAAACTGAACCTAAAACTCTCAAAACGAGCCTAGAACTCTAAGTTAGGCCTTCATTAAAATTCTGACTAGCACTTTAAAATATTAAGAAAGGTTGTTTTGAAGTCCACAAGAAGTCTACCTAAGACTTCATAAGCCCCAACAAAGTTGAACAAAAAACAACCTCATTTGATAACTTAAGTCCACATAAAACCCCAAGGAGTTGTTGTTAGCACCAAGAGTGTAAACCAAAGTTAAAAATCTAACCTTAAGGAGTAGTTTAAGTTTGGAATAAAGTCCTAAGCTCAAGCCTAAAGAATTTCCCAAGTTACCAAAAAGCCCATTAACTAAACAAAGCCCAAAAGCACTCTAAATCATGAGGATCGCTATTGTTTTTACCTATGGGAAGTTTTGCATGCCTCATCACAAAAATATTACCTCACCACACATTAAAATACACTCGAAAACGATGAAGATTGACTATAAGATCATAAAAATCGGATTTAAAACAAGAAAGTTATACAGGATTAAACTGTAAGTAAAAACTAAGAAAAATATGAAGCCAAGTCAAAAGTATAACTAAAAGGGTTTTAGTTTAGTTTTCCAAATTCTATTTCAAATCCTTATAGTATTATATTTGCGATGTTTAGAGGACCTAGCTTTTGGGAAACGACCTATCCCGGATTATTTTGATTAATCCGCATGGTTGAGTGAGTAAATTCTTGATAACTCTTTACTTGATTTTGCTTGTAGAATAGATACACCTAAACTTATATATATATATAAATTTGGATGTTTGTAGGATATGAGAAATGCATGTGTATGAATTTATGAACCGAATGCTATTGCTTATTAATTATATAATAATGGGAATTGTTGTGATAATTTATACTTGCAATTGTATAGAATGAAATTGTTTGATTACCTTGAAAAATCAGATTAACGATCTATATGATTAAAAAATAAGATAAATCATGCATTCCCTATAATTGCATTCGGATAATACCGACTACCGCTTCACGTAGAAGATGAAAAGAGACTCACAGGAGGACGAACCTCTTGCGGGATTAGGTACTAGCTATGTCATCATTTTTATTGAGTCTATATCCTAAGTTGACAAGCTTACTAAGCATCAGGAGACATCAACCGTCGTCAAGGGGCCGAGTCTTGTGGCTTCTACTTAGGGTGTGTATTTGTGGATTGTGGAGGCTACTACACCACTAAACTTAGGATTTTGAAAATGTGATTTATTATCCGATAATGAAAGTATATATATGTATATATATACATAGTTTTGTTTTGACTAAAGTACAATAGGTTTGGGTCGATTAATTATCTCCAAACTCCGACTACAAAGGGTATAATTTTGAGTCATATGCAATTCTTAAGCCATTACATGCATTGTTTAGCATACTGATTGTTCATGCATTTAAATGATTCTACATCTAATAAATGCCATGTGGTACTGACGAGGATATTTATCTCACTAAGTGTAAGCTTACACCCCAATAGTTCTTTTCCTTATAAGTTGATCAATAGTTAGGATAGGGATAAAAATCGAGTGCAGAGTGCTACCATTGAATCAGTACAATGAAAAGCTTGTGTAATTAATTCAGAATGTTCCAGAAAACGACTAATATCTCAATTAAGTTTAATGTCTTTAGTAAGTTTAGAATTTTCTAAAATTTTCTATTTTATTTCACTATTTTGGTAGGGGATACTAATTCTCTACAGCTCTAAGGAACTGTAGAAAAATCAATATCCATAATTATTTATATTATATAATGAGTCAATAAACTAAAATTGAAGACCCTAGCAAATAACTATTTAAAGTCTTGTAATCTCTGACTTGCAAGGTGATTTTCTTATCATGGGTGCACACGTAATATGGAAATTCTAAGCAATACTACTAAGCCCTTCCTAGGGTCGTTATAAAAGGGCCAAAATGGATTGTCAAAATAAGAATGTAATCTTAGATGTAGGTAAGGTGATATTTCATGGAAAGACTAATTAGCAAAGCTTAAGACTAATGATAATTAAATTAAGCAAAGGATGATGCCAATCTATTGATGAATGCACTAGCTATGTTTATGGATTTAGCGAATTGGATCTATCAATCATAATTAGAAAAATTTGTCATAGTGTTCATTGATGATATTTTAATTTATTGAAAGACTAAAAAGGATCATGCCAATCATTTGTGTTTGACCTTATAGAAACTCAGAGACAATCAAACTATATACTAATTTGAGTAAGTCTGATTTCTAGATAGATCAAATCTCATTCTTAGGACACATAGTGTTGGGTGAAGGAATTTCAATGGATCCTAACAAAGCCAAAGCAATGGCTGAATGGAAATAGCTGATTACGTTGTCGGAAGTGAGGGGTTTTCTTGGAATTGTGGGATATTGTAGATGATTTATAAAGGATTTTTCTAAGATTGCAAAAACCTTAACTCAGGTGATGCAAAAGGATGTTAGATTTGAATGGAGCAACGAATGTGAACAAATTTTACAGGAGTTAAAGGATTGCTTGATTTCAATACTAATACTTATTTTGCTAGATCCAAGTAAACCCTATTATGTATATAGCAATGCTTCTAGGAATGGACTATGTTGCATATTGATATAAGATGGAAAAGTAGTAGCATATGCATCAAGGCAATTGAGACCTCATGAGAGGAATTATCTCATGATACAGAGTTGGCAACTATGGTATTTACTTTGAAAATTTGGAGACATTATCTATATGGACAACATTGTGCGATATATATGGATCACAAAAAAGCTTGAAATATTTCTTTACTTAGAAAGAGTTGAACTTGAGACAAAGGCATTGGTTGGAATTAATCAAAGATTATGATTTGACTATAAACTATCATCTTATAAAGGCTAATATGGTAGTAGATGCGTTGAGATGAAAGAATTATGAACAAGTGGCCTCATTACTCATTGCTTAACATAAATTGATTAAGGAATTTGAAAAGTTGGACATTAAATTCAGATGTCATGAAACTAATGTGTAGTTGACAAATTTAGTAGTACAACCAACCCTAATAAAGAGAATTAAGCTTCAATAAGATGAGGATAAAAAATTGAAGGAAATTAAGGAAAAGTTAAGTACAAATGATATACCTGATTTCAAAGTGGATACTAAAAATGTCACCCCCAAACCGCGAACTACCTGAGACAAAGATTTTGTAATGGTCATTGTAGATAGGTTCAATAAGATGGCCCACTCATGCCCTACACGAAAACTAACTGTGCTTCGACTATTGCTTTTCTTTTCTTACAGGAGATTGCATGGATACACAGCATACCAAGAAGTGTTGACTCCGACAAAGACCTGAAGTTCTTGAGCCATTTCTAGAGAACCCTATGACATTGGCTGGGAACCAAATTACTCTTCAATAC
Organism: Lumnitzera littorea; assembly: GCA_024138015.1. NCBI lineage: Eukaryota > Viridiplantae > Streptophyta > Magnoliopsida > Myrtales > Combretaceae > Lumnitzera > Lumnitzera littorea. Next base: position 56,665,285 of record JAMXBB010000003.1, on the reverse strand, counting down.
CTCATCTCACCCCCAAACTAATGGCTAAACAGAGGTGGTTAATAGTATTTTAGGGTTACTGCTTCTAGCTTCAGTAGGCAAGAACTTAGCTGATTATGATGTCTACCTACCTGTGGTTAAGTTCGCCTATAATCGAATGGTACATGACTCCACTAAGCAAACTCCCTTTGAGGTAGTCTATGGGTTTAATCCCAAGTTGTCCTTCAACCACAACCCTATACCAGTACCCGCGCAAGAGGACCCTAACGCATTGGCCAAAGCATAATCCCTTCAACACATCTATGATAAGGTCAATCGACACATTGACCAAGCTACCAAAAGACTGCAAGAAAACACCAAGGGTAAGATAGCTAAATGGTTTCAACCAGGAGACTTGGTGTGGTTGCACCTCAGTAAGGAGTGGTTTCTAAATAAAAGGAGGAACAAATTATCTACAAAAGTAAAAGGACCTTTCAGAATCTTCTAGGAGATTAATGATAATGCCTATAGGTTGGAATTGCCAGAGGACTATGGGATTTTTGACACCTTCAACATTACCAATCTCAGTCCGTATCACCCTGATGGAGAACTGAACAAACACCATTTTGATTTGATCCCATATCCAAAACAACTCGAAAGGGATTATAGGAATCAAGCTACCAGACTTTTGACCTACAGTCGAGCCCGAAGACTAAAGGGGTTGGCACGATGAATCCTTTTATTCCAACCGACCCCCACCAAAGCTGAGTACTTCCTTGCCAAGTCACCCTTCATGCCAAACTGTCTGACTACCCATTTTGCTATAATATGATGAATGGGTGATTAATCACTAGCGCCGAGCCGATCAATTACTCGACATCTTCCTTGCTAAGAAGTCGAGAGAAAGACCCCGGACTGACTAAGCCGTCCCTACCCAGACAAGCTATCTATTTGTACTTTTTGTCTACGTCTTCTAACAACATCGCCATTATACAGTATCATGTGTAGAATCCACTGCACCAATGATTGTTCTTTCTTATATATTCATTTTTACCCTTTTGTATCTTGTACATTACTTCCTTAGAAAATGCCGTTTTTTTTCTTTTCCTTTTTAGGCAAGTTGCTCTAACTTATGGGTATAAATACCCTTATACTTATAGTTAGAAGGCATTAGATCAATTCTTAATATACTATTGAGTCCTTTTCTTCCTTACGTAAACACTGTTTGTTTACTCTCAATAGTATTCTTATCATTTCCCTTAAGTAAGGTTAGGTGGCAAGAAACCTCATCGGACCAATTCGTGCATCATATCGAATTGTGTCTTGAGTCCTCGAAAGTTCTATTGATACGTCATATTTTTTAGAGCTATTTATGGGTTTTGATTACTGTTTCCTTCTTCATTTTTGCCCTTTTGCACTTTTCCCCATTAATCCTTTTATGAGCTTTCTACAAGCCCAGACCCATTCAACAATCAGCTTTGTCTATTCTTGGTCACAGTTTACAACATTTCAAGCTTTCGGCAAGTTTAGATCTATCTCTACGACCGGCCTTATCTGTTCTTAATCACAGTATGAATTAGATGGAGCAAGCCAATTTTCTAGGAAAATCCTCAAAGCCCCAGTATAATCCATATAGTAACAACTACAATCTAGGGTGGAGAAATCATCCTAATCTTTCCTAGGGAAATCAAAATCAAAACCAAGGCCAGTAGAAAACCAACTTTGGTCCACCGAGATTTCAAAAACCACTACCATCTCCCCCTCCTCAAGAGAAGAAATCTGATTTAGAAGAAGTTCTCACTAAATATATTTTGGGCAATGAGGCTTAGCTATCAAGAGGCTTCTAATTGAAATCTAGAGAATCAAATAGTTCAACTTGCAAAAATGATTTCTAAAAGGTAACAAGGGACACTCTTAAGGAACACCAAAATCAACCCCAAAGAACATGTTAATGCAATAACCTTAAGAAGCGATAGAGAGCTACAAGTTGAAATCTAATATCAATAATTGATATCATCCGTGGGACCAGAGCGTAATCCATCATTACAGCTTTAAAGTGAATTTCCAAAGTGGCAAAATTGGTTCATATCGTGGTAGGTTCTTCTAGATCTTCTAATAGCCCTCGGTTGGATCTCCTCCTTACATCTAGTTACATTTGTTTGCAATTCACTAAAAGAATACAGATTTAAGAGTCTTTTATTCTAGATTTGGGTTCTTCGAATGTAACCTACGAGTTGAGCCATGCAAAATTCACGCATGCGGTTGCATGTTTGCATCCATTTTTGGAAATCTACTTCTTCTAAAGCATAACCACCATACTGCACTTAGTTCTGGAAAATGCATGCGATTGGAAGAGAAAAAAAAAAAAAAAAAGAGGCATAACGGCTTTTTATTTTGCAAAAGTGTAACCACTGCAATTTCATCTGTTTATGGTTAGTAACTATCCTCCTCCTGTCAGTTTATATGTGTGAGTGATTGCAGTTTCATCTTCTTATGGTTTGTAACCATCACTGCTCGGTATGTAACTGCAACTCTGTGCATGCTCCTATAGAAGTTTACCTTACAGCAGGTGTAAGCGGAAGTAGGAGCTGACATCGATCATCTTAGCATTCTTATGCTATTTAAAGGGAAGTTCTCAATGCTTAGAATTTGAATTTCATTTAATTTCGCCGTTTTAAAAGGAAAATAAGTGGCTTCTCCCATGGATATTTGATAGATTTAATCGTATGAAAGTGAACTGCAGAGCTTTAGCAGCATGACAGGCCAACACTTCTCCAATTCCTGATCTATTCCCGTAGGTGACAGCGGTTGAGTTCAATTCCTGCTCAATATGAGCTCTACAACCAAGTTGCGAAGTCTTTGCCGAGCTCATCCAGAAAAAAAAAAAAAAAAAGAAGAAGAAGAATTTCGGAGCTCGTTGATTAAACTCCATGACCAAGCTTTTCTTTGATTTAGTAAAGCTGTGGGAGAATTTTGAAGGTTCATGTCATATTCATAGTTATGGTAGTGAGACTTTTGCACTTTTCACTATGAGGGGGAAGTATGGGAGTAAATTGCTGCCAGAGCACAACGTGGACGAGATGCTCCTCTGCCCGACCAGATTTTCGTAGACTAGAAGAGGCTTGACATGAGCAATACACGAAAGTCTTTTCGCCGTGCAGATTTGGACATATACTCGGGCACACATGAACTCCATCTAAACCGTTCCTCAGGTAGTGAAGTTCTGAGGTCCTTGCTAGAAATAAACTTCAAAGGATTTCTAGAGCAAATAGAGATCGACATGAGCACCTGCGATATGGTCTCCGAGCACTCAAAACTAGAACCAAGCAGAGGTAGAAATCCGAAGTGCAATTTGATCGAGCTCTAAGCATGTTGCTTCTCTATTATACTACTTCATGCAACACAAAGATTTAGCAACTCCAGACGCCCCTAACACTTTGGCAAGCAATACCCAAGCTGAACTTTATTGATCAGCAGCTGCTACAAAATAAAATTACCGGGCTGAAATTGTTGATCCGAGCATTAAGACTGGAAAGTTGAGTTGAACTACTGGTGGGGGCAAGATTTTCGTTGTCATACGCCAAGCCCAAGCTGCAGCATTCATAAGTCCTACCTCTGGACAATACTTTCTAAGCCAAGCTAGCTAATGCATGAGGAACTGAGCCCCTGCATATATGCCGACAAAGTTGTTTTCTTCTCTTTTGAGCTGCAACTAAATCCGAGCTGCGAATTTCTTTCAACCGAGTTTTGCTAAGCGCCCTCGAGTAGCCCCAACGGGTGATAGCCAAGCTGCTCCAAGTTATGAATCCACTGCTGCACCTAACTCATCCGACCTGCAATAAGTTCGATCCGAAGCAATTCTCGCCGGCTGAAACACCTAGCGAGCTGAGCTCCTCTTTAGTGCGCATCATGATAGACACAAGATCCGAGCTCCTATTGACCGAGCTCTTGTGGACTGTTCATTGACCAGTAAATGCCAACGATGAGATATCTGAGCTGCTGTATACAATACAACCAAGCTGCTAAAAACACCTCTATTATGGAACCGAGCTAAGTCTGACAAGAGAACCAAGTCCTGAGATGCATGTAGCTGAGCCGAGTTGCGTTCTCTGATCTCCGAGCTCCATTTCAACCGAGCGAGCAATTCTGAATTGTTTTGTGAGCAGTAGCCTTCTTCAATTGCGGCAATTGTCTTCAGCCGAGCTGCAACATATCACCACGACAATTAATTGGTGTTCTGAGCTATCTTCCTCCAAGCGTGCGGCAATGGACTTGAGCTAAACACTAGACTGAGTCTGAACCCCTTTTTGACCAAGCCGCATTAACAGAACCCATTCCTTACCGAACTACCGAGCTCCAGTTGAGCAACAACGAGTTGTTAATTAATGTTTGGCTTAGACTGTCATATGGTAATTCCAAGCTACTCACAATTGGAGCTCCATGTAAAGAAAGCCGAGCTCCACAACATTACCTGAGCTACAGACTTCAGCAGCTAAAGGCAGCAAACCCAGTAGAGCTACACATGCAGTAACAGTACACACGAGTTGAAAAGCACTTCGAACTCCTTTATACGCCAAACACAAGCTGACCCGAAATACTCCGAGCCAGAACATGAGTAGTCTTCACCAATTGCAGCAACCGTAGTAGTGGAATCGTGCTGAGCTATTAAGTTTGCACTATCCTAACTGCTGTGCGCATGGACAAGCATTTCCGAGCTCATTCAAGCTGTGGATTATTTTAATCAGAGCAGATGTGTCAAGCTTCGGGCATTGAACTTTGATACAAGCTATCCTTAGTGTGGTAGAGCTCCGTGTATTTGTGTGTAATGTATAGAGGGCTGAAAATTATTATATTAATTATTGGGATAACCTCATTATTTATTTAAGCTTGACTCCTTGAACCAAGTAACAAGGCCAAAAGAGTTCAGTCTATATTGCGATGATTTAGGGAGATCATTGGACCGGTCCATTTGTTTCCAACCTTTCTTAGGTAGGTTCATGCATTTATAAGGAATGCTACTAGCCTTGAACTCATTCTAAATAACCATGAATTGAGTAAGCTCCATTTCATCCATTAATCACCTAGATGATTCAATGGATGTCATTATATCTAAGAGCCTATAAATACCCAGTATTTCCTCATTATTTAGAACTCTTAGAAAGATTGGAGAAATAATGTTTTACTGTGAAAACTCTACTCTCTAAGATCAAATAGTGTTCGGGCAAAGAATTAATCTCATTCACTTAAGCTATAAGGTGAACGCATAAGGTCCTCTAAGGCTACTTTGTTTATCACTTGTGCATTTGAGACATTGAGATTGCCTATTCTTTCTCCCTACCTTATTCTCACCTAATTATCTCTTCGGGTGATAATCTCACTTCACTTCTTTGAAGTCATATATAGTGCACTACTCACATAACACACATGTGACCACTCCAATTAGACCCCTACTTTTATATTTTGGTAACGCCACTGGGGAAGAGTGATCACAAAGACATAGTACCTCCTAGGAAGAGAACAACTGGTACATCTAATACCACTTCCTAAGAGCCCAATACTAATGTTGAGCTTACTAAGTAGAATCCACCCCCATTGCCTGAGAATACTGGCTAGGACTATTCGGTGTTTGAGGCTCCTCTAGATCCCATATAGACAATGTGGATAATGTAGGAAATCATAAGGGCTTTAAATCAATTCATGGCTATGTTCCAACCCATCCTTACTAGGATAGTTGCTACTATTGCTATGCAACAAAGTGTGGCTTTCCCAAATCTTATGGTTACTGCATAGCTAAGTGTTACTACCTTAGCTTAACCAATTAATCCGCCAGCCATTTCCAACCCATCCTTACTGGGATAGCTACTACTATTGCTATGCAACAAAGTGTAGCTTTCCCAAATCTTATGGTTACTGCATAGCTAAGCATTATTACCTCAGCTTAACCAATTAATCCTCCAGCTATTGAGGAGGATCTCCATCAAGAAGGAGGTGATGAAACCCCCTTGCTAGAACCTGCACAACAACCAATTCCTATACCAAAGAATGTAAGGGACCATTTAGGTGGCCCTTTATCTTCATGGGTGCTTACTCCTTCATCCTATACTATCATCCTAATCTTGAGAGGATCTACTTCTCATCCTAATCTTGCCCTTGCTCCGTTACCTATGTCTAAAGCTTCTATTCCAAAGACTTCCTTTATAACAAAGGAAGACTTGGACATTTATATGAGAGAAATACAAGCAAGGTCATCTAAGGGAGTATCGGAGTTGAAACTCCCATATCACAAATGCATCACAGCAAAGCCATATCCTAAGGACTATATAAGTCCTAAGTTCATACTATTCAATGGCAAGAAGGGAAGTGCGAAGGAACACCAATTGAAATTTATCAAACCTTGGAGCCTTATAAGCTTGATGATTACTTGAAGCTTAGAGAATTCTCCAAATCATTAATAGAGAAGGCATACACTTAGTATATTAACCTCCCCTCAGGATCAGTTGATTCATGGGGGACAATATGCAAGCTCTTCTTGGAGAAATTTTTCTCTACTCAAGAGCGAGTCATAATTACAGATATGGGAAAAATATGACAAAACTAGGAGGAAGATCTAATGGATTATATAAAGTGCTTTAGAGAACATACTTTAGACATTCAAGATATTTGTGATAAAAGAGAACTAGTAAAGATTTGTATCCAAAGGATGTTTTCTGAATATGTTGTGCACCTAAAGAACCTTTCCCTATGTTCTTTTGCTGCACTCATTGAGAATGCACGAGGGACAAACAACTCTATTATGAGGTAACAAAAGGAAAGTAGTAAGCTTAACAAACAAGTAGCATTTGTGTCCTCAATTGGGAGTGAGGACTTTAATGCTAGTAAGAGACCAAAGAAAGATACAAAAACTCTTCTGTTTCCATGCCCAATGAGAAAGGTACATGCTATCCTTGACCGTTGGCTATAGGATGAAGCTATCAAGTTGCCAAGATTTAAGCGCCAGCCTATAGAATATGAAAGAAGAAATCCCAAATATTGTCAGTTTCATAGAACGGTAAATCATCCCACTAAGGATTGTCGAAGCTTAAGAAAGATATTTCATAAAAGAATTCAAAATGGGGAGCTTGTCATCGAAGATAACAACATTCATAATAACTCGCTTCCAAGCTTTGATACCCATGTGATAGCATAGGAGTGCTTTGAAAGTGATTAGTGATTCGTTAGGTATTGAAAAAACAATGGGTTTAAGCAATGGCATTGCTTTTGTAAATAAAGAACAAATTTCACTACTCAATAATAAAACTTTTATTATCTTTCTCATCTCTGTGTATTATGTCTTACTCTTTTAAGCCCAAGCAATGTCCTGGCGTCATGGCTCCTACACCGCAAGCCCAGGTAACACCCTAGCATCTTGGCTCCTATGCCTCAAGCCAAGGCGACACCCTGGCATCTCGGCTCTTACACTTCAAGCCTAAGTAGTGCCCTAGAATCCCGGTCTTTACGCTTAAAGACCAGGCGATGCCTTACCATCTTGGCTCCCATGGCTCAAGCCTAGGCAACACCCTGGCATCTCAGCTTCTATGCTAAAAGCCCAAGCAACACCTTAGCATCTCAACTCCCATGCCTCAAGCCTAAGCAGCGCCCTAGCATCTCGGCTCTCATGCCTCAAGCTTAAGTAATGTCCTGACATCCCAGCTCTTACATCTAAATCCTAAGCGATACCCTGGCATCTCAGCTCCTATGCCTTAAGCTTAGGTGATGTACTAACATCTCGGCTCTCATGGCTGAAGCTTAGGCAATGATTGGCATCTTAGCTTCCATTCATTACATTTAAGCGATGCCCTAGCATCTTGTCCCTTATGCCTTAAGCCCAAGGCAATGCTTTGGCATCTGGCGCTTATACAAGAATTGTTTAAGTAGTGATGTATTAGTAGATCCTAGCCTACCATGCTTTCATGTCACTCACATGGGAACTACAATTGTGTGAAAGTAATGATGGTAGCAAGGATCTTAGTCTTCTTCAAGAGAAACCATATGCTATAGTTTTATGGTAATACGATCCACTTGTGCACATATCCAAGTTGTACCTTCTTAAGGAAGGAAGACAAGGGATGAGAGAAAGGCAACTCTTTCCTCTTGATTCTAAAATCAAAACACTGACATCATAATGCTAATCTTGTAGTCCTGCCAAGCTTAATGTAGAATAAACTTACTACACGTAAAGCCTATTGGGGGTTGTTATGTGTGAGTTTTATTTTTGCTTAAGGCTTACTGGGACCTACTTCATTCAAAGCCTAATAAATGAGATCCTCTTAGTGCTTGAGGCCTGCTAAGGCCTCCTACACTTGAAGATTTCTTACTCAAGGCTCTACTATGTAAAGCTTGATGTTCTTGAGGTGATGTGTCTCCAAGGTGAGACACACAGAGAGGCATACAATGAAGCGAACCGGAAAGAAACAAAGAAAAGGCTAGCAAAGTTTGGTTAGTTACCAAATGGATCTAATACACCACTCAATCCTATTTGGCCAACAATCCACTAGATATGATACACCAATTTGAATTTAAGGGTCACTTGCCACTACTCTTTGCTAAAAGGAATAGATAAGAATTGAATTATCACGAGAACACTAAGGTTGCTCAAGGTGAATAATCCTGTATTAAAAGTTGAAGGATCCTTGTATACAAGAAAGTAGGGGTTTATATACCCGTTCACTAAGGTTGCTTTACATGTATGAAAAGACAAAAGAGTATTTTACAGTAGGTTACATAAGATATACTAAATGGGGTAAAAGAGATAAAGAATATTTAGTACGAAAAAGAAAAAATCATACTAGAACATTGTGTCAAAAGGCACATATCGCTTAGTGGCTAGACATTAAGGATATTATACAATGTAGGTGAAAGTAAGAATGCATTACAATCTGTTTAGGAAGTTAACTGAATTGGAGTTAGGCACTAGTGGTCAGTTCGAGAGCTCGACTCGACTATCTTTTCTTGGGTTACCTTCTAGGTTAGGACTTTACAGTTAGGCAAAAGCATGTTAGACATACGTGAGAATTTGACAAATAGGCCAACTAGAGGTCAAATTAGGATAGGAGTCTCTGTCTTGACTATGGCTTAGAGCTAGTATTTTCCGTGTGAGCCCTTGAAGTCCTTGAGCTCAACTTCTTGTGATGGATCTAAGGGGTTGATTCCTATCAGCTGCTTAGGGATTGGAAAGATTTGTCCTCAAATCTGAAGCAATTTCTGCTCATTCTTTAGGGACGCTCACAGGGTCTTCTTCTATTAGTTGATAAGGAATCAAATCGGACACATTAAAGGTAGAGGATACACTATAGTCATTAGGTAACTCAATCTGGTTAGCATTGTGGTTGATCTTCTTTAGGACCTTGAATGAGACATCAGCTCGAGGAGATAGTTTACTTTATCTTATGTGCGAGAATCACTCTCAACTAAGGTGAATCCATACTAAGTCTCTTGGTTAGAAAGAAATAGTTTAACAGCCTTGGCTACCTATCTCTTGTTATCTGTATTGAATTTGGTGATCTTCTCTGTTATGGACTAGTGTAATTAATGTAATTCTTGAGCTCGATCAACTCTGGATTAACTCTGTTTAGTAGCTGTTGGGGTGCTGATAATGTTTAGGGGAGTGGTTGGGTTAAGGCCATAAACTTGAATAGGGTCTTCCTTATAGTGCTGTGGACAATTCGGTTGTATGCAAACTCCAAGATTGGTAGGCATAAATCCTAATCCCTTAAGTTCTTCCCTACAATAGCTTTGAGCAAATTGCCTAGTGTTCTTGTTCACCACTTCAATCTAGCCATTAGTTTGAGGTTGACCACTAGTTTAGTCCCAAGTCTTTTCTAAAGAGTTCCAGAAATAACTCAAAAATTTTGTGTCCCGATCTGAGACAATAGTCTTCAGTACTTCATGTAGTCAGACAACCTCCTATAAAAACAAATCAACAATATATGAAGCATCGTTAGTTCGATGGCACGGAATGAAGTACACCATTTTGCTAAAATGATCTACTATAACAAAAATAGAATCTTTCCCTCTGGATGTCCAAGGTAACCCTAAGACAAAGTCTATGTTGAGATCAGCCCATGGTAAGGTAGGCGTTGGTAGAGGCATGTACTCTCCATGAGGTTCTCTCTTCCCCTTAGCACGCTTACATACTTTACAACGACTAACTACCTTATGGACATCATTGGCCAAACCTGGCTAGTAAAAATTCTCTTTTAATAAATTGGCTATCTTGACCTCCCCAAAGTGGCCTAAAAGTCCACCATTATGAGGTTCCCGAACCAACAATTTACGTGTGGAGCAGTTTGGAATATTTAGCTTACGGTCCTTGAATAGATAGCCATCCTTAAGATGATATCCTCCCACCACTAGTCCTTTGTGACATTGTTCAATAATGGAACCAAAGTGAGGGTCATTAGCATATTGCTTAATGATGAGTGAGAATCCCAATAGTTTTGTTTGCAAAATGGTCAGTAAGGTTTGCCGTCATGGTAGAGTATCGGTAGCCACATTTGTGCTTCCCTTCCTATGCTAAATGACATATAAAAATCCTTCCATGAACTCTAACCACTTAGCTTGTATCTTTAAAAGCTTGATTTGACTCCTAAGATGCTTAAATGATTCGTGGTCAATGTAAATAGCAAACTCTTGTGATAATAGGTAGTGTTGCCAAATGGTAAAGGCTCGGAAAAGAGAGTACATCTCCTTCTCGTACATAAAATAGTTCAGGGCTGGGCTACTCAGTTTCTCACTATAGTAAGTGACGGGCCGTCATTCTTACATCTGGACAACACTAATTCTAACTCCCAATGCATCACTCTCCAGTTCCAAGGGCTTATCAAAATTTGGCAGTGAAAGGACAAGTGCCGAGGTGAGCTTCTTCTTGATCTCCCTGAAGCTTTGCTTAGCTCAATCGTTCCACATGTACCCTTCATTCTTCTTTGTCAACTTAGTAAATGGGGCGGCTATTGTGCTAAAGTCCTTAATAAATCGCTTATAGAAAGAAGCTAAGCTATGGAAACTTCAAACTTCAGTGACATTCTTCAACGCTGGCCATTTTAGAATGGCTTAGATCTTCTCCTTATCTGCTTAGACTCCTTCCCTTAACAGTACAAACCCTAGGAACATCACCTCTTTGTAGCTGAATATACATTTCTTTACATTCCCGTACAACTTCGCAGCTCGTAGAATGCCAAATACTTCACAAAGATGTTAAACATGGTTGCTTAAGTCAGCACTATACACTAATATGTCATCGAAGTATACAACCACACATCTTCCAAGAAGAGAACACATCACATGATTCATTAACCTCATAAATGTGCTCGGTGCATTAGTAAGTCCGAATGGCATAACCAACCATTCAAAGAACTCGTGCCTAGTCTTAAAGGTAGTCTTTCATTCATTGCCCAACCTCATACGTATTTGGTGGTAAGCACTTCGTAAATCTATCTTTGAAAATATCTTTGCACCAAGAAGCTCATCCAACATGTCATCGAGTCTCGATATCAAGTATCTATACTTGACAGTAATTTGGTTGATCGCTCAACTATCGATGCACATACGCCATGAACCATCTTTCTTCGGAATGAACAAAGCTGGTACAACATAAGGGTTCATGCTCTCCTTAACATATCCTCGCTTAATGAGTTTGTCCACTTGTCTTTTCAGCTCATTAGCCTACTCAGGGTTCATTCTATATGCAAGTTAGTTAGGTAGGGTAGTACTCAACTATAGATCAATACAGTGTTCTATGCTTTAGATTGGTGGCAATCCTCTAAGCAATTCTTCCAGAAATAGGTTAGAAAACACATTTAGCAAGCATCAAATTTCTTTCGAGACTTCTTGCAATTCCCTTATCTCCATCAATTGTCTAACCAACAAGAACATCGGTTCACCAACCACCTCAATAGATCGGAGCTTCCTACAGCTCATCACTAGGGCATTTTTCTTACTAGCTCGAGTGAGCTGATTATGGGTTTCATTTACTTGGGATGAGGTTAGGGGTTGCAACACTATCCTCCTTCCATCCTTAATAAAGGCATAGGTGTTCTTATACCCATCGTGCATAATACGTCGATCAAACAACCATGGTCGTCCAAGTAATATGTGTAAAGCTCCTATGGGGACGATATTGCACACTACTTTATCCTTGTATACATTTCCTACATTGAACCATACAGTCACTTGTTCAATCATGTATAAACCACCCTTATCATGAGGCCAATGCAACTTATAGAGTCAAAGATGCCTTGAGGTCACTAGACCCATACTCTAAATAAAGAATTACGTAACCACATTAGTGCAACTCTCCATCCACTATGATCGAACATAATTAGCCTTCGATGGTGCACTTGGTATGGAAGAAATTCTCCCTCTAATCCTCCATAGGGTTCGGCAAGGAACTCAAGACTTGTCTCAAGACTAGGGTCATCACTTCTTCCTGGTCGGCATAGATATAAGTCTCCTCTTCCTCCTCAACTTCTACATTTCGAACATCCTTCTCCTCTTCAATCTCACTTTCATCAGTATTATCCACTACATCTCCTTGGAGCCTCATGACACGTCGATTCAGATACTTAGCAACCATCTGTCCGAAGCCTAAGCATTTAAAGCATTTCACCTCGTTAAACTTCCATCTAGAAGTCTACACTTTCTCATACATTCTTGGAGGCGGCCTAACCTTAGCTCGACCTGGCTGTTCTACTCAGCTATCGTCAAGTCAATCATTCTTTTCCTCAACCCAATATAGTCTCCCAAGCTTAGCTTGGATAGGTCGGCGTGGTACTGGGGCTTAGGAGAATGTTGGTCCAGGTTGGCTTAGAACATTTCTCCTCTCCCATCAATGCTATCTTGATGGCCTCTTCCAAATTATAAAACCTCTATACTTCCACAATATTGTGAATCTTGTACCTGAGCCTAAAAATAAACCTTGATACTGTATAAACCTCTAGCTCTTCCACGTCGACTCAAATCATTAACATCTATAACTCCCTCACGTAGTTATCAACATATCAGCTTCCTTAGCAGAGCCCCTGTAACTTAGCAAACGTATCTTGTAGATAAGTCTCGGGCACAAATTTGCCTCTTAACAACCTTTTCATCTCATCCTAAGTTCTAACACCTTGTCTTCCATCTCTTACCCTAGATGCATTCAGATTCTTCCACTACATGGTGGCATACCCAGCAAACTCCAATGCAAGAAGTTAGACTTTGACTGCATCCTTATACCTATAACATTCAAGTACTTTCTTAACCTTCTCTTCCTACTCCAAGTATTCATCTACATCTCTACTTCCATCAAAGGGTGGGATTTACACCTTGACATTGTCTACCCCTTAAAGGACTCGGCATCCTCGTCCCTATATTCGGTAATAATCAACTTCTTCTTCTTCACCAAACACTTCAACACTTAGCTCCTCGTCATCTTCCCTAATCTCTTCTAACTCCAGTCTTCTTCTAGTAGCTCGGTTTACTACTCTTGTAGCTTGTAGCGGTCGAATTAGGTGATTGGTTCGATTGCCTTGGCCATAACATCTCTCAAGGGCATCTTCCTATGGGTTTTGCTACTGTATACCTTAGGGTTCTTGTTTGTTGACTTGCATTGCATAGACTAGACTCTCAACAAGGTTTGTGAGTCTATCAAGCTTATTGTCAACCGACTGTAGGGTATTACTACCATTAAGACCACGTCCAGGTTAGGCACCACTACTCTGGTCACTAATGATACCTTAAACACTTGAATCGGACATGGTATAGTACTTCTCAAATGAATTAACAACTTGCTAACAGTTTCAATACCTAATAGTCACCCAAATAAGATAGAAACAAACTTGCTTTGTTTTTACAATGAAAAACAAAGTAAAACTGGGTAACAATAAAACCACTCTTAATGTTACACTAACATACTGTACTAGCTATAGAAGGAACACAAAAGCTACTAATAGTAAAATGAACAAAAACTTCACTGCAACTTCACACACTCCCTCATGGAACCATGCTCTCATACTAGTAAAGCTAATGCATCTCTAGGGTTGGATACACAAAGAGGCATCACAATGAAGCGAACAAAAAAGAAACAAAGAAAAGGCTAGTAAAGTCTGGGTAGCTATCAAATGGATATGACACAATACGCGATCTTACTCAACCAACAATCGAATCCAAATTGAAGAGTCACTTGCCACTACTCCTTGCTAAAGGGAATAGATAAGAGTTGAATGATCATGAGAACACTAAGGTTGCTCAAGGCGAATAATCCTATATTGAAAGTTGAATGATCCTTGTATACAAGAAAGTAGGGGTTTATATACCTGTTCACTAAGGTTGCTTTACATATATGAAAAGACAAAAGGGTATTCTACACTAGGTTACATAAGACATACTAAAAGGGGTAAAAAAGACAAAGAATATTCAGCATGGAAAAGAAAGAATCAATCTAGAACATTATGTCAGAAGACCATTATCGCTTAGTGGCTAAACATTAGTGATATGATACAATGTAGGTAAAAGCAGGAATGTATTATAGTCAGGGGCTGACCTGATCTAGATCAGGTCAAGAGCCAATCAATTTAGTTAGGAAGTCAGTTGAATTGGAGTCAGGCACTAGTGGTCAGTTGGAGAGCTCAACTCTGCTAGCCATTCTTAAGCTACCTTTTGGGTCAAGACTTCTCAACTGGCAAGAGCATGTTAGACACACGGAAGAATCTAACAGATAGGTTGACTAGAGGTCGGATCGAGATAGGAGTCCTTATCTCAGCTATGGCTTAAAGCTAGTATTTTCCATACAAGCCCTTGAAGTCCTCAAGCTCGGCTTCTTGTGATCAGTATAGGTAGTTGATTCCTATCATGAGGCTTGCTTAAGGCCTGCAAGGACTTACCATGCTTGAAGCTTGCTTGTTGGAAGTCAGTTCCTTACTAAGGAACCACTTAGCCAACTTTAGCACTCAGAGCAAATTTTGATGTTGATTAAGGGCAATGAATTATGATACTGATCGTATAAGAATAACGGAAGAAGTCAATAAGACATGACATACATGGTAGTCAAAGAAAGAACAATTAAAGCAAAACATCCAAATAATAAGAGAAGTCCTACCATACTCGTAGCAATGTTGAATCTTAAATATCTGTGGATGATGTTTCTAGAAACTTTAGATGCTCTACCAAAAAATAATGGCCTACATTCTTCCATTCCACTGGCATGCGGGAACCACAATTGAGTGGAAGTGGTAATATAATGGAGAACTCTAGTCTTCTTTAGAAGAGTCACATACTCTCGCTTCTCTACAATGTATGCTACCTAATCATCCCATCTAAAGGGTGGCTTCTTTAGGGATGTAAATCGAGGTAGTTCTCTCCTCTCGTTTCTAAAGTGTAACATTGAATCTCCCATGATGACAACACAAGACTCGTACTCAATAAACTAAAGACTACCATCAATGTGATGTGTTGCATAGGCTTCTCAGTGCTTGGCTTTCTCCCAAAATGCGTCTTTAAAAATAGTTTCGTCCAACCACTTATCCCAAGGACATGGGATGGGTGGTGGACATTTATCTTGATGCACTAGTAAGTCTTTCATCTTCAATACTTCTGTGCTTTGACTTGGATTAGACTTCATCTCTTTTCCTATGAGAGCACAAAATCAATATATTCAATATATGAAGGAAGGAAAGCATTACTGGAACAATTGTTATCATTACCCCTCTCATGCATGAAAGAAATATGCAAATTGAAAGGCAATCAACTGGCATAGCTCTTGGAAGGTTCACTAGCAAGGGTACGATTTGAATGGTCGAATAAGGGCAAGTGTCTCACTGTAATTTGTTGTAGTTCTAACTTTTGACAAATCAAATATGCAAAAAGGGCAAGAACCATAAGGTTTAAATAAATAAATTCCTTAGCATGTTACTCATCTAAGGAATTATGCTATCGACCTCAATTCAATGTAGCATATATAAGGATTAAGGAGGGAAACACATACATGTGCGTAGGAACAATAAAAAGGAACAAAGAAATTGAATCTTTGATAACCTAGCTACTTGTTAAAAAGACTTAAAATAAGAGTGTGATAATCAAGATCTAAATGTGCATCCTTTTCATACCAATTTGTCAACAAAGAATAAAATTGAAGAAATAGGAAACAAAGTTGGTGACAACACACCAGATAAGAGTCATACTTCAGACCAGGTTCAAGAATTGCACATGTGGAGTCATGCAACAAGAAAATTCTAACAATTGTAGTAAAATAATTTGTCAAAAAAAAAAGAATATATATATATAATATTCCATTACTACTTAATGGAGACGTCCAACAAATTGCGTCCAGTGCTTACATGGAAAGAAGCGTAAATCTTAGATATAGTTGAAGCTTAGGCCAATAGATATGTAGAGTTACATTTATTAGGTCATCAAGAATTCATGTAGATTCAACCAAGAAAGAAGGAAAAAAAATAAAAAAAAGAAGAGAGTCGAAAATGTGATCGAAGTATTACCTATGTAAGCTTAGATAAGAATCCAAGTCAAGTTATGTTGTGTGCTACCTTCGCAAGATTGAAGCAGAACGATGAAAGAATCAAAAAGAAAGAAATTGATGAAGGAAACATGATAAAGCAAAAGAAGTTGATGACCTAATATATATAGAAGCGATGGAGGCAACAGGATAAAGATTAAAAAATCTAGACTTGGTATTTGATACACTTTGATGATATTGTTACATTGAAGTCAGGATTTGAAATGAGATATTGCTGGTAATATTCAGTTATGGAAGAAGATTTGACAAAAGCATTGAAGATATAACAAACTTTTAATCAATTAAGGAGGATTTAGAGAGGGAAGAGTAGATTTGGAGTAGATATGGAAAAAAAAAAATCTATTTGGTTATTAAAGATATGTTGTACGAAAAGGAAGATAATGGGTGGTGTGTTTTGAAAAAATAAAAAAAAATGATTCACACATGCAAGGATTAAATTCAAGATTTCTTGAATTCTAGTGCCCGTCCACCACCAACTAAGCTGGTTCTTGTCATCAACATATACTATATATATAATTAATTAATTAATATGTACCCTTCCAAAAACAAAAAAAAAAAACGTACCGTATCGCTAGTACATAGCGCAACATAACTTTTACAATCTTTTCAAGGGGGCCGATGCTACCATTTTGTTTTGCAATGCTCCAAAGCTCTGCTACATTTCATGACAACACTGCCCTATTTATTAGTATAAATGAGACACACACACACACACACACATATATATATATATATGTGTGTGTGTGAATATAACATGGCCGCATAAGATGTTTCGAAAGTTCTAAATTCCTGTAAATGCTCCAATAGGTTTATTTTTCTACCAATGATCATAAAATAAGGAAGAAATACTAAGAAGAGCCACTATACACACATTATTTAGCTAATCAATGTTATGGAAGCAATAAGTCAATAGTGCCATATAAAGGCATATCGAAATATGTGTTCTATAGCAGCAAAATAAATACTAGTATATTATGCTCAACTCACCAGTGATCTAAGAGAAGTGATAATTGCGTAGATATTGGAAGTAATTAAGCAAGAAAAGTCAACATTCAGTACGTCTACATAACAATTGAAGAAATAAATTCTAGAAATGCCTAAAACCCCCTTAAATGTGTCTAAGAGATTTTTGGTTAGGGAGCAAAATGTAAAAGGCTGAAAATTATTATATTAATTATTAGGATAAGTTTATTATTTATTTAGGCTTAACTCCTTGGGCTAGGTGACAGGGCCTAAGGAGTCCAATTCACATTAGGATGATTTAAGGAGATTTAGCTTGATAGGCTCGGAACAAGGATCATTAAACCAATCCGTTCACCTCCAACCTTTCTTAGGCAGGCTCATGCACTTATAAGGAAAGTTACTGGCCTTGGGCTCATTAGCTAGCTCATTTTGAATAACCATGAATTGAGCAAGCTTCATCTCATCCGTTGATCACCTAGATGATTCAATGGATATCATTATACTTAAGAGCCTATAAATATCTAGTATTTCCTCATCATTTAGAACTCTTAGAGAGATCAGAGAAATAGTATTTCACTATAAAAACTCTGCTCTCTAAAATCAAATAGTGTTCAGGTAAAGAATTAATTCATTTGCTCAAGCTACAAGGTGAACGCTTGAGGTCCTCTAAGGCTACCTTATTAGTCACTTGTGCATTTAAAACACTAAGACTGCCTATTCTTCCTCCTTACTTTATTCTCACCTAATCATCCCTTCCGGTGACAGTCTCACTTCACTTCTTTGAAGCCACGTATAGTGCGCTACTCACGCAATACACACATGACCACTCTAATTGGACCCTTACTTCTACATAATGTAATATATATTTTATATTATAGTAATTTATTTATATAAAATACATAAAGTAGTTACATTAGACCCAAACTTATTATCTAATTGTAGCCTACATATTTTTCTATGAACCAAGTCAATTGAGAGTTTTTTAATAGTTATTAATGGGGGGACTATATATATGAATGAAAACCACTTAAGTCCTTAGCCTCCACACACTCAAAACCCTAAAGAAACAATGCACTATCAAGAGAGTTGGTTGAAAGGTGAGAAGTATCTAAGTTCCAAAACCAAGATAATTTTTAGAGAAAATAGAATAATAAATGGTTAGAGGAATGTTGATCCTATTTCACTGCACTAATTTTTGTGCATGATTTGGTATATATATTGAGATAATTAATCTAATAGTTAGTATCAGAGCAGTTTTTTATCTCTGCCATGATTAGTATTTATCAAAGTTATCATGTATGAATTCAAAGCCCTAAGATTGTTAAGATCATTGAAATTTGAATTAATTTGTATAAAGTGTTATTTTCCCTAATTTTAAAAGTTAGGGCATGAAGAATAAAACAATTATATGTGACTATTTTCTATGATAAAAGGATTGTGATGAAACAAGTGATAAAGTACATTCAATTTCATGATATTAAAAAAAAAATTGGCAACTATAATTTGTAAATTGCATGTCCAAATTGAGATAAGGATGAATTCATGATTAGATTTAGCATATTTATGCTTTTGTTTTGGTTTGTCTTCTTGTTGCACAATTCATCATCCACGTTATTGCTGTTTTGGTTGCCATTTGTCAATATCTGGAGACTATGGATTTTACTTTTATTTTTTATTATTAATAAAAAAAGGGAAAGTTTAAAGTTACCATGCCACAACCATTTCAGTATCAATTTTAGAGGACTTGTTCATTGATAATCTCATTCAATCATGATGTTAGATCATAATTTATGATAAAGTAAGAAAAGGTTGAATCATGTTATAAAGTAATATTAAATATTAAATAATAAATAAAAGGGAGGTGAAGAATATTGATTGCTATTTTTTATGGCTTACCAAAGTGATCTTCATAAGGTACTTTTGAGTATTTGTTCTGATTTAGTCTTTAATTTAATCGTTTATGGGCATATAGTATTATCTATTTGTTCAAAGATTATGAGGAGACATCATGTGATTAATTGATATAATTTGTTAATTAAAGAGTAGCCACAATGTCTTTAGTTATAAAAAATTATATAGCAAGTATATTTGATTACAAATAGTAAATGACATCAATTGTGATTAGTCAAATTAAATATAATAAATTTTATCCTATAGAAATTTTTATTATATTTTTATAATTAATCAAAGAGGGAATAATAGATTATTTTTCTTAATTTTCCCATAGGGATTAAGAAAAGGAATATAGTTTGTTAGTTTCATCACAAAGTATATTTATGGATCTTTAAATATAACTTAGCCCACAAACAGTTTTATTTGTTACATGATTCATATATTTAAATAATTTTGTACATGTTTTTACATTGGTAAAACATGATTTCTATTTATTTGTCTCAACTAAAGTAAAATAAGCATGTTTGTTAGTTCATGTAGTATTGTAACCTGTGAATTTTTCTAATATTAAATCTAAAGTTCTCAATTAAAATGGTGATAACTATAAGATATGGAAGGAGAGAGTTCTTCTCTAATTAGGGTGCATGGATAGTGATTATTCTATAAGGAAAGATGACCCACCTACTCCTATTGTTGCTAGCACTCTAGCTAAAATTGCTCTATATGAACATTGGGAGAGATCTAATCGCCTTAACATGATGTTCATACAGACAAAAATTAATGCTAACATTTGTGGTTCAACTGGGGACTGTAACAATGTCAAGGATTTGTTGAAGGTTATTGATGAACAATTTGAGTCTTTAGATAGCACTTTAATGGCCAAGCTATCATCAATGAAGCTTACCAGTGTAAGAGGTATGCATGAGCACATCATGCAGATGAGGGACATTACAACTCAATTAAAGTCTCTTGAAGTTGAGATGTCTAAATCTTTCCTTGTGCACTTCATTCTAAATCTCCTTCCACCTCAATATAATCCCTTTAAAATTTCTTGTAACATACAGAAGGATAAATGGTCGATTAATGAACTTCTGACCATGTATGTACAAGAGGAAGGAAGGTTACTTATAGAAATGGGAGAAAGTGCACATATGATAACATAAGGAAATAATAAGATGCAAGCTAAATTAAAAAGGAAGGCTAAAATACCTATGCAAGATGGCATTAAGAAGGAATCTACTTGTTTCTTCTACAAAAAAGGAAAGGGCACATAAAGAAGGTTTGTGCCAAATATAAAGCTTAGCTTGAGAAGAAAGGTGCTTCCATCCCTCTTGTTTGTTATGAATCTAATATGATTGATGTTTGTCATAACAGTTGATGGATTGAATCTTATTCTACATGTAGGGACATCTTGTTTCCTAAATAGATGTACTACTTACTTCCCACTAGCTTCCTTTAGTTTAGAAAGCCTTGTAAGGTAGAACATGCTATTTAATTTTAAGTTATAGTTTTGTTTTAGATTTGGAAAGGATATTTTATGTACTAAGTTTTTCTATAAATTTGATTTTAATTGTAAGACTTGCACCTTTAGGTTTTTTTTTTTTTTTTTTCTTAACAATGGATATTTCTTCAAAGATATTTCTCAAATTAAAACTTGTTGGAGATGGCATAATTGTTAATAGAGTTTACCAAATTAATTTGAAAATTGATGTTTTGCAAAATGTAATGCATGTTTAAGTTGGTATTAAAAAATCTGTTATGAATAAAAATTCCTCTATGTTGTAGCACTGTAGATTAGGCCATATATCTATTGAAAGGATTAAAAGATTGGTGAATGATGGAGTACTTGGTACTCTAGATTACACTAATTTTGATACTTATGTAAATTGCATAAAGGGAAAGTAGACTAACAAGGAAAAAAAGTTGCTAAGAGGAATTCAAACCTATTAAAGATCATATATATGGATATTTGTTATCCAGATATGGACATATATGGTCAAAAGTACTTCATCTCTTTTATAGATGACTCTTCATGATTCATGTATCTTGTCTTGCTTCATAACAAAAATGAGGCATTAGATGCCTTTAAAATGTTCAAAGTAGAAGTTAAGAAATAATGCAGAAAGCAAATTAAGTTCATGAGATTATAAAGAAGTGGAGAATGTTATGGTATATATACTGAGGATAGACAAGCACTTGTTCCATTTGCAATAATTCTTTAGGAGCATGGGATAGTTGCCCAATATACCATGCCCAAATCTTTAGACCAAAATGGTGTAGTAGAAAGAAGAAATTAGATGTTAATAGACATGGTGTAAGTATGCTTAGTAGTTCTAAGCTACCCAAATCCTTGTAGACTGAAGCTATTAAAACAACAACGTATATATTGAATCAAGTTCCAACCAAGGCTATACCTAAAATTCCATTTGAGTTGTTTAAGGGTTAGAAACTGAGTTTGCAACATATACACGTTTGGGGATGCCCATCTAAAGTAAGAGTTTACAACCCATAAAAAAAAAAAGAAATTAGACCTAAGGATGATAAGTGGGTTTTTTATTAACTATGCTAAAAAGTTTGAAGGATACAGATTTTACTATCCATCTCACAACTCTAGGATTACAGAATCAAGAAATGCAAAATTTCTTAACAATGACTTGATTAGTGGGAGTAAACAATCTCATGATATAATTTCATAGAAGGATCATTTTGACACTCAAACTTCCACTTTGAGTGAAAGATTTAGTTATTATACACAATACCCCTCAAGTCTATCACGGTGTTGAACAACTAGCTATTGAAGTTCCACAAGTAACTGATGATCTACTTAATCAAATTGTTCAAAAGGTTCCTAAATTGTTGAACAATAGAATGAACAACCTACTCCTCAATAGAATGTTGGTGCAACATTAAGAAAATCAACTTGAGAAAGGAAATCAACAATACCTAGTGATTACATTGTGTATCTACAAGAATCTAACTCCAATATTGGAGCCAAAAATGATCTTGAAATGTTTTCATAAGCTACAAGCTATAGTAAATCTGATTTGTGGTATAATGCCAAAAGGACAAGACAAATTATATGGCATCCAATGGAATCTAGGATCTTGCTGAGTTACCTAATGGTGCAAAGGCCATTAGATGTAAGTGGGTGTTTAAAACGAAAAAAGACTTAAATGGTAACATTGAGAGTTATAAAGCAAGACTCATTGCCAAGGGATTCACTCAACAAGAAGGAATCGATTATATGGACACCTTTTCTCCTATATCTAAGAAAGATTCCCTTCATGTGATTTTGGCATTAGTTGCTCGTTTTAATCTAGAATTACATCGAATGGATGTGAAACAACATTTCTCAATGGAGAGCTAAAGGAAGTGGTTTATATGAAACAACTGAAAGGATTCTCTTCTAGTTATGGTGAGCATTTAGTATGTAAGCTCAAGAAATCCATATACAGATTGAAACAAGCCTCTTGCCAGTACTTAAAGTTTCATGATGTAATCTCTTCCTTTGGTTTTGAAGAAAATATCATATATCAATGTATATACTAGAAAGTTAGTAACAGTAAAATTTGTTTCCTTATTATGTATGTGAATGACATTTCGTTAGCAACAAATCATAAGGGTTTGCTATATGAGGTGAAATGTTTCTCTCTAAGAGTTTTGATTTGAAAGATATGGGTGAGGCATCTTATGTTATTGGCATTAAGATCCATAGAGATAGATTTAAACGAGTTTTGAGTCTATCACAGGAAACCTATATCAATAAGGTTTTAAAGAGATTCAAAATAAAAGACTGTTCACCAAGTATGGCACCTATTGTAAAGGGCAATAGATTCAATTTGAACCAATGTTCGCAAAATGAGCTTATAAGAGAACAAATGAAAAACATTCCATATGCTTTTGCTTTTGATAGTCTAATGTATGCTCAGATTTGTACAAGACTTGACATTACTTTTGCAATTGGAATGTTGGGAAGATATCAGAGTAATATAGGTACGAACCCTTGGAGAGCAACCAAAAATGTGATGAGATACCTTAAAGATCCTAAAGACTACATACTTATGTACAAGAGAACCGAAAATTTGGAGGTAGTTGGTTATTTAGATTTATACTTCGTTAGATGTGTTGATTAACAAAAATCAACATCAGGATATGTGTTTATGCTTGCTAGCGAAGCCATTTCTTAGAGGAGCGCAAAACAGACATTGATAGCCACTTCTAACATGGAGGTTGAGTTTGTTTCTTGTTTTGTGGTAACTTCACATGGTATATGGTTAAAGAGGTTCATATCTAGGCTTAGAATGTTAGATTCCATCTCTAAGCCATCAAAGATGGACTATGATAATTCAGTTGTAGTTTTCTTAGATAAGAACAACAAAAGTGAAAGTTGATATAAACACATCGACATCAAGTAATTAGCCATAAGGGAACACATAATGGAAGATAAAGTGGTCATTGAGCATATAAGCACTTATTAATGTTAGCCGATCCTTTAATAAAAGGCATACCACCAAAGGGTTTTAAGGATCACATAGTACGATTAAGACTTGGTCCTAATATGTGATGTGCAATCTAGTCATTCATATCAAAACTTACTTCAGTTGGTTGTTTTTATTTTTGGTGTATACATTTTGGTTTCAAAACAACTATATTCTTTTGGACCTTGAAATAAACAAGAGGTTTATTCATAAAGTTGATTGACATTAAAGAAATAAAATGTGTTATGATACATAGAAGATAATACTCATTCTAACAGGAGCTATCACCATGATCCGTACATTTCATTTCTTGTTTAAAGAGAAGGAATTCTTAGATTTTAGTATAAAAATATGCAAACCAAGTGGGAGAATGTAATATATATTATATATTTAAGTAATTTATTTAT
Organism: Lumnitzera littorea; assembly: GCA_024138015.1. Taxonomy (NCBI): domain Eukaryota; kingdom Viridiplantae; phylum Streptophyta; class Magnoliopsida; order Myrtales; family Combretaceae; genus Lumnitzera; species Lumnitzera littorea. The sequence continues at coordinate 56,641,040 of JAMXBB010000003.1, read as the reverse complement.
ATAAAATACATAAAATCGTTATATAAAACCTAAGCCCATTATCTAACTATGGCCTACATATTTTTCTATGAACCAAATCAGTTTAGGGTTTTTTAGTAGTCCTTGGTAGGAGGACTATATATATGAATGAAAACCACTTTAGCCCCTAACCTCTAACACTCAAAACCCTAAAGAAACAATACATCATCAAGAGAGTTAGTTGAAGGGCTGGAAGCATCTAAGTTCTAAAACCAAGACAATTTTGAGAGGAAATCAAATAATTAATGGTTGGAGATATATCAATCCTATTTTACTAACTAATTTTTATGCATGATTTGGTATATAAATTGAGATAGTTAATCTAAGAGTTGGTATCTATAGAGCACTAAATTTGAATATAGACCTTAAGCCCAATAACAAAATGGATTTGACTCTTTGAGCTAAGGTGACAAGGCTTGGAGAGTCAAGCCCATAAGTATTTAGGATGATCAATGGAGATTTGGCATAGTGAGCTTGGAGTAGGGCCCGTTGGAACGATCTACCCGATAAAACCTTTCTTGGTTTAGCTCACACTAAAAGATAATAAAGCCCTTTATTTGTGCTTAAACCCATGAAAAAAAGTCTATTTGAGATCTACTTATAAAAGAATTCCATCCTAACCATTGATCAATATTATGATCTAACGGATCGAACCCACCTATCATCTCCTATAAATACCCCCTTCATTTCCTCATTTGGACGAGAGACAAATTCCAACAAAACGCCATTATTCTATTGGAATCCTGTCTCAAAGATTAAACACTTGAACATCCCAAGAACACTACCCTGTTCTTCATCCATTATGGAGTTTGATACCATCACACTCCTCTATCTTTCACCTAATGTATTAAAGCCTATCAAGACTACCTACTCCTCCTCCCTATCTTAACTCACTTGATCATCCCATACATGTAAGTCAAATCATTTCCTTAGTCACATATAATGTAGTCTATCACGTAGTACGCATGTAACCTCTTTCGATTCGAGCTCTACACATTTTCTAGGCGACTCTACAGGCAAGGAAAGATTTGACATTCACATCATGGTACCTCCACAAAGAAGGCTTGCTAACCTTATGGATAACAACGATCAAGAATAAGATGGTACTGTTGTTACCAATAGTCAAAATCCACCTCTAATGGGAGGTATGAATCAAGGAGATGGTACTCAAGAGGTTGTTCTTGATAATGCATAACTAACACGAGAGCTGTAACAAACCAATTAAAGTTTGAATGAGCTCAAGACAATGTTTGCCTAGTATATACCTATTCTAGCTGCTTTCACTGCTACGTAGTAAGGGAAAACTATTGTAGGTCCCTCTAATATGATGCAATAATATGTTACACAAGCTTCTCAGATGAGAGGAGCAGCTTCTTATGGTAGAACCTGTACCTATGTAGCATACCTCGCCTAAACTGATAAATCAAGGAATTCAGATGAGAGGTTCATCATCTTCCCATATCACTCCACGTGTTACAATTGTTGAGTCTATGTACCCTACCCCTATGAATTCGACTCCAGCAAATTCAACTCCTGTGAATTTTACCAACTCTGCTCTTGCAATGCAAGTAAGGATAGAAACGCAAACTCAAAGGCCTTTGTTTGTGATTAAAGAGGATTTGGATGTGTACGTAAAAGAAATACAGGCAAAATCCATGTCAGCTGTATTAGAATTGAAACTCTCATACCATTCACGCATCGCTATTAAGCCATATTTAAAGGACTATGTAAGTCCTATGTTCATGTTGTTTAAAGGAAAGAAGGGGAGCTCTAAAGAACACTTGGTAAAGTTTATTGAGACTTTAGAAGTCTATGGCTTAGATGATAATTTGAAGTTGAAGGAATTCTCAAAATCCTACATAGAAAAAGCCTATGCTTAGTATGTCAACCTCCCTTCAGGATCTATTGATTCATGGGGTAGAATGTATAAGATGTTTCTAGAAAAATTCTTCTCTACTAAAGAAAGGGTGACTCTCACTAACATGGGACAAATTCGTCAAAGGTCCAAGGAAGATCTCATGGATTATATTGAGCGGTTTAGAGAATGTTTTTTGGATATACAAGACATTTGTGATGAGAAAGAACTCATTAAGATTTGTATTCAAGGAATATTTCTTGAATATGTGGTTTATCTAAAGAACCTGTCGTTGGCTTCTTTTGCAACATTAGTTGAGAATGCGTAAAGGACTAACAATTTAGTAACCTCAAAAAGGAATGAAGCTAGAAGGTTCAATAAGCATACCTCATCTGTGAATGCTACTCAAGGCGAATAACAAAAAGAAATGAAGAAACCCAAAAATGATAAGTCTTGTGACTCTAAAGCTACACTAATGTATCCTTGCTTAATGGCCAAGGTACATTAAATGCTAGATTAGTGGCTATGTAATGGAAATCTTAAGCTCCTAAGGGTTGAATGGATCTCTACAAATGAAGAGAAAAGTGATCCTATGTACTATAGATTTCACTGGAGTATCAATCATCTAATTAAAGATTGTTTTGCTTTGAAGAGAATATTCAACGAATGGATTACGTGCAGAGAGTTAATTATAAGCAACAATGATGTTAGGAATAATCCACTTCCTACCCATAATGATCAAAGAGGCATTGTCAATGCCATTAGCCATGACCCTTCCATAGCTAAAGTAGTAGACATATAGCTTTCTAAGAGTAAAGGAAAGTTAATGGAAACTCATGACGATGAGTATCTACCTCTTGTCACAGCATTGTTGAAGACTGCAAACTTTCAAAACCTTTTTGACTTGCTAAGATTTGATAAAAATGCTAGGCTTACAACAGTGGCTACACTTATATAGATCTCTAAAGGTTAATATGCGAAGTGTAGTATAGTACAGCCTATAAAGAGAATGTCTAAGGTGTAAAGAAAATGCCATCTTATTTACTTAAGCAGATATGTGTGTGAAAAATTCTATCCATAACTATCCATTATATGTAAAGGATGTTCTTAACGGTTATCCAGTTAAGAGAACATTCATCGACAATAGTTCTTCCTTAAATATAATGTCAATGAATACATTCAAAGCCATAGGGATTGATATCTGATGCTTAATAAGACAACTTATCTCAATAAATGGCTTCAATCATGCCCCTATTGACTCTTTTGGATATTTTAATGTTGATCTTAAAGTCAGGCCTATTCATAGCACTACTACTTTTCATATGGTCGATGCACCTATGTAATATCACTTGCCTATGGGTAGGAAGTGGCTACATGGTTACAATCTAGTTCCTTTGACATTACATTAGTGCAACAAAGGACAAAGATACTAGAATGGGAAAGATGTGTTTATCCCAACTACAAAGAATCCTTTTGAACAACATGAATCATATTTTATTAAGTCAAGATTCTTTGATGAGTTTGCTAAGGTTGGGCAAATAGCTATAGCTAAGTCATCTAGTGTTCCTTTACCTACATGGGAGGAAGCCTAAGAGGACCAACAAAAGAAGAGAAGGATGTGTGGATGTCATGGAGGGAGGAAGAAGAATAAGAAATGTAATAAATTGAAAGTTTCATTAGAGAAGATGGACGACATGTGCACTGCTTATGACAGTTTGAGGGATCTAACGAAGTGTGCCTATCCGGCTTTAGTGGATATAATCAAATTAAGATGGTAATAGGGGACATAAAGTGTACAGCTTTTCATACATCAATTGGAAACTTTTATTACACTGTCATGCCACTCAAACTTAAGAACATACGCACCACATATCAAAGGGCAATGACCACTCTATTTCATGACATGATGCATGATTGTATGGAGGATTATGTTGATGACATAGTCATCAAGTCTAGACAGGCACCTAATAATCTAGTTCATTTACAAAGGGTCTTTGAACAATGCCAATGTATAAGCTTCGCATGAACCCTCTCAAGTGTGTTTTTGGTGTGTCTTTGAGGAATTTTCTTAGCTTTGTTGTACATTGGAGAGGAATTGATTTTGACCTTGCAAAAGTGCAAGCTATAAGATCAATGCCATCACTTACCACCCTGAAGGAAGTAAAAACCTTTATGGGAAAAGTCTCGTACATCAGAAGGTTTATACCTACACTTGCAAAAATTTCATAGCTGTTGCATCAACTTTTAAGAAAAGAATTCTTGTTTGAATGGGATGAAATCTACAAATAGGTGATTCATAAGAGTAAGACAATCCTAATTTGCCCATGGACTATGATCATGCCTATCAAAGGAGAGCCATTGATCTTATATCTTACTTCTACTAACAAGTTTGTTGCAACTTTACTTGTGCAAGAAGTAGATGGTCAAGAATATATTATTTGAGTAGAACCCTTCAAGGGGGCGAGGTCAATTACCCAGCTTGTAAGAAACATTGTCTCATGTTGGTATTTACCATGTGGAAACTACGCTACTACTTTCTTGCGCACAAGGTCCATCTGGTGATTCGATCTGATCCGATCAAGTACTTATTATCTCAACTAACCTTGTCGGGATGAGTAGCAAAATGGTTGCTTCTTCTTAGAGAGTTTGATATTATGGTTCAATCCCCTAAAGCTATCAAGTCACATGCTTTAGCTAATCTATTAGCATATTTCCCAAATGCATAAGAGGGATTGAGTACGGATACTATACTAGTTAAGTTCTATAAGGATTCTTTTATGATCAAAATAGAAAGAGAATGGATATTGCAATTTGATGGGTCAGCAGGAAATCAAGGTTAGGGAGTAGGAATTGTATTGATGTCACCTAAGGGTCATGAAGTACCACTGGCATTCAAACTTGATTTTCAATGCATTAATAATGAGGCTAAATATGAAGCATTGTTACTTGGTTTATTATTGGCACAAGAAGTTAGACTACATAATTTATGTATTCAAGGTAACTTAAACTTAATCATTAAATAGGCCATAGGTGAATTTGGAATGAAGGAACCTGTACTAATGCCTTATAGGGTTGTAGTGTAGGCTTTTGTCAAAAAGTTCATGTGAACCCCTAAATTTTTTAATCTAACATCTAAAATAGACTCTAATGAGTTAGATATTCTTAAGAGTCAATAAGGCTAGTTAAGATGAAAATCCTAAGATAATAATAGAAAATTCAATTGTGTATAAAATTTTTAAACTCTAAATGTATATAAATACTTGAGATTGAACCTGAAAGTGATAAAAACCCTAAAATTATAACTTAAAGGATATAAAGGTACTAATTCACTATAATTTACTCTAAAACCCTAATTGCTAATATATTCTTAGTAACATACTAAATCATTAGCAAAATATCAAGATAACCTTTAATTATTCATAAATATATACAATACTAATTTAATTTACTAGAAACTAGGATATTGCATTATAGGTCATATTTACCTTCTAATTATATAACTAGGTTAGTATTATATAGAGTTAAGTGTTTAGTTGATGTTTATATTACATATAGTCAATGTTAATATCCTAAATGACACTTTTTATAATAGTTACATTAAGTAGCATTCCAAATGATGTAAATAGGATATACATATCTAGAGGAAAATCTCATTAACTATTTGTACTAATCATTTCAATAAACACCACATTTTCTTTTATTTCCTTAATTTTTCTCTTAATTACCCCATTATGTACTAAAAAATTTCATGTAATTTTAAGAGAGTTAGCTAAGTCAAATGTTGACCAAGTCAAAGTGTCGACTAAGGTCAACACATATCACTTTTAACCTAGAACCATCTTCCATTTTTTAAGGATTTTTTCTCTTTTCTTTTGATTTTTTTTCCTTTCCTTTCCCCCTTCTTACCATCCCTACCAAGAAGACTCTAGACCCCACTTGCTTCAATTGTAAACCACAAATTAAGACACAAATAAACCCCTTTTTCCTCCCCTTGTTATAACCACCACTTTCCCTTTCTTCTTATCCTTCTTCTAATTCTCGTTTTTCCTTTTTACTTTACCTATCAACAACTTCCAAACCACTATTCTACACGCATAAACTCCTATTTCATATTACAAAGGAAAAAGAGGTATGTTTTTATATAATCTTTCATCTTAATTGGTAGTTAGTTATTTATGTTATGTTAGTTTTAGAATTATCATGCAATATGTATATGTATGTTGACACAAACAGGATTCTTATATACATGTACATAAGTGTAAGAACACTTAGGTATAAGAGTAAAATACATGAGTACATATACTATGTGGATACATGTAAGATCTTTATGTGTGGATTGTGGTAGAATATACAATATAAGTGTAGGTATGCATATGGATAGGTGTAGAAACACATGTATACATATGGTATGTATATTTATATGGACTAAATAGGTATGTACTAGTAGAATACATAGTATGGATGTATATATACATAGGTAAGAATAGGAAAACTACTTGTACATAAGCATAGAAAGCCATAGACATGAATACCTTATATGTACATAACCTAAAATAAGGAATATACTAAGTATATATACATATAACTTACTAAATAAGCCCATAAGATGCAAAAATATGGATTACATGAAGATTTCTTAAAAGAGTATAAAAGGCATACAAAAATACGTAAAAAATATGTATACTACCGTATGTATATACAAGTATATGTATGGGTATAGATATGGTATATGTATAAGTATACTAGTATATATACAAGTATATTAGAAGTATATATATACATAACATAAGAATGTAAAGATACAAGATATAATGAAAAAGTTTACTAGTAATATAATACTTAAGTAGAACGAAAATCATAAGATAGATAGTAAGCTAGATAAGCTGTCTAGCATTACATCGAGATACTAATTAGGTTACTTCATTTCTATTTATTAGGAAATATTGATTAGGAAGGCAAGCTGCTTGATGATTGTTAGGAGTCATACCGACTTTAGCCAAATGAGTACTTCTAATGGCTCTATACTTATTTTGTGCTTATAGTTAGTGCACTTAAATTGAATATTAATAACTTGATGCATAGGGGTTCGAGATAGACATGTATTTGATATTGATTGATTATTGTGAAAAATATTGTTAAATACGATAATTGAGAATTTGATTGTATGATTGATTATTACATGATTTAGATGGTTTGCTAATATTGATTAATTGCTACACAATTTGACTTAATTATACTTAGCTTATCTTAAATTAATAAGAGTCATGCATTAACCATGTATTGCATTTCTTATTCTAGCCATTACTTCATACAGAGATAAAGAGAGGCTATGCAGGGGTTGTTTATATACATTGAATTAAAGTGTTTAGTACGGTGCACTTGTATAACATGACCTTACCCTAACCTATAGGCTTACTAAGTGTTAGAAACGCCAACCGTATGGCTGAAGGTCGAGTCTAAAGACCACCACTGTAGGGTGTGAGTGTGGACTGCGAGAGTTGTCTCACCGCTAGACTTGGGATTTTGGTGTATTATCAGATTTCTTAGAAATGAAAATGTATTTTATGAAATATGCAATTCAAATTATGGTTAAAAACCCAGGTGCTAGAGCCCGATTGTGATTATTACCAATGTATCTATTAAGACCCTATAAGGGGCCTAGTAAGATTACCTAAAATTTCCATAACATGTATGCACCCATGATATGAAAATCGTCTTGCAAGTCAGAGATTGCAAGACTCTAAATGATTAATCAATAAGGTTACTGATTTTTAAGTAAATAATTTACTGTAAAATACAAATATAAATAACTATAGATGTCCGATGTCCTACAGTTCCTCAGAACTGTAGAGAATCGGTATCCCCTACCAAATAATAAGATAGGATATATCAACATTGTAAAAGAAATACAAGAAAAATTAAATTATCTACAAAGGATGTTTATATATCATCTAAAGAGTACTCAACTATTTCTAACACTAAGATACATATCTTCATCTCACACTCGGTACTCGAGACTTATCCTAATCCCAATGTAAGTAAACCTGCAAGAGAAACTATGAGGGAGTGAGCATATAACAACTCAGTGAGTTCGTTCCTCACCACTACCGGTCAAGCAAGTTTTCACACATTATTATCACATATGCAGGCAAGTTATCTACATACAAAATGAATGTAAGCGCGATGAATGCAAGCAACACATCCATAGGAGTCCGAAACTATGGAAGGTGTAGAATTACGTCGTCTACACTTCGATTATCCCTTGTACTTACCCGTACAGGGCACCTCAGCTTACCCGCATGAGGCTACCTAAGGGTACCACCCCTCTAAACAACACTCGACTATTACCCAAGTAAAAAAAATGAGTTTCAATCCAAATAAGGGGATTCCAAACTAAGACTATCCACCCTCCAAGGCCCCTCGAGCACAAACTTGTGAGTCCTCTCGTAACTAAAATTAACCAAGGTCTTATAGGCACAATAAAGCGAGTCCTTTCGCAATCAAGTGGAGAACCCATGCTAGCTTTGCCTTAACGATAAAATATCATTTCTAGCACTACGGCCCTTATCAAAATCGTAGAAAATATGTTTAAGATTAGGAAAACTTTTTCCAAAAATACCCTTTTCAACATTTTGCAAAGCTAGCACTCTCTATCCATACATTTACTAGGTCATAGACATGCGACGAATAAAACTGGTTATTTGGGTCAGATATTTATATTTATCAATTTAAAAAGGTGATCACACAGATGATGACATATAAGCAGAACAGTCATTCAAATATACAAGCAACAACAAACAGCAGAACATCATATAAGTAACACGCATAAGCAAATAGTAGGTCATTAGGACTCCCTCACTTGGATTACTGCTCATTCTCTAAGCTTTGGGGTTTTCAGAACTCGAGATTGAACGCTTAAATCAAAATAGTAAAACTTATAAATATTCTGAAAAGTCAGACTCCTTAATTAACTAAAATTCTATTGTAGTTTATCTAGTTTCCTAATATACCTTAAGTCTTATATGTATAAGATTTATCATACTCAATTGGGTTAATAGTAACTATTTTCTTATATTTGTAAGTTATGAGACTTTCTTTATGTATTTTGTAACTTTTCATTCTAATTCCGATATTTGCAAGCTTATAATCGTTTTTCATCATTTTCGAACGTACGTTCATACGATGATGTCTATTTTGGATGTTAAGACCCGTGTTTTATGATATGGGTTAAATTTATTGAAATTTTATCTTATTGAAGTTTAATTATTCTTATTGCTTATGTTTATATCCTAGTTTGAGACTTAATGATTAAATTAGCTATTTGATTCTTACACTTAGGAAATTTTACATTAGCATTACTAATTCATGTACTTAATGAAGTTTCATTCAATTTAGGTAGTGTCTTAGGATTTAAGAGATTTTCGACTTCTAAGTACATGTATATACCTATGTTATATGCTTATGTAATCTTATTATTTCTTCTTTTGTAAACCTATGCTTATATCATCACTTATATAATCACTTGATGATGTCATGGCTTATGTAATCAATTGATGATGTCATGTCTTATGTAATTCATTCATTACATATAAATATATATGTCCTTATGTACTCATACATATACATATGTTATATACCTACCTACACTTATAACATACTAATATGTATAATTATGTACTTATACATATACTAATACATATACCCATATATGCATACGGTGACATACGTATCTTTATATGTATTTTCATATGCCTTATTTACCCCCTTAAGAAAGCTTCTCAAATTTATCTTTTTGTATTTTAAGGATATATTTAACATGGTATATGTATGAATAGTTAGTAGATGTCTTAATTTAGGTTATGTACATAATGAATACTTATGTACAAAGGTATTTATACATGTATATCTCTAACATACCCTTATGTACACATGCTCAAAGACATGTACACATACATTTTCTTCCATTGCCTAAAGAATTCTACACTTCCATATATAAAGATTGAAACTTTAAGCCTAAATCAACATATATATACACAACACATAACTACTTAACCTAACCTAACTCTTCATCTAATTAGTAAAGAATATGAAGCAAGACTTAGTAACATAAGAACATACCTTAATTTGCTCTTGAAAATGGATGCAAAGTTGAAAAGTAAAGAAAAGTGAAAGGGAAAGGGAAAGGTTACGGTTATGGAGGAAGAGGAAGGGACTTGATTTTGTGTTGTTTTGTATTTTTTGAAAGTGAAAGCAAGTGGGGTCCTAAGGGAAAAGGAATGGACGGCAAAAGAGGAAAAAGGAAGGGAAAAGCCAAAAGAAAAGAAATCATGAGAAGGAAGATATTTTTTTTCAAATGAAAGGGACATTTTTGTTGACTTTTCTAAATATTGACTTTAGTCAACATGTGTTGACTCAGTTAACCTTTTGACCTTGGTCAACATGTATTGACTTGGTCAACTTTCTATACATAATGTAGTAAATTAGGAAAATTAAGGAAATGAGGCATTTGGTGAATAGATTAGTAAAAATAGGTGATGAGATCTTACTTTAGATATTTATATCCTTTATACATCATTTGGTAAGCTACTTAGTATAATTAAGATGAAAAATATCATTTAACATATTAAGGTTTACTACATGTAACCTAAATATCAACTAAACCTCTAACTCTATGTATTACTATCCTAATTATTACTTAGAAGATAAATGTGATCTAGGATGCAATATCTTAATTTCTAAGGGATCACTTAAGTATTCTAAATATTTATACATGATTGAGAGTTATCTTTAGTCGTTTACTAAGGAAATGGCAAAATATGGAGAATATATTATTACTTAGGGTTTTAGGGTAAATTATGGTGGATTAATACTTTTATATCCTTAAAGTAATAGTTTTAGGGTTTTTATTACTTCCAAGTACAATCTCTAATGTTTTAACACATTTAGGGTTTAATATATTCATACGCGATTAAGTCTTTGATTATTAATCTTAAGGTTTTGATGAGATTCGAGGTTAACTTTAGCAGTTATATATACTTGAGGTTTTAGGGTCTTTGTATGCAATTAGAGATTCAATTGATAATTTAAGGTTTTTCATATTCACTTTTGGTTTTGAATTAAGATTTTTAATCGGTTTTAAATCTTACTAGCTCCATTAACTTCAGGAAATCATCTATAGTTTGGGCATTTGATTCTATACTTAGACAGCTAAATTCGCGGGGTTTACAGTGTCTCCAACCCTTATCTTAAAGGGTACTAAAATCCGATGTTATATGCAGCATCAGTTAACTGCATATATTGTTTGGCATACTGCATATGCAAGCATTTATATAATTGTAATAAATTGTTTGATAACTTGCTTGCCAATATAGTATGTGAGATAACTCACTAAGTACTTATAGCTTACTCCCTAATAGTTTTTCTTTTACAGGTTGATAGATAATTGGACATGAGTTAAGAGCCGAGCGTTAAGTGTAAGTATTGGGATGTTCTAAAGGTTAGAATATGAGAAAGATTATATAGCTCATTTGAGACTTTAAATGTAAATACCACCTATATATTTAGATTTAGTAACTTTAATAAGCTTAAATTTTAAGTTTATTCTATTTGATCTTATCATTTGGTAAGGAGCCTTTTTCATTGCTTTTCGAAATGAGACTCAATAGGAACTGTAAAACATTAGATATCCATAGATATTCATATTCTATTATATTTTAATTAATTAACAATTTGAAAACCTTAGTGATAAATTACTTAAGTCACATAGTCTCTAATTTATAAGGCGATTTCCGTATTATGGGTACATACATAATAGGAAAATTGTAGGCAATCCTAATAGGCCCCCTTTAAGGTCCTGGTAGTTCAACTCTGTGCAATACAAGTATACAACATGATCCATGAATCAATATGCTAATGCATTAGCTACTCTAGCATCCAAGATTCCATTTCAAGATACAAGTGATGGTGTAAATGTCTGAGTAGTTAAGAAATCTATCCCGTGTACAACATTAAATTTCCTTGAGAAAGATGAAGAGGCATAGAATGATTAGTGCATACCACTTATGGAATAGTTAGCACATCATGGTGCATCTTCTATTTCAACATTAAAGAACTTTATAAAGATTAAGGGATTGTTGTCTTATAAAGGTCTAGAGGGTATATTGTCTCACTATGTTAGATCTAAAGAGGCTCGCCTCAAATCAGATAAATATCACCAGATTTAGTGTGGAGGAAGGGCCACTACTATATTGTCATATTCAATGTACAAGTTATTATCAACCCTCTATGGCGAAGCATGTACTCTAAGTTCAAACACATTGTCCTAAATGTTCTAAGTTACCTAATCAAGGCGAATGTAATTTTTTGTCTAGCATGGGAGACTAAAGGCATCCATACAGTGATTACTTAGAAAATAATGTACTACATATGAACAATACAAATGTTAAACTTGTAAAACATAAGGTTAGGAAATATCTCATGCATGAAGGTGAACTTTATAGGGTATCATTCATGGAGAAACCCTTGAAATGCATTGCTTCTCTTGAAACAAAAACAATTTTGGTTAAAGTATACGCTAGAGAATGTGGAGAACATCAGGGAGGAAGAAAGTTGTATTATTATTTACTTGATAGAGGGTACTATTGGCCTATAATGGAGGCTAACGCTTTCAATTTCACCAAGAGGCATGCAATTTGCCAGCAACATGGTGATGTTATCCATGCCCTCATAGTTACACTTCATAGTGTTATAACTCCTTGGCCTTTCTACACATGGGCGTTTGTATCATTGGACCTATACATCCTCCATCAAAGGGATACATTTGGAACTTGGTTGGGATAGAGTACTTTATGAAATAGGTGAAGGCAGTTCCTCTAAAGAAAGTAATGGGACTACCTGTTGTAAGTATTATAAAGGAGAACATTATATACAAATTTAGGATCCCAAAGCATATCCTTTCTGACAATAGAACTCCTTTCATTAATTCTCATATCCAACAACTACTAGCTTCTTACAATATCAATTATGTCAAATCCATGCCCTATTATCCAAAAGGGATTGGGCAAGCCAAGGTAACGAACAAAAGCTTATTCAAAGTCCTTAGTCGTATGGTACACAACAATTATAGGGAAAGGCATGATAAGCTAACATTGGCACCATGGGCTTATAGGACATTAAAACGAAGGCTGACATAAGCAACTCCCTTTTCATTGGTATACAGAGCTAAGTTAGTAATTCTAATATAGGTTTTGATCCCATTTGCTAGACTGGCCATAAATGCTAAGCTTAAACCTAATATATTACAAACGATAGAATTAGAAGCATTGGATGAGAGGCGTAACATTGCCAAACATAGTCTCATTAAATATCAACATAAACTTGGAGTGGTTTACAATTACCTAGTGAAGAAGAGATCATTTCAATAGGGTAATATTATACTTCATATAGTCGAGCATGTGCATCGAGGTATTTTAGTGCCAAAATTTATACCCAAGTAGGAGGGACGTTTCATTATTGAGGTGGTAAATGAAAGTGGGTTCTACAAGTTTCAAAATCCTAGGACCGATGCCATTATGGCACCTACAAATTTACAATACATTAAAAAATTTCATGTGTAAAAAGTATGATATATTATCGTTCAAATGAAATATGCGACTTTAGTCACAAGAGCATGCCTTCAATCGATTGTTTTTTTGTTCAATATTTATCTAGAGTAAGTATAGCATTGCTGCTCCTTAGTAAGAGCTTTGCCTCTAAGTGTACGATAGCTTTGGGTTCATGTCATGCTAACCAGTAAGAGTGTTGTCTCTTGAGTGCATGACATGTCACCTTTTATACATAACTCAATTTCACTATCTTTCATTCTACACAGAGTCATATCAATAGGGTTAAGAAGTGGGTAATACCCCCTTAACACATTTAATGTTTCTCTTATTGATAATAGAGTGCAAATTACAATTAAATGTTGCTTGAAAATGAAACGCATAACATTCTATTCTTTATTCCTTTGTATGAATTCTTAAAGCTTAACCTAAAGTTATTATGGCATACGTCATGATCATGTTGCTAAATATAATGCACACTATAACTATTATGCTATCACTAATGCTTGTAAAAAAATTGAGTCGGTACGATGATTCATTCACCAACGTAAAAAGCATGAGAAGGTCTAAGTGACAAAGGAGAAGTTTTCTTTCATTCAATTTCTATAAGCATGCATAAAAGTCCAAAACATAAATGAAAAGGCTCAAATGAGGATATGTTTCCAATACGCTTTTACATTCCTAGCTTAACCTCTTTAAGTTCCGCCTTAAGTCAATTGTGTTGCTCTACAATATATTGCAATTCTAGCATCTTTTAGGCTTTAAAGGCAATCATCTCCATATTTAGTAATTTGAAGTTCAAGCCACATGCTCTAGCAACACTGCTTACTAAGAGTTAGAAGTCATGGGTAGGTACTGATTCTAAGATTTGTCAAGAAGTGAAGCAACTTTCCCGAGGAAGGTCATTATGGTATTCGTCACTTTAATAGCAAGACAAATTGATCTAACCTAGAAATCACCCGCCATAGCCCGCAATTCCTCCAGTGGCTATAAAAGATCTGATGGAACTATGAATCCATGAAATGAAGAATATGCCTTAGAAGACTAAGGTAGCTCCACCATCACTATATAGGATACACTTCCCTCAATTTGCTTTAGTACCTCAATAGCTAAAGTGGGGTCGGTATTGTCATGAGCTGTTAGTGAAGGAATCTAACTATAGACTAAAGTGATATCATCAACTACAATGGTACCTAGGGAAATGCTATCTATTGTACTATTCGAATGACTATCAAATAGTTCGACTACCCTCAAAACCTCAATATACTCCTAGATATTAGCTTCCTCAAAGTGTATGGCCTCATGGCTGTCTTGATCAACAATATTGCTTAACTCTTTTAAAGCTTGAGTATGATTTTTAGTTGGTTGTTGTGGTTAATACACATCAATGACGGTTTGGTCATGAATTTCCCTTTGGTCACCAATAATACCTGATGGACCACTTCAATCACTATCTTTATTCATGTCATCAGGAGATTTATTAGTGTCTATGGACTCATCATCACTTTCACCATTATCTGCATTCTCAATGAGATGATCATTCACTTGAGGTGCTTTCCAAAAACCATGTCAAATAGGGAAAGGAGAAGGGATGGAAGGGAGCTCCTTAGATGTTTTGTCATTCTTTAAAGTGGGAGTACCATTTCTGCTATCCTCATCCTATAAAGAAATAAAGAAAAGTGATGAGTAAACAAGTCATAAGGCATAAAAATATAAATATCAACAAAATACCTCACAAATGCATAAACGCTAGATTTGTTTGACGATAAGTAACTTGGGAATAGAATGAGCTTTCTTGTTTTTATTCTTTGCACTTGAAGGTGACTTCTTCTTTTCACTAAGAGCTTGAAATTGGAATTCATCCTTATAAATAGTCCTCACCGAAAGCTTGCCCCCGACTAGTGTAGTGACATATTTTTTAAAGTTTTCTAAGCAACCTATCCAATATGTAAGCCAACTAATGGAAGCAATCCTGCAACAATTGATAGATGGAAAAAAGAAAAAACTCTCTCACTCCCAAATGGATATTTCTAAAATCATTTGGACTCAACGATTTATAATACTCATCAAAATCATCATCAGCTGATATTTTTGAAAGGATACCTTAGTCGAAACCGAACTATTAAGTGACCCGATACGGTACGTATAACATCACTCTACACTCAAGATAACAACTAGAGGAGTCACTCTAGTCATGTAAAGAGGGGAGACCTTCAAGCAAGCACTAAAGGATAAAACCGGCTTCAACAGCATCAAGTCTTTCTCTTGCCCTAAGTAAATTCATGATATCTTTCGATCCTTTTGGATAAAAGTGTAGGAACCACAAGTATGCAGGTATCCTACTGGTGTAGGGATGAAAAATGACTTTTTAATAGTTATCCAAAACATCTAACAAAGCACCTAAAGGTCACCTATTAACCGATTCCCAAGCTTGCAGCTCACTATATTTAGGCCCGTCAAGACAAGAGTCATAGTATCCTTTATATCACTCAAAAAAGAAGATATGCAAGAATATTACATCTACATTGGACACAATAGCATACCGACCCATCGATTGAATAGAGACCTCGTGATAGAGATCAAGATACCTGTACAATGATCCTAAGTAAAGTAACTTCAGGGCAAAATGCTCTCTATGTGCTATATGGATCGTCAAGTGAAATAAATGTAGGCTCACGCCATTCTTCAACCCGCCAAGAAACATGTACAAAGATAACCAGTAAGCAAGAAAGGCTTCTTATTACCTACGAAGAGAGGCTATTCATGAGATAACTTAGTTATATTATCGAAATGCAATGACAAAGGTTGGGTTGTTGGTACTTACTCATATTCTTCACCCCCTTCAAAGAAGTGTCTTACCCAAGCGTTAAATGTGGCTTTCCTGCGCATATCTATGCCTTCTTTCTTTCAGCATCTAAAGCTGAGATTAAGTCCCGATCTTCTTTCAAAATATTAGATGTGGTAATATCAGTCATGCCAAAATCGTAAAGATGCAAGAGTATGCTGATGTCTTCAAGAGTGGATGTAATCTCTCCCCATACATTCACAAATGCATGTACCTAAGAGCTCCAATGATACATTATTGCCCTTCAAATCTCTATGTCATTAGATCGAGGAAATTTGAAATGAGAGGAAATATACACTAAAAAATATACATATACTTTCTTCAAAATATCAACATAGGCTGAGTTGCTCAAAATATGATTTACCCAATCAGCCCAACCAGCTATGAGTATCTAAGGGAAGCGAAACAATCTTTCAGATAGCTAGGCATCTTTCCTTTCAGATCTGAATCATAGCAGTGAATCTCTTTTTATAGTTCACCTCTCATGTACTTGAGGTTCCCATCTTATAAAGTGCAAAGCACCTTGAGCAGTTGGTTACTTATATAAATCTTATCTTCTTACATTGCCTCAAAAGAAATCTTTTTTTATCGTTATGTTAAGCCACTTGTCTCATAGTAAAGACACGGTTGGAATGTGACCATTCTGAATGGTTAATATTTATTTACCTTTACTTTTATTGGGTATTTTTTTTCTTAGACTTGTTACTCATCTTTAAATATCACCGGCATATTAGAATAGCAAAGGTCAAGTTAATCATGTGGTAAAAAGAAAGAAATTTAACATTATTAAAAAATATTGTACATTGGATAAAAAAAGGAGAGAAGGGAGAGGAATATACATTGAACTTACTCGAAAATTGAGAATCATGAAAAGGAAGATCAAGTAATTATTTGCTATCTCACATTTATAAAAAAAAAAAAAAAAGGGAAAAAAAATCATCCTATGAAGAGGTCATCGAATTAACATCTCGTTCAGTACTTCCCCATGGTTCGACTCAAGTTCAGATATAAGTTTTATCGGGAGGAAGCGATTAAGACACACCCTAATTTTTTCTACGATGATTAGGAGACACTCTTATTTTTACCATTATTATTGCTTGTACATTGTTCTTTATTTTTATTATTAGATATTGTTATCTAAAGATAATGATTACCAAGTCTATTCTTTGTCATAAGATTTGATCCAATTTTACAACAGCATCGCATTGGTTACAACATCTCGTACAAAAAGTGACTACGCTTAATCAATATGTGAGCCAACATGCCAAGTGGTGATTTCTAGTCACGTCTCGCTAGCTCATACAAATTCAAACCCACGCAAAGCCGTGCAAACACGGCATGTCAACCCTACCATCAAGCAAATACATAGACCTTTTTTTTTCCTCCTTTGTTCTCGTGTACTCCACCCCACCTTACCGCGTGGATACATGGGCTTGTGTCCCTCACTCTCACACTTTTGCCTTTGATCGGTCCGCCCAGTCAAACACCTGCCTTCTTTTATTTCTTCTTTGCCCACTCTGCTGCACTCCCACACAAACACTCTCTCTCTCTTCTATCTCTTTCCTTCTTATTGTACTTCGCCCACTTCGCCTCTCTCCCTCCATCTCCTCGTATACTCAGCCCCCACCCCCATGTAGACACAAATCAGTCATAGTCTCTCTCTCCCCTTTAACCTAGACGAGTCCACCCCTTTTCCTTCCATAAAAACCTAGACACAAATCCATCTCTCTACCTCTCTTTAACATGGTTATAGAGCCAAACCCACACGTTTTCTTTACACGCATGTAAACAAGTCCACCGGCATTCAGGATCCCATATTATATGTGTGAAGTGTTAAGACAGTTAAATGTTCGATGACAATGGCTGAAGTCGCTTCTGCACATCCTCAAAACTAGCAGAGGTACTGTTTGAGGCATGGAGATGTTTTGCCCTTTCTAATAAATGTTGTATTTTGTTTTGGTGAGGAGTCAGTCATCCAAAGGCTAAAACTGATTAAGTTGGCATTCTTTTTTGGGAAGGATGGGGTCCACTTTTCCCAAAACATTGATGCAGGAGATAGTAGGAGTACTTCAAGTAAATCAAGTGCACCATTAGCAGACATATATGTAAAAAATAAAAAAATAAAAAAATAAAAAATAAAAAAAACACAAAGAAGAAGAAGAGTGATGATGGATATGACTCGGGTTTAGCAAATTCATATATGGACATGGAAACAGCAGTTGATATTTTTACTAATAAGGGTGGCATCGTAGAAAGCAATCAATAAAGTTCTATATCGATCAAGCCTTTGCATGCCGTTGCTTCTTCATTTTGTATAAGGTAATTACCAAGAACTTGAGATATTTGTTTGAGTTCTTTTCTGGTAAGTGTAGGAATAGGGTTATAGTAAGTCTTAGATTGAATTCCTTTCCTAATCGTTGTGGAGTTCTAGGCATGGGAAGGTTTTGGATTTTGAAGCTACGTTTCTAGATATTTCCGGGGTGGGGTGGGTTTGTCTGTAAGTGAAAGTTTATTAGAATGGAAAAAGTTGGAAGCAAGAGAGGAATCTACTGAAAAGCATCAAGATAGCTGCCATGAGTGACAGTTCCGAGGGATTTTGTGATATAATGAAGGATCCTGTTACGGTTAGCATTGTGCACATTCCTAACCAATTATTTGGATCAAGCAATTTCATCCTTTCTCGTAAAACATTTCAGGACTCTAATGTGAATAAATTGTAGCTATAATTCTGATTATGAATAAGTCCACTATTCAGAACCCAGAGAGATTAATTAAGATGTCCAATATTGCAAAATTAAGCGTAAGAAATTTATACGGAAGCACAATGGTATGTTGGAGCAACCTGTGATGGTTGTTTTAAGCCAGAAGTCAGCACACGAATGTAATGTAAGCAGGAAATGTTCTCTACTACTAGTCGGCACATGCATAATTTATACTATAAATGTATTCAGGAAGAAAAAGAGGTTTATGGGGAGGAACAAAAGCTAGAGCCCACAAGATACAAACTTTGATATGGAGTATATGGAGGCTTTTTTTTTTTTTTTTTTTTGCTATCATTAACCGAAGGCCTTTGATAGGCAATGTCAATGATAGTGGTAGAAAGCTTGAAAGAACAAAATCATGGATCATTCTGTAATGGTGTTACGCAGAAGTGCACAGAGGCAACTTATGGAAAAAAAAAATGTTGTAATAAAAAAAAAAAAGATTTTGAATGTAGAAATATGGAATTTATGTAAATCATGGAATGAAAAGAGTAAGTTTCTATGAAATCCAACAATATGGGAGCATGTATGAGCTTGAACGATATGTGGGTATTCACGGTTTAACGTGGAGACACAGGCTATATAGTCAATAATGCGAATGAACAGCAGTGTGAGAGGCTTTCTTCAACAAGTCCAGAGCAACATGTATGTGTTGGCAAAGAAGAAATGTACAAGAAGTTATTCGAAACATATTGTCAGTTTCAATTTCAACACACCTGAGAGCGAGCTATGAAGAGTTTTGAGTATGCTAATAGTGGAACATACAAAAGAAGCAATTATATCCGTTAATGAATGGGCAGCAAGAATTAGTGTTAAATTAGAAGAAGAATGGTCGAAGATATTAAAAAAAAAAGGGTGGGGGGCACTAACCTACAGTTTACTAATTGGATGTTCTCTTCAACAATTTCAATGCCTATAATGGACCGTAGATGCTGCTATATTCGCTTCGACAATTAGCCCCAATCTTCGACATTAAACATGAAGCTCCTTCAACAAACATCATTGGGTCCTTAATAGATGCTTCAAATTGCTTCTCAATTATGGATTCTACTGTTCAGAAACTTCTTATCAGCTTTAACACTCTAATTTACTAGCTGCTTTTAATCATCTTTGCAATAACATCATTTTTAACAGTGTATGTGAATGTTGAATGAAGCAGGTGATTGAATAGAACCTGCACACGTATGGAGTTAGACACAAGAAGAAGATGCAAAGTACTAAGAGAATGGTAAAAATAGAAAAGCACAATGTGTACCAAGTTGCAAGAATAAAAATGGGGAGTAACAAAGATGTGGTGAAGAATGTATATTTATGAAGAAAAAGAACAAAGAAAAATCGATGAAAATAAGAAGTATATGTGTGGAGTATGAATAAAATGAGGAATGGTTGGAAGAATTAGAGTATTTAGAAGAAATGATGAAAACCTAGAAGAAATGAAGTGTCTAAAGTGAATGAAATGTGAAGGAAAAGAAAAGTGTGTATGAAGAAAATGCTATGTAGAAAAATAGATGAAAGAAGTACAAACAAGAAGGGAAGGAGAAAAATTGCATGTGCGTGAATGAATGGAGGAGGAAATTGATTATGTATAGAAAGGAAGAATGTGTTTAGGAGGATAAAATGGGCGGATGATGAAAGGAAAAGAATGAAGGATATTAGACTATGCTTTGGAATGAAATGAAAGAGGAGGATTGTAGCTTGATATATAAAAACTAGAGGAAGTGATGAAAATGCTGGATTGTTTGTAAAAGAGTAATAGTATGTTGATACTTGCAGCAAAGAAATAATAATAGAAAATATTCTCTACACATGCTACATTACTACCACTGTGTTATAGTCAGAGGCTTTCTTTAGTACACAAACAGACCATATAATGCTTATTATCCTACTTCTGTAGTAGTAAGCAAGCCAAACTCGTATGTAACGCTAGCCAACAAGGCTTAAACTTGTAAGTAACACAATCAAGGAAGAAAGCCAATAGATTATAAGGGACATAGGCACAAATGGAAAAAGGAATAGCATACTTTTATTAATTTCGATAGTAATATAAGGCTGTAATGTGTGTGTACAGGGTTACAGTGTATGTAACAGGTGCTGTCGGTTGTGATCAACTAACGTGGTGAGTAAGAGCTTTAATCCAAAAGAGTACTCACACCCTCCCATAAAGAGCTTTATAGACATTATTGGGCCTAGCAGGAGAAGACATAAAAATTGGTGAAATGGCACTACTTTCTAAAAGTGGAAATTTCTAATAATAGTAAGGTTTTAACTATACAAAAATAAAGTCCCTCCTTATGTTACAATATGTACAAAAAAATGGCCCCTTGTTAGTATAAGTATCTTATAAAAAGAAACCCTGATATCCTCCCCTACATAATTCTATTGACATCCTCGATAATATGTATTGGAGCTTGGATCTGGTGGTGGAGGTCTTCTGGCTAACAAGGCTGACTTTCTCTCAAATAAGGGCTTCAAATCTTCTTTAGTCTCCTAGCTAGTATCTTCTTCTCCTCGATCTCTCCACTTGACCAAATATTCTTTATGTTCTTCTCCAGTTGAGGGATCTTCGACTTTTCGCTCTGCAAGGATGTCTTCCACAACTTGACTTAGGTTGAATTTGATCTCAATGTGTGATCGCTTGGACACATTATGAGATGGGTCTTCCATGTCTGAATAATATGGCTTCAAGACGCTAACATAAAAAACTGGATGGACCTTCAACTATGCAGGAGGCTTGACCTTGTAGGCTGCTCTTAATATGATAAGAAATGGATCAATATACTTTTGGATCAATCTTTTATCCTTGATCCTCAATGATTTGACCTGTTCTAGAAGAAGTTTTATGAAGACCTGATCTCTAACATTGAACTCTTTAGGTTGGCAGTTTTGATTTGGCCATTTCTTTATTCTCTTGGAAGCCTTTTCAAGGTATACTTTTGCTGGTTCTAAACTCTACTTATAATCCTTGGTGAACTAATAAGCTCTTGGGTATCTCCTGGTATATAGTGTTGCTACTGTGTGGGGAAACAGTGGTTGTTGACCTGTAATGATCTCTATAAGGTTCTTGTTGGAGCAAGAGCTCCGCTGGATGTTGAAATGAAACTGGGCGATATCCAACAAGTCAACATAATTCTTCTAGTTGGCACTGAAAAAGTGCCGAAGGTATTCCTCTAGTAAACCATTGAATCTCTCTATTTGTCCATCATTCTACGGATGGTAGCTAGAGGTCATGCTTAACTCGGAACCTAAGAGTTGGAACAACTCTATCCAAAACTTCCCTGTAAACCTGGCATCCTTATCACTCACAATATTTTGGGATACACTCCAGAATTTCACCACATGCTTGAAGAAAAATTAGGCTATCTCTTTTGCGCTTGAACTCTTCATAGTAGAAATGAAGGTGGCATACTTAGAGAACCTATCAACAATAACAAAAATGAATGAGTGCTCCCCCACTTTTGGTAGGGAAGTGATAAAGTCCATGGAGACGCTCTCCCATGGGCGAAAGGGCACAGGAAGTGGCTCCAAGAGGCCTGCCACCTTCTGCCTCTCAATTTTATCCTACTGGCAGGTTAAGCAAGTCTTCGTATAAGTCATCACATCCTCCTTCATATCCGGCTAGTAATAGCCTTACTTCAACAAGCTCCATGTCCTCTACCAGCCGGGATGTCTAGCCCACAAAGCATCATGGCACTTTCTCATGAGTACCCTTCTCAAGTTGCCTGCCTTCAGGATATACAATTAGTGCCCCTTTGTATAAATGAAGTAGCCTTCTACCCAAAATCTACGCATCTTCCCTTCCTCAACCAACTGCTTGAGATTTTTGGCCAACAGGTCTTGGCCTATGTGTTGCTTGATCTACTCTTGAATTGAAGTCGAGATTTGACTCGCTCACTGGTGTGCAATTTATGCTAAGGATGCTAAATCAGCTCGCCTACTTAAAGCATCTACCACCTGATTAGTCCGTTTACTGCGGTACTCAATCTCCATATCAAACTCTACAAGAAACTCTTGCCATCTTGCTTGTTTGGTTGAAAGCTTCAGTTAAGTCAATATATGGTTGGCAATAGAATTGTCTATCTTCACTAGAAACTTGAATCCTAGTAAATAGTGTTTCCAGGTCCTCAGATAGTAAACAATTGCAAGTAACTCCTTCTCTTGGGCTGAGTACCTACGCTCTATTTGATTCAACTTCTTACTCTCATATGCCACTGGATGACCCTCTTGTATCAACACTCTACCCAATGCAATGTCTGAGGCATCCATGTGGACTTTAAAAGGCTTATAAATGTTAGGAAGTGTGAGTACTGGCTCCTTCGTCACTACATGCTTCAACTCCTCAAAGGTACTCTAACATATCCCATCCCATGACCATGCTTGGTCCTACTTCAATAGATCTGTGAGGGGTGTAACTCGACAGGAATATCCCTCAACAAACCTTCTGTAGTAATTTGTGAGTCTAAGGAATGATCGCAACTCCACTACACTCTTAGGCACTAGCCATTGCCTGATTGCTTCCACCTTTGCCATATCCATTCGGATCTACCCTTCTTCAATAACATGACCTAGGAAGTTGATGCGCTTCTGAGCAAAGGCACATTTCTCGCGCTTTACGTACAAATGATTCTCCTGCAGCTTCTTGAAAATCATTAGTAAGTACTTTACATGGTCTTGTAATGTCCTGCTATACACAATAATGTCGTCTAAATAGACGACTACAAATTTATCAAGATATTCGCAAAATACATTATTCATTAAGGTACAAAATATTGTAAGAGCATTAGTGAGACAAAAGGGCATCACCAAGAACTCATAAGCGCCATACCGGGTTACATACATCATTTTGGGCTCATCCCCTTCAGCAATGCGAACCTGATGATAGCCTGAGCGAA
Source organism: Lumnitzera littorea (assembly GCA_024138015.1). Lineage (NCBI taxonomy): Eukaryota > Viridiplantae > Streptophyta > Magnoliopsida > Myrtales > Combretaceae > Lumnitzera > Lumnitzera littorea. Next base: position 56,617,071 of record JAMXBB010000003.1, on the reverse strand, counting down.
GATCTAATTTTGTAAAATACTTAGCCCCGTTCAGTTGATCAAACAAATCAGCAATTAGAGGAATTGGGTGATGATTCTTCATTGTTAGCTTGTTTAGAGCCCGGTAGTCAATACATAACCTCAAACTCCCATCCTGCTTCTTTTGAAATAGAACAGGAGCCCCATATGGTGCTTTTGAGGGTCGAATGAAGCCTGCCTCTAACAACTCATCCAATTGCTTCTTCAGTTTGGCAAGTTCGGGAGGTGACATTCTATAAGGAGCTCTGGCAGGTAGTTTGGCACTAGGAATCAACTTAATCTCATGGTCTACCGACCTTCTGGAAGGTAATTCCTTTGGGAGCTTATTAGGCATCACATAATCATACTCCTTTAAGACCTTCTCTATTACCTCCAGTATCTCCATCTTTCTTGTTTCCTCTTTCTTTATAAGGAAAGCCAGGAAAGTTGGCTCTTGATGTTTGAGCCCTCTCTTAAATTGGAGTATTGATAACATCATAGCCCCAATATTCTTCCCTTCCTTCTCATTATTGTTTGCCCTGTTCCTTTAAATTGTCACATAACAAGGCTTTTCACCCATGAATAACAAGCAATCTACTGTAGGCATGGGAGCAACTCTAGCTTGTCTCAAGAAATCTATTCTAAGAACTATACCGAAGTCATCCAATGGAATAGCTGTGAAGTTGAGATTTCCACTCTAATCTTTAAGCCTTACTTTCACTCCTCTTGCAACTCTTTGGATAGGGTGAGCCTTGGAGTTAACAGCTTTAATCTAACTAGTGTCCCCAGCAAGCACCAGCCCAACCTTTCCACCTTAAGTACATCAATGAAGTTATGTATAGCATTAAAGTCTATCATTGCACTGGCACTCTTGCTGTTGATGTTCAACTGGACATACATCAACTCATTATCATTCTTGGGCTTACGTCGCATTGAAGAACTCTTTCCAACAACAACATGTGCAATGCGCCCAATCAGGGTTGATCCTCTCCATCACTCCCTGACTATCATCTTAGCAGACACTCTCTACTTTTCATGCCATAGCATTGAGTGCTACCTTATGTGGATACTCAGCTACTTTATGTAGGCCATTACATAAGAAACACGAGAATGAGGGCTTCTTACCTCCATTGGTTGCCCCACTCTTTCTGGATTGGTGAGAGTTATAGGATTTTCTTTAACTCCCTCCAGTATTACTACTGCTACTACTTGAACTTAAAGCTCCCCCACTCTTCGGTTTGCTCGACTTGATCGACTTTCCACTCTTGTGTCTTATCGACACATTCTTCCCTTTATTGTCATGAGTGTAGTCAGTCAAGCGCTTAGTTGCTGCCTATGCTATAGCCAAGTTAGTAACTCGTTGCCTCTGCAACTCATTCCTGGCATAAGGCTTCAATCCTTCTAGGAAATAGAATAGCTTATCATCTTCGGCCATGGTCTTGTTGTCCAACATCAATGTCAAGAACTCACGGACATACTTTCTAATGTCATTACCCCGTTGAAGTTCCCTCAACTTCTTTCGGGCATTGTACTCAACATTATCAGGGAAAAACTGAGTCTGCAACTCAACCTTCAACTTGACCCATGTATCTATATGAGCATTTCCATTTTAGATATCTTCATATTTAGTGCGCTACCACAGTTTGGCATCCCCAGTTAAGTACATTGTAACCATGGTGACTTTTGATCTCTCATCATTTGTCCCCACAACAGCTAAGTGCTGCTCCATATTAAATAGAAAGTTCTCTAACAACTTAGCATCCCTCACGCCAGTAAATGCCTTGGGCTCAGGCATCTTTAGATGTCTTACATGAGCAAGAACATGAATAGGGGCAAGGATAGGAGAATTTCCCACAGCTCAAGTCAAAATAGCTACTTGTGCCCACAACTCTTCAACAGTTTTGATTGAGGTACGAGTAATAATTTGTCTTCTCACATCTTCTACTTGAGTCTTCAAGTGTTGTCTTACCTCATCGGTTGTTATGTGCATTTACCCTCTGAAGGTTTATACTGTAACATTGAAATTCTTAGCCATCTCGATCATCTTAGCATTCATCTCTTAATGATTGGCCTCAACTTTAGTTACTCTTACCGACAATGCGACCAAATCATCTATCCATTTAGATAATCCCTTAAGGATTTCCTCAAAGCTATCTAGCCTCTTGCTCACTTCCTCTTATCATATCATGGTCATTCTCGCTGGAATAATCTAGGCTCTGATACCAACTGTCACATCTGAGGCTTTCTTTAGCACATAAACAGATTATATGGCACTTACTATCCTGCATCTGCAATAGTAAGCAAGCTAAACTCACACACAACACTAACCAACAAGGCTTAAACTTGTAAGGAACACAACCAAGGAAGAAAGCCAACATATTATAAGGGACATAAGCACAAATGGAAAAAGGAATGGCACATTTTTATTAATTCCGATAGTAATACAAGGCTGCAATGTATGTATACGAGGCTATAGTATATGTAACAAGTGCCATTGGTCATGATCAACCAACGTAGTGAGTAAGAGCTTCAATCTAGAAGAGTACTCATACCCCCGTAAAGAGTTTTACGGACATTATTGGACTTTGCAGGAGGAGATAATAAAATTGGTGAAATGGCACTACTTTCTAAAAGTGGAAATTTCTAATAATAGTAAGGCCCTAACTATAAAAAAATAAAGCCCTCCCTTATGTTAAAAAATATACAAGAGAATGGCCCCTTATCGGTATAAGTATCTTACAAAAAGGGACCTTGACATATAGCATGACACATCATCATGTATCATGTGCTTGGATAATGAAGTATTCTACTAATGTTTATTAACAAAGTAGTTAAGTACTATTTTTTTTTTCTTTTAGTGAGCTGTGATTAATGGAATAGCAAAGGAAAGAGGAATATTCCTTTATTTCATCTACAGCTGTCAAATTTTAAGAAGAAATCCTAATTTCTCATGTGCTAAAGCTAGGACAAACATTGGCAATAAAGGCTCTAAGAGCATTCCTTTTTATACACAACACTAAGCCATGACTCAATTACTAGAAAGATAGTCGAGAATTCATATGCTATAAATTCAAAGTCAAACCGAACGCAATAAGTAGATATGAAGATGTGCTAAAGTAAGATGGAATGAATCGTAGTGTCACAATGAGTTCACTAGTAAGCAATTCTTATCACATTCACTGAAGTAAGGATTTGAGCCATGGCTTATTTCACATCCATCTATCCTAAAGTTCTAATATGAGAAATAATTTGTATGTAGGGCCCCATGCCAACAAATTGGATATAATGAAGATACCTAACAAAAATACTTGAGCTAATATAGGTGAAGTGGATTTAGTGGATAGGCATTTCATGTTAATCAAATGTCAAGAAATAAATTTGGCCCAATATTAAGTAACTCTTGTGACCTTGCCTGGTGAAGCAGTAAGTTAAGCCATGATCGAATATGTGTGATCTATATTGAAGCTCAATAAGAGGAATCATTCACATAAGGCAGATGGAAAGATAGGCTCATTAGCTTATAAAGAATTATTAACCCCATATGTACATGGTCATTACTCATGGGGGCAATGCGACTTTGGATAGCTAAAGCAATGCATGTACAATCAAATGGTGCTGCAACATTGCACATTGGATAAAAAAAAAAAAGAATAATAATTATAGCACTAATGCTTAGGCTTCTACATTACAAATCGTCAATAAAACTAACATCCTTAAATACATGTAGATGCATTGGCAGCAATGCAACTATTTCATAGTGCACATACGCCAAGTAGGGACTTAGCCTTCTAAAAAGGCTTATTTGATACCCAAACCCCTTCGACTCCATCCAAAAGACTTCGATCAGGTGGTAAAATATAGAGGGCTAAATTTGAATATGGACCTTAAGCTCAATAACGAAATGAATTTAACTCTTTGGGCTAAGATGACAAGGCTTAGAGAGTTAAGCTCATAAAAATTTGGAATGACTAAAGGAGATTTAGCATGGTGGGCTTAAAATAGGGCCTCTTGAATCAGTCCACTCAATCCAACCTTTCTTAGTTTAACTCATACTAAAAGATAATAAAGCCGTTTATTTGAGCCTAAACCCATAAAAAAAAAAAGCCTATTTGAGATCCATTTATAAAAAACATCAATCCTAGCTATCGATTAACATTATGATCCAACGGATCGAAACTACATATCATCTCCTATAAATGCCCTCTTCATTTCCTCATTTGGACGAGAGGCAAATTCCAACAAAACGCTGTTACTCTGCTAGAATTATATCTCAAAGATTAAACACTTGAACATCTTAAGAACACTATCCCATTCTTCATTCATTGTGGAGTTTAATGCCATCGCGCTTGTTAGGACCCTAAAGGGGGCCTAGTAGGATTACCTAAAATTTCCATAACATGTATGCACCCATGATATGAAAACTGTCTTGCAAGTTAGAAATTACAAGACTCTAAATAATAAATCACTAAGATTAATGATTTTCAAGTAATTAATTTATTATAACATGACATAATATATAATTATAAATAACTATGGATGTTCGATATCCTACAGTTCCTCAGAACCGCAAAGAATCGGTATCCCCTACCAAATAATAAGACAGGATTACCAACATTATAAAACTGCAAGTAGAATTAAATTATATTAAATTCTAACATGTGAATATTTTCTACAAAGAGTGTTTATGTATCACCTATAAAAATCTCAACTAATTCTAACACTAATATACAAATCTTCATCTCGCCCTCAACACTCGAGACTTATCCCAATCCCATCGTATGTAAACCTACAAAAGAAAGACTATTGGGGAATAAGCTACAAGAGCTTAGTGAGCTATCCCTCATACCATACTGGCAAACAAGTTATCAAACAAATTATTACAACCATATGAATGCATATACATGCAGAATGCCAAACAATATATGCAGTTGACCGGTACTGCATATAATATCGGATTTTAACACCCTCCGAGATAAGGGTTGGAGAATCATCGGCACCAATCACGACCGGACTCTAGCACCTAGGTTTTTACCCATAACTTAAAATCCCTTATTTCACAAAAATACATTTCCATTTCTAAAAATCCAATAGTTCACAAAGTCCCAGGCCTAGCGGTGAGGTGGCCCCCGCAGTCCACACTCACACCCTACAGCGGTGGTCTCTAGACGCGACCCCCAGCCACCTACGGTTAGCGTCTCCAGCGCCAATAAAACCCGCGAGCCAAGGGTAGGGTCTTGTTGTACCCATGCTCCTGCACGGTATTAATCAAATCATGTGGGAATCCATCCCTCCAAGGCCCTTCATTACCAACCGCGTGAAGTGACGGCCAGAATAAGTAATGCGATGCATGGATAATGCATGACCCTTTTAATTTAAGATAAGCCAAATATAATCAAGTCAAATTATAAGGCGATCAATCAATATCAGCAAACCATCCAAACCATATAAAAATCAATCATACCATCAAATCATCAATTATCGTATTTAACAATATTTCTTACTATAATCAATCAATATCAAGCACACACATATCCAGAAACCCCATGCATCAAGTTATTGATTATTCAATTTAAGTGCACTAACTACAAGCACAGACAAGTATAGAGTCATCGGGAGTACTCACTTGACTATGACGACTCGCTCTAGTCGTAATAACCGATCGGGAGATCCTCGCCCTCGTCGAGACTACCTGATCATTACGAGATAACAAAGATAATAAGTAGTTGACTTAACTAATGGTTCTAGACATCTACCTACCTAATTCTACTTAGATTACTATCATCCCTTATTTGATTAAACCTAATTGCTAATCGTATGTAACTTTTTCATTCTATTTTCAATATTTACGAATTTATAATCGTTTTTCATCGTTTTCGGACGTACATTCACATGGTAATGTCCGTTTTGGACGTTAAGACTAGTGTTTTACAATATGGGCTAAATTTATTATAATTTTATCTTATTAAAGTTTAATTACTCTTATTACTTATGTTTATGCCTTAGTTTAGGATTTAATGATTGAATTAGCTATTTGATTCTTATACTTAGGAAATTTTACATTAATGCTACAAATTCACATACTTGATTAAGTTTAATTCAATCTAAGAAGTGTATTAGGGTTTAAGGAATTTTCGACTTCTAAATACATGTATATACATATGTTATGTAGTTATGTAATCTTATTATTTCTTCTATTATAAACCTACGCTTACATCATCACTTATGTAACCAATTGATGATGTCATGGCTTATGTAATGCTTAGATGATGTCATGGCTTATGTAATCCATTTATTACATGTAAATATATGTCATTAAGTACTTATACATACACATATGTTATATACCTACCTACACTCATAACATACTAATATGTATACTTATGTACTTATACTTTATACATACATATACTTATACATCTACTTAGGTTTATACCATATTTATCCATGTATACATACTCATATACCTATACGGTTAGACACGTATTTTTATACACAAATTCGTATGCCTAATCTTTTCCTTAAGAAAAGCTTCCTAATTTCATCCTTTTGTGTTTTTAAGTGTGTAATTAGTATAGTATAGGTATGTATGGTTAGGTTTTGTTTTAATTTAGGTTATGTACATGGAAAATACTCATGTACCATGCTTCTCATGCTTCCCTTCTTTTCGGTTTACCTCATGTACATATTCTTTGTGCACATATTCATGTTTTCCTTTCTTCTTATTCACGATTCCTATATTTCTACCTTAAAGATGGAAACTTTGTTTCCTCTTCTTCAAGACAACACTAAACACCTAACTACTTATCTAATCTACCTAATTAACTAACTAATGAATAACATAAACCAACATAAAGTAAGTTAAGTACATACCTTTAGATGTGTTGAATTTAAGGAGGCAAAAGTGAAGAAATGAAAGTGGAAGGGAAGGGGAAAGCTCAAGGCAATAGAGGGCAAATTTTGTTTTGTTTCTTTTGTCTTGTTTTCATAATGAAAGGAAGAAAATGGTGGGGTCTAGAGGGGAGAAATTGTAGACGGCAATTGAAGAGAAAAGGAGGAGAAAAAAAAATCAAAAAGAAAGAAAAGAAAAGCCATCATTAAGGAAGAGATATTTTCTTTATCTCTTAAGTATATTTTGTTGACTTTTCAAAGTGTTGACTTTAGTCAACATATGTTGACTTGGTCAACCCTTTGACTTTGGTCAACATGCATTATCTTAGTCAACATTCCTTAAGTATGTGCAATTTTGTGCACATAATATAGTAATTAAGGGAAATTAGGGAAAAAATGAAGGAACTGAGGGGAAATGAGATATTTGATGAATTGATTAGTAAACATAGTTGATGAAGTCTTACTTTAGGTCTTTATAGCTTATATATCTCATTTGATAAACTACTTTGAATAGCAAATGCAAAAAGTACTAATTTGAATATTAAAGTTCACTACATATAACCTAATCTTCAACTATTACCCTAACTCTAAGTGAGACTATCTTAATCACTTACTTAAGAAGTAAATATAATCTATGACTCATTATCTTAGTTTCTAATGGATTATTTAAGGATTCAAATCTTATAAGCATAAATGAGGGTCATCTCTAACCTTTTACTAATAATTTGGCAAAATATGAGCATTATATTATCAATTAGGGTTTTAGGGTATATCATGGTGAATTAGTGCTTTTATATCCTTAAAGTTATAGTTTTAGGGTTCTTATTACTTTAGGGCATAATCTCTAATGTTTTTACACATTTAGGGTTTCATATATTCTTATGCGATTAAATCTTCGATTATCATCTTAGGATTTTGATGAGGTTCGAGGTTTTAGGATCTTTATATGCGATTAGGAGTTCAATTGATGATTTAAGGTTTTTCGTATCCACTTTAGGTTTTGGATTGATATTTTTATTGGTTTTAAATCTCATTGGCTCTTTTGAGTTCGGGAAATCATCTACAGTTTGGACGTTTGTTTCTATACTTAGAAAGCTAAATTTGTGGGGTTTACAGCGCTCTTCCACTTATCACAATATGTGTTAGAGCTTATGAAGATTGCCTACTCCTCCTCCCTATCCTAACTCATTCGATGATTCCAAATGTGTAAATCAAATCATTTCCTTAGTCACGTGTAGTGCAATTTGTCATGCACGCAATCCGTTATGCAACACACACGTAACGTTTTCCGATTCAAACCCCACACAGTATTAGATCAGTCTTTTTACCCCTACCTTGATTAGTATTTATTAAAGTTGTCATGTATGAATTCAAAGTCCTAAGATTGTTAAGATCATTGAGATTTGAATTAATTTGTATAAGGTGTTATTTTCACTAATTTTAAGATTACTGTGATTGGTGCTGTTGTGCCGTGGTGTTGTGTCCGTATTTTTGTGTGTGCCGAAGTGTTGACAGTGGCTAGGCTGAGCTGCTGTGCGGAAATCGATGGCTGCCAAGGATGTATTGTAGTGTGTCAATGCGCCGGTCTGTCGGAGTGTGGACATACAGAGAACAAAGATTGGTGATGCCGAGCTATGATTCACGTGTGAACGTTGTGTGTAACCGAGCTGCTGTCCTTATTTTATTTAGAAAATTCTGAGCAAAAACAGATAGTTCCGAGCTGTTTCTTGAGCTGTCCTGACAAGTCGTTGGTTGGACTAAGCTCCACTTTCGCAACAATGCTGAGCTCACTTGTATAGGTCGGAGCACTCCATTTTCAAGCTCCAAGCTCCAAGCTCCATGAGAACAGATGTAGCCAGCCCCACGCGCCAATTAAGCTCCATATTATGGTCGATTTTCAACATCACCAAGATGAGGACAGTAACAATAAAATGAAGCTAAGATCAACCTGAACCAAGTCATGTAAACAGAGACGCAAGGTAAGTGGCGAAGTCCAAGCTTCATTTTCCAATTTCTTTTCCGAGCACCGAGCAACAGAAGTTTCTTATAATTCCAATAAGCGGTTCCGAGCTCCAAGCTACCACAATCCATGCTACCAAGCTGAGATAGTACAACCGAACCATCCTTTTCCTTTGGTTCTCGACTTTCTGTTGTGAGGTAAATTCATCACCGAACTGTTAGGAGCTGCACCGTTGTCTAAGTTTTCAGTTCAAGTAGTTGATTGGTACTTTGTGAGATATCTTAGCTCCAGGGATACAGAAATTAAGTTAGTTCCAAACATGATAAGCAAGCTATCATACCTGACTTAAATTTTATAAAGCCTCTAAGCTTATAGATGCATTATCAGATGCCGGTTTACCCTTGGTGAAGGTCTCTGGGTCCCCACTTCAGAAATTCAGGGAAAACTGTCCATCCTTGCATTTCCTAACTCTTCGATTTCTAAGAGCATTGTTGATTCGCCGAGGATTCAATTTCAAGGACAGGAAAGGAATGATTTTGACCCTTGAATATTGCTTACTTGACCTTAGTACTGAAGTAGAATATGATACTCTGAAAGGTTTACCTTTGCTACCTCTTGCTGATGGTTCATTCTTAACATTTGAAAAGAATGGGGCTGGCGGAACAATTTATATTGCAAGGGGGGATGATGAGTATGGCCTTCTTAAGGATGTAGTTTCTCATCAACTTGTGGAGTTTGAGATTCTAGAGGAAGTTCATGTAAAGCTATGTGATAAAGCTCAAAATGGAGAATTGAATATATCTTTCCTTTTAGCTGGCTTTCTCCACAAGTTGATAAAAGTGCTTGCTTTTATTTGGCTTGCTTGAGAAACTGTTGTTAAAAGTGCTTCCCTCAGAGTGGCAATACACTAAACAAGTGACTTAGTCACTTGGTCAGCAAGGTCAACCTAGTGTGGAATGGATGAAGCTATTTTGGAGTTTACTTAAAGTTAAGATGTGATGACATTTCATTGTTTTCAAAGTGGCTACAAGTTGGTATTGATTCTCTCTTTCAGCTTGTTGAAAATTCAAATGTGATAAGAAATGATGGATGGAGTGAGAACATGTCCTCTTTATTGGTGGAAAGTTGGATGTTGATTCTTAAGAGATGACATGCCAATTGAGCATCCACAACTTGAAAAGTTTGTTCAACCACCAGTAACCATAGGTGTGTTAGATGCACTTATTTCAGTTGCTAGTAAGACAAAGGGCATCTAAAGCCTTTTTGATGATGTGTTAGAAGGAGTCAAAAACTTGTAACCTTGAATAGACCAAATAAATGGGTCAAACTAAAAGGTGTATGTGAGACCATGCCTCCTTTCCACCAAACAATAGCCTTGAGTGCCATATAAGCATATAAACTAGCAACATACAACTAAAATAGAGCACATTTGAAATCTCTTCATGCGACAACACTCAAGTACATGTCTTATAATATCTCAAACCGAATTACCTTCTTCGATCCCACTAAATATCACAACACCTACTACGATAGGAATCGAGCCACTGGTCTACTAGCTCGAGCTCAAGGGCTAGAAAGCTTGGCAAGGTGCATCCTCTTATCTTAACCTATACCTGAAGAATCTAAGCTGCTTTTAACTACCAACCTGCCCTAGATATCAAGCTAAGCACCCTCTTAATTGTCAATGATGAAGTACCAACTCGAGGGCTACTATGATAACAGCTCAGCCAACTCACTAACCAACTCGAACACACTTATTCTAACCTCCTGAGAGCACATCTAAGTTGACACTACCCTAGAGAGCTCGCAAATTAGCTCGGCATCAACACAATTTGATTGTACCTTTTTGTCTGCTTCTACATAGGGCTTTCCAATAATTGTTAACCATGTATCCCATCCATTTGCATGAAGGAATCTACTAAAGAAGTTTCTATTTTGCAAATTTCTATTATACCCTTATTTATTTCTTGTATTTTACTTAATTTGGATAATGCCCTTTTAGTGTTTTCCATATTTAGTAGGTTACGCTAATATTTCAAGTATAAGTACCCTTTTTGTAAGCAGCTGCAATCATCATCTAGATATTATTATTAAATATACTAAACTTTCCCTTGGTGTTAAGGTTCTTGCTTATTATCTTTCATACTCTTATCCTAACCCTTAAGAAAGGTCAAGTAATGAGTAACCTCACTAACCTACTCGTACATCATATCGAGCTAGTTTGTGAGTCTACGAAGGTTCCTTGGTGCATCATATCCTCGAAATCGTTCGTGGGTTTTACTTGCTTCCTTCTATTCTGTACATTTACTATCCTATACTTTAAGCTTTCTATAAGCTTAGACCCATTCTTGATATTACCGCCCTTGTTTATCCTTGGTGCAACATATCATCTTGGTATCAAAGTAGTGGTTCACATTGAGTAAGTTGATGTTGTGTTGTATTATTGCTTCCTTGCGTAGACTACTCTTTGTGTTCAAAGTTTTTTGAATAGTGATAGGTTTTAGGAGACTGACCAAGTAAGCATGAATTTCCATGTTGTCCACTCTACTAAGTCTGTTCTACTCTACTCACTCTACTTTGATGTTCTGCTCTGCTCTACTTTACCTACTCTACTTTGCTATTCTGTTTTGATGCTCTACTCCGACCTACTCCGCTCTACTTTGCTCTCCTCTACCGCTTTAGCAGGTTAGCTCAGCCAGTTCAGGTCTACTAAGTAGGTTTGCTCACTTAGGACAGCATAACTTTAAGTCAACCTAAAGTAGCTCATTAGCCCAGCTCTATGGATCATCACCTGCATAGCTCATTCATTTACTTAGTTGTAGCTCACCATTAGGACTACTCACTTATGTCTTATTTACTAGATATAAATATATATATATATATATATATATATATTTTGTATTTACAGGACTACCACTAGAGCATTCTTTACTTTATTTTATTTACAAAATTACTATTATGTATAAATAATCTATGCTTGTAGGATTTTAGAACATTTATCATACTTATGACATTTCAATGAAAAATCCTTTAAGTATTTCTCTGCAAAAGCTCTCTTATCATACTCTTATCAATTCTTTTAGTAAGGATTATAGTAAGCTACCCTAATTTATACTTTATGTGTAATATCAAAGTAGAGATTAGCTCATATAGTGTTCATTTAATGCATCATATCCTCATGGGCAGCTCATGAATTCGCTAAACCTTATTTCACCTTCTTTTCTTTAATATTTCGAAAAACCCATTTGATTTTCTATAGTAAAACCTAATGATAACTGAGCTCCTAAGTACATCATATATTCCCAATATCAAAGCGGAGGTTCAATGATGGGAGAATTTGATTTATTCTATTATAATACCTAGGTTGCATTTCTATCTCTATTTGTAATTAGAAGAGGGTTTGGGTTTCTCATTTCTAGAGCATTATATTAAAACAAAAATGAGGGATTTTGAATATCATAATACTCGTTGTGTAGACTTACAAAAGGAATTAACCTGAGAGTTTCTATTATGAAGACCTTTATAAGTTATTCTCCTATTTACAAAGATTATATGTGAGACCTATATTTGTACGACTAGGTTCAACAGTCGATTTAGGGCTTTTATAAAAAACCTATGTAATTGAACCCAAACTTTATAAGTAGGTTAGAAAAGTTAGTTAAAGTAACCCAATAAAATTAGATATTAAATATAATGGCTTAAATTATCAATTTTAGCCTTAGAAGTGTAATTATTTAATATAGCGTAAAACTCATTAAAACCTCTAAAATCAAGCCTAAAATGCAATAAGATCGTAGAGCTAATTCATTAAGCTATAAAAGTAAATAATATTGTATAATATACTATATGAATATATACGTATTTTTATGAATATACCTAGTAACTTAAAATTATATTAAACAAGTGATAAAATCGCAAAATTAAGTAGAAAATATATCTTAAAAATAATTAACATGAGAAAAATATAATTATACGAAGATGATAATACATTACATGTATCGAATATATAGGATATATACATATATATTAGCAAAATTACCAAATATCAATATAATATACTTAAAATACCAATATTTTGCTAAAAAAATCAGCAAAACTCATCAAGATCACTTGGGAAAAATCTAGACCAACTCATGGTAGCCCCCAAACAATTGAATTTGTTGAATCAAAAGCAAAATAAAGGAGAAAGAGCCACATCATGCTTAGAAACTAAGGAAAAAGTAAAAGAAAAAAAGGAAAGAAAAATCCAACTGACACACTACACTGAGGGCTGATAAAGGGTACAGTATCAAGGTGGGTCCAAGCTTACAAAAACTATGAAAATGAAGATGGAAAGAGAAATGCATGAACAATAATTAAAGTAAAATAAGTAAAACCCACTATCAACTCTAAGGATTGATGCACGAAGGAACTACTAAGGATTCACAACTGAACTTGATATGGCATATGAGTTAGTCCAATGAAAGTATTTGCTACTTAGTCTTACTTAAGGGTTAGGATAAGAGTAAAAGAGAGAAGTAGGCACACTTAGCTCACAAAAGGGGAAGTATATTCAATATCTGATGTATAATGACGTAGCTACCTTTATAATGGGTATTTGTATCCAAAATATTAAAGCAACAATTATAAATAGAAATGAGTAAAAAAGGTGAAGTCCTAAAGAAGTAATGTACAAAGAATGAAAAAGGGAATAAAGAGAAAATCAAGAAAAGCGTTTGTCTTGTACGGAAGATTCTGTCATGTGATTGCTCGAACACATAGCTCTTTATGGATAGGTGACTTTTTGGTAGAAGTAAACAAACTATACAATTAGGTTGGTAACTACCAAGCCTAGGTGCCAAGTGGACTAGGGGTTCTTTTGAGAAGTTGTAGGTATAGATGTGTATTGGGGTTCTTGGTACTAATACTACCGAGTTGGGGTTAGTATAGTCATGAGCAAATAGACGTATAAGGGGTTAGATTGTTAAGGGAGCATACTTTAGGTCAACACTTTACTATTAAGAGATAAGAAGTTACTCAGCTCGGCATAAGGAGTTAGTCAACAATGAAGGTAAACTCTACCTTGGTAAAAGTTGGCTGAAATAGTAGAATCCGCTTTGCTAGTCCCCCATGTCCTTGCGCTCAAGTTAACAGTTTGATAGTTTGATTCCTATCAACACCTATGTAAATAATGATTTTGTTGGTAGCTCAACAATCATCATACATATTCCATGATGCATCCTTCTTAAGAACTAGTAAGGCCAACACAACATAAGGACTAAGTGACTTTCTAACATAAACCTAAACAATCAACTCATCAACATATATGTGGAGCTTAGTGTCTTACTCCGTATTCATCCTATAGTTGTGTTTGTTCAATAAGACAACTCGTGGTTGGAGGTTTATGGTGTGTTCAATGTACTGGGTCAAGGGAAACCCTCAAGTAGCTCGTTCAAAAACAAACCCCTGAATTCCTTAATCAGTTATTGCACTTTGGTTGTTAGTTTAACCTCTACTTCTTTTGCAGCTAGTAGCCTTTAGATCAATAACAAGGTTGGTGTATAGGCCTTAAGCTAATATAAGAACTCAACTTAAGTCATTACTAGGCTTTTCTTCTTAACTCGATTCAACTGAGTTTGTATGTTTCTAACTTGGCTAGGCATCATGGGATTCAACTCAACTCTTCTCCCTCTATGCTCAAAGGCATAAGTATTATTGAATCCATCATGGGTGACTCTTTGATCGAACAACTAAGGTTGACCTAAGAGTATGTGTAAGGCATACAATAGTAAGACATCACATTGTATCTCATCTTGGTAGACTCTAATAGAAATTCATGTAGTAACTTTTTAAGTAACACTAAGAGCTCCTTTGTCATGTAACTTGAATGGCTTAAGATGGGGAGTAGCTGGTAGTTTAAGATTCTACACCATGCTTACTGAAGTAACATTGGTATAGCTCTTAATATCTACAATTGCAACACACAACTAGCCCCTCAATTAGCATGCATTGTGTAACAAATTCTTTCTCTGCTCATTTTCTTTCAAATTGGTAAAGCTCATGATTCAAAGAATGACCATGTTCAAGAATTCACCCTGTTTGGCATCCATTGTAACCTCATTGTTCTCAAGAAGCTCTTCTTGTACATTATATTCCTTTAATTCAGTAAGTTCCTCATTGTTACTATCAACTTTAATGGTTGGCACTTTGCCTTTGATGATCATTATCCATTGGTTTGAGCATTAGGTGACCATGTGACCAAACACTTGGCATTTGAAGCACTTAATTTCGCTTGTGTTCCTCCTTGAACCTTGTCCCTTCTCAAACCTCCTTAGCATCCCCTTCTCAATAAGTCAGCACTTTAGGTTAAGTCAAACCTCTTTGTTCTTGCTTGGTTCCATTCTCATAGGCCTACTCAAAATAGGTTAAATAGATTGAGCAAGGCTTAGAAGAGCTTGAAGATAACACTAATGGCTCTAGCACTCAACTCTTTAAGCAACTTGAATAGCATCCTCTAACATATCAATCCTTTATACGTCTAAAACTTCACTAATTTCAAATTTTAGCCCTCCAATAAACCTGTACATAGTTCAAGTCTTAAGCTCTTCAACCTCACAACAGATCATCAGCATTTAAAATTCTTTTACATAATCATCCATATACGCTCTACCTTACCTTAGCTCTTGTAACTTCTTAAAGGTGTCTTGAATATAATGACTAGGCACAAAGCTTCTTTGCATAGCTTAGCCCATCTCTTTCCAAGTGTGAATCTTTGGTTTTCCTTCTCTACGATGGCTCGTTTACAGGTTTTTCCACCTCAAGGCAATGTACTTAGTGAACTTAAGCACAACTAATCTTTCTTTACATCTCTCATCCACTTCATGGTACTAAAAAATTTTCTTAACTTTATCTTCCCAATCCAAGTAATCGTTTGCATTAGTGGATCTAGAATAGGTCGACATTTGTAATTTTACATCTCTATTCCTTGAATAAATTTATGGCTCTTTCCTCATCCTCATAATACTCCACCTTCTCAATTTCCTTGACATTATATAAATCAATCCATTGTTGTGATCTCCTTTTCATGCTAACACCTCGATTTTTCCCTACATACATTTTTACCTTGGTCACCATGGTCAGGTTTGTATTAAGCACTTTGCCTTCCCCTATCCTTTCCAGTGTTGAAGGTTATATTTTTATATAATCTTTCTCAATTATATAAAAATGGAACCAATTTAAGGGAAAATCCTTTGTTAAAAAGCATGAGTTAACTTTGATTTACGTGAATTAACTATTGAATTTAAGTATTTGTGTCTTCATTACATATAAAAGGTGAAAAAGGAAAAATTATACAGGTTGATAAGGATGCTTGATAAAAACTTTACAAGGATGCATAAACTCCTTTCATATGTTAAGGTTAATATGATTTTTTAGATATCCTAAATAGTAATAGGTAGACTTGATGGACTTTTCCTAATTTCTCAATCCCTATTAAGAATTAATCAATTTTCATAGGGACAAGCAAATGTCTAAGTGGTGGGAGATTTGATGAGTGTGATTTTACACACATTTCTTATTATATTTTTGTAGTCCTTTCGATTCATTTTATTATGATTTTTGATGATTTTGCTACTAAATTAAGTCATTTGTTGATTTCAAGGCTTTAATGGAGCAATTAAGTGAAAAGCATAAAAATCATGTGCTTTTTGAGGAGACTATCACCGATATGAAGAACAACTTAAGGACAACAAGCATCAAAAGAGAATTTTGTTAAGAATCAAATACCATAGAGGACCATAGGTGAAGTCCATGATCCCCTCATAAAATAATTTAGCTCAATTTTCAAAGAAGTATTGTGAGGAGAGTTCTACACCCCAACTCCATGGCCATGATCCTTGCGCATGGTGATTCTATAAATTTTTAATACTTTCCATTTGAAGGTCTTCTTGTCATATTCATATACATAGAGTCCAAACATGCACAAGAGAGGAGAGAAGATGCCAAGAAGAGAAGAAGAAGAGCTCCATGGCATTTTCTAGGAATTCTTATCAATGCTTTATGAAAGTTTTTGTTTTATTATGTTTCTAGAGTAGATTTGTAGATATCTAGACTTGTAAACCTTGAGATAACATGTAGCATACTAATTTCATTTATTCTAATGAATTCCTTATTTCTTATTAATTTGATTACATGTTTTGTCTAGACTAAGTTATTATTTCTAAGGTTTTAACTTAATTATTAGATTTTGTATGTTGAGATTACAAGACCCAATACATAAATTTAAGGAACTTGCTTCAATTGCTACCACAATTGAAAGGAATTGCTATAAACTTAGTGATAAGTTATAGATTTCTTTCATAATCAACTTATTATGTTATGTGTTTAAGGAACTCCTTTTCTTAATGCTATTCTAACTTCTTCTATTGCAGAAGTGACTCAAGTAAGGTGTAGTTACGATTAGGAATTCACAGAGAAGTAATTCCTATTAAGTGGTCTTATGGAAAGGAATTTTGTTTCAAAGGAAAGTCTAGTAACGTAATCCCTTAGTTGATTTTGGCGACTAAGGCATGAAAGTTAATATGTAGGGTAATATGGGTAACTTAGCCTCGGTAATGCATACAAAAGCTAAGGAAACCATATTAGAGGACATACCTATAGTGTGGGAATATCCTGAAGTTTTCCCTAAAGACATACCTAGATTGCCTCCTAATAGGGAAATAGAATTTCCCATTAACCTCATCCCAAGGACCATACCTACTTCCAAAACCCTATATCGTATGGTGCAAGCACCTTATTTTCACTACCCTCTTATTTTCATTTTTATCTTTATTTCTAAAATAAGGCTTGAAATATGGCAATAACCAAATTGATGGAATAAAGAAGCAAATGCAAGATATGTTTGACAAAGGATTCATTAGACCTAGTATGTCATCATGAGTTGCATCGGTATTCTTTGTTAAGAAGAAAGATAGAAGTTTAAGGTTGTGTATAAATTATTAGGAGTTGAATAAGGTAACAACTAAGAATAAGTACTCGCTCCCTTAGATTGATGATTTGTTTCATCAACTAAAGTGTAATACCCCTTGAATGCTAAGCAACAAAAGTCTAATCATTGAAGCACATTTTGGTATAGTAGCTTGGAGCATGTCAAAACTCCTAAGTTAAGTGTGCTCGAGCTGGGTCAATCCCAAGATAGGTAACCTCTTGGCAAGCTGTTGTACTAAAGGATAAAACCATGTAGTGTTCCACACCAAAGCAAACAATACCTGTAAACCCTGCGAAATTAGCTTCTTAAGTATAGAATCAAACGCCCAAACTATAGATGATTTCCTAAAGTCAACAGAGCCAGTGAGATTTAAAACCGATTAAAAATCTCAATTCAAAACCTAAAGTGAATATGAAAAACCTTAAATTATCAATTGAACCTCTAATCGCATACAGAGATCCTAAAACCTCAAGTATATGTAACTGCAAAAGTTAACCTCAAACCTCATCAATACCCTAAGATAACAATCGAAGACTTAATCGCATATGAATATATTAAACCCTAAATGTGTAAAAACACTAGAGATTGTACTCGAAAGTAATAAAAACCCTAAAACTATAACTTTAAGGATATAAAAGTACTAATTCACCATAATTTACCCTAAAATCGCAAGTGATAATATATTCTCCATATTTTGCCATTTCATTAGTAAGTAACTAAAGATAACTTTCAATTATGTATATATATATATATTTAGAATCCTTAGGTAATCCTTTAAAAACTAAAATAATGAATCATAGATTATATTCATCTCCTAAGTATATGATTAAGATAATATTATATAGAGTTAGGGGTATAGTTGAAGCTTAGGTTAAATGTAGTGAACATAACACCCTAATTGATACTTTTCGTATTAGTTATACTAAGTAGCTTACTAAATTATTTATAGAGGTTATAAATACCTAAAGATCTCATCATCTATTTTTTTACTAATTAATTCACCAAATGCCTCATTTTCTTTCATTTCCTTAATTTTTCTCCTAATTTTCTTTAATTATTATATTATGTATGGGAAGTTGACCAAGTCAACACATGTTGACCAAAGTCAAAAGGTTGACTAAGTCATCATGTGGAAAAGTCAACATAAATGTCCTTTTCATTTGAAAAAAATATCTTCCTTCTCATGATTTCTTTTCTTTTGGTTTTTCCCTTCTTTTTCTTTTTATGCCGTCCACTTCTTTCTTCTTCTAGACCCCACTTTTCTTCACTTTTTCAAACACAAACTAAAACAAAGCAAAGCCCCTTTCTTCTTCCCCTTTCTAACTGTATCTTCGTTTCCCCTTTCACTCTTCTTTTCTTTTCAACTTTTCATCCATTTTCAAGAGCAAAATTAAGGTATGTACTTATGATACTATGTCTTGCTTCATCTTCTTTACTAGTTAGAAGGAGAGTTAGGTTAGGCTAAGTAGTTATGTGTTGTGTATATATATGTTGATTTAGGCTTAAAGTTTCAATCTTTACATATGGAAGTGTAAAATTCTTTAGGCAATGGAAGAAGATGTATGTGTACATGTCTTTGAGCATGTGTACATAAGGGTATGCTAGAGATATACATATATAAATACCTTTGTACATAAGTATTTATTATGTACATAACCTAAATTAGGACATCTACTAACTATACATACATATACCATGTTAAATATACCCTTAAAATACAAAAGGAATGAAATTGTGAAGATTTCTTAAGAGGGTAAATAAGGCATACGAAAATATGTATAACAATACGTATGCCACCGTATGTGTATATGGATATATGTATTAGTATATGTATAAGTACATAAGTATACATATTAGTATGTTATAAGTATATGTAGGTATATAACATATGTATGAGTACATGAGGATATACGTACATGAGGATATACATACATAAGGATATATATATATATATATATATATATTTATATGTAATGAATGATTATATAAGCTATGACATCATCAAATGATTATATAAGCTATGACATAAGCAAATGATGACATAAGTGATTGATGACCTAAGCGATGACGTAAGCATAAGCTTGTAAAATAATAGATTATAAGATTACATAAGAATATAACCTATGTATGTATACATATACTTAGGAGTTGAAGATCCTTTAAACCCTAATACACTTCTTAGATTGAATTAAACTTAATCAAGTATGTGAATTAGAAGTACTAATGTAAAATTTCCTAAGTGTAAGAATCTAATAGCTAATTCAATTATTAAGTCCTAAACTAGGATATAAACATAAGTAATAAGAATAATTAAACTTCAATAAGATAAAAATTCAATAAATTTAACCCATATTGTAAAACACGGGTCTTAACGTCCAAAACGGACATCATTATGTGAACGTGCGTTTGAAAACAATGAAAAACGACTATGAGTTCGCAAATATCGAAATTAGAATGAAAAAGTTACAAAATACATAAAGAAAGTCTCATAACTTACAAATATAAGAAAATAGTTACTATTAACCCTATTGAGTATGATAAACCCTATACATATTATACTTGGGTAATATTGGGGGAAACTAGATAAACTACAATAGACATTTAGTTAACTAAGGAGTCTGACTTCTCAGAATACTTATAAGTTTTACTATTTTGATTTAAGCGTTCAATACCGAGTTTTGAAAAGCCCAAAGCTTGAAGAACGAGCAATAATCCAAGTGAAGGAGTTCTAATGACCTGCTACTTACTTGTGCATGTTACTTGTATGATGTTTTGCTGCTTGTTGTGCTTGTATGTTTGAATGACTATTTTGCTTATATGCCATCATCTGTATGATCATTCTTTTTAAATTGATAAATATAAGTATTAGACCAAAATAACCAATTATACTCGTCGCATGTCTATGACTTGGTAAAGGTATGAATGGAGAATGCTAGCCTTACAAAAATCTTAAGAAAAGTGTTTTTGGAAAAAAAGCTTTTCTATCCTTAAACATAATTTTGAATGATCTCTATAAGGGCTTGTGGAGCCATAAATAATATTTTAATGTTAAGATAAAGCTAGCATGGGTTCTCCACTTGATAGCGAGAGGACTTGTTTTATTAAGCCTGTAAGGCCTTAGTTAATTTTGGTTACAAGAGGACTCGTAAGTTTGTGCCCAAAGGGCCTTGGAGGATGGATAGTCCTAGTTTAGAATCCTCCTATTTAGATTGAAACTCTTTTCTTGACTAGGGTAATAGTCGAGTGTTGCCTAGAGAGGTAGTGCCCTTAGATAGCCTCATGTGGGTAAGTTGAGGTGCCTTGTGTGGGTAAGTACAGGGGATAATCGAAGTGCAGACGACGTAATTCTATACCTTCCATAGTTCCAGACTCCTATGGATATCGTGCATGCATTCATCGTGCATGCATTCATCGCGCATGCATTCATGTTGTATGTAGATAACTTGCCTGCATATGTGATAATAATGTGTGAAAACTTGCTTGACCGGCGATGGTGAGGAATGAACTCACTGAGCTGTTATATGCTCACTCCTTCATAGTTTCTCTTGTAGGTTTACTTACATTAGGATTGGGATAAGTCTCGAGTGCCGAGTGTGAGATGAAGATATGTATCTCAGTATTAGAAATAGCTGAGTACTCCTTAGATGATACATAAACATCCTTTGTAGATAATTTAATTTTTCTTGTATTTCTTTTATAATGTTGGTATATCCTGTCTTATTATTTGGTAGGGAATATCGATTCTCTGCAGTTCTGAGGAACTATAGGATATCGGATACCCATATTTATTTATATTTGTATTCTACAGTAAATTAATTACTTAAAAATCAGTAACCTTAGTGATTAATCATTTAGAGTCTTGCAATCTCTGACTTGTAAGGCAATTTTCATATCATGGGTGCATACATGTTATGGAAATTTTAGGTAATCCTACTAGGCCCCCTTTAGGGTCCTGACAATACCTCAGTGGGATGAGTTCTAGTAGGGTCATTACAAGTGATATCAAAACAATCAACCAATTAAAAAGGCATAGCCCCTACCTAGCAAAGTTCCAAGACTTGTCTAATGAAACTGACAAGGCTATCAATTTTATAAGAAGGGTAGATTGTAATACCCCTTAAATGCTAAGCAAAAAAAGTCTAATAATTGAGGCACCTTTTGATGTATCGATTTAATGTACGTTGAAACTCCAAAGTTAAGTATGCTCGAGTTGAGTCAACCCCAAGATGGATGACCTCTTGGGAAGGTACTGCACTATGGGATAAAATTGTATGGCGTTCTACACCAAAGCGAACAATAGCTTGGTGGGATGAGTTCTGGCTAAGTCATTACATAAAGGTAGCCAATATGTTCTTAAAGATAAATTTGCAGTTAGGATATCACAATTTGAAGATTAAAGAAGAAGATGTATCCAAAACATGTTTTAGAACAAGATATGGATATTATAAGTTCTTAGTGATGCCATTTGGTTTAGCAAATGCTCAAGCAACTTTAATGGATATGATGAATTGTATGCTTAGAAAATATCTAGATGAGTTGTCATGGTATTTGCAGACGACATTTTGGTATACTCAAAAGATAAAAAGGAACATGCTAAGCATCTAAGAAAAGTACTCTAGAATTTAACGGAACATCAATTATATGCTAAGTTGAAGAAGTGTGATTTTTGGTTAGAGCAAGTAGGGTTCCTTAGACATATTGTGTCAAGTGCTAGAGTAGATACTGATCTTGTAAAAGTGAAGGTGGTAACAGATTAGACATGACCAACTACTATAATAGAAGTTAGAAGTTTCTTGGGAATAGCAAGTTACTACAAGATATTTATACAAGATTTTTCAATGATTGCTAAGCCATTAACACAGTAGACATGCAAAGGAGTTAAGTTTGAGTAAAATGGAAAATGTAAGAAATGTTTCCAAAGAACTTAAGAAGCAATTGGTAAATGCCTTAGTACTGACACTATTCGATGGATCAATGGAGTATGGAATCTATTGTAATGCCTCGAGAAAAGGTCTAGGGTACATATTGATGCAAAGTGATAAGGTGATAGCTTATGCATTAAGACAACTCCAACCATATGAACGGAATTATCCAATCCTCAATCTGAAATGACAATAATAGTATTTGCTTTAAAAATTTAGAGGCACTATTTGTACAATGAAAGGTGTAATGCGCTTTGGTATTAAATGAAAATTAAGTCTTCGATACATAAGACATTACCCAATTAAGAAAATGATTAAGAAGATAGCTTACCAATTATAATCGCTAAACGAAATGGTGGGTATTCATAATTCCTTCCATGTGTCAACTTTAAGGGGATCCAATGACTATATTAGATGTTCCTCTCGTAGAATTGAAAGAGAATCTTATGTAGAGCATCCAGTAAAGATCTTGGATACTAAGATATAAAGGTTGAGGAATCAAACAAGGTGACTTAGGAATCTTCGGATCACATGAGAGCTCAATACCTCTAGTTATTTACTCAAGTTTAGTATTATTGTTGGTGAATTTTGGGGTTAGAAAATAGTCCTACAAAAGAGAGTAAAATACTTGGTACCGGGACCAGTCCGGTACGGCCACTCTAATGCCTAAGTTAGAATTGTGATTTAGTATAATCAGTATGAGAATGAGAAGTATTCGAGAGCTCTTATAGAGTTTCTTTTCGGTATTTATAGACGATTGCTATGTCTAAGGCAGTTTTCGAGTTAACTGTTAAGATACATGGAGCACTCTTAACTTGACATCTCCCCTTATATGTAGGGATAGCAAGCGGTTGTAAAATATAACTATGCTTATGATAACTATTTGCGCCATAGATTTGAATTCAAACCAGGAGCATTTCTTCTACTCAGCATAAGTGCTGAGTGTCTTCTACAAAGTGCGAATGTCGAGAGAGTCATTTACCTAGCATCTCGGCAGATGAAAGGACAAGTATAAGTTGAGCGAAAATTGACTATCAACAAGTATTATATTTACAAATGGTTATTTGTAAAAAGATGAAGTCCTAGGTATATAAATTATTTACTACAAGACTAAGTTGTGAGGACAAAACTTTTTGCATAGTAGGAATGTGAGACCCTAGCTGCTAAATACCAATACGATTTAAGGCTTTCGGAAAATCTTGTTCGAATTGGGTTAAATTCTAATATGAGGTCCCAAACATTAGAAGAAGAGTCCTAGTAAGGCTTAGTTTTTGAAATAAAATATATAGAATATTTAATTTTGGCAAAGCATATTTTTTTGAAATTACTTGATAATTATCGGAAACTTAAAATTTGAGTTCTAAGATATAGTGAACCATAGAGATATATTATTTGACTTAGAAAAATATTATTTTAGTGCCAAATACCATATTTTGTAATTATGTAACCATACTATACAAGCTATATGCACCTAATATGGACATATATTAATATAATATGCTAATTGAGGGATAAAATGTCTATTAAATCATTAAAAAATAAAAAAATATAGAAAAGTACCTATGACACTTAGATTCTAGCATGGCAAGAACAGAAGGCATCAGATTAAAGTAAGAGTGAGCTGGCCTAAGTAAAGTATATGTATTTGTAGGGAGTTTACATTGGAAAGGGAAAAAAAAATTAAAAACAAACTCATTGATACAACTGTATATAAAAAGGGATTTGGAGTGAGACTTCACTCATTTGGCAACATTAGGATGGTAGAAACACTCTCAAAAGTTCTTAACTGATTGAAATACAAAAATTAGGGAAAAATATTAAAAAATTACAGTGGAGTTACAATTCATATAGCAATACATGACCTGACAATGAGTAGCTTAGGGGTTAAACAACTGGTGGTTAGAGAAGAGGTTCCAACATACTTAGGTGGCTGGAGGATGGTCAGATCGCAGTGTATCAGTGAGTTAAAATTTTACATTTGGTTTTCATTTAATTATTAAAGATATTAAAGCAAGTCAGAAAATTATGAAAAATTATTTCCTAGAGTTGCTTTGTATGTATTTTAATGTTGTAATTTTATTTTGTTAAAATAATGCTGATTTATAGTGCTTGTTTTTATAAAGTACTATGTTCCAATGAATTTTAAATTAATTTTTCAAAATATTGAACAATGTTGTTTCAAGTTGAAAAATTTTGTACAACATACTCATAATATGTACTAAATTATAATATCAATAATTTTTTTAAATCTCTACATCTACTATTTATTATAATTTATTTGGCTATTGCTCGCAGTTTTTCAAATTAAGAGAAATAATCAGTTCTTGAAATAAGTTATGATCAGGATCAACATGTGAAGATTTTTGGTGATTAGTAACATTAATATGTAGGTTATATTCTGATCTTAAGGATAACTTTTTACTTATTTTTAGCTAATTTTTGGCAAAATCAAGCTAAAACTAGTAAGTGAAAATGAAAACATCTCTAAAAAGAAAAAGGAAGATCCTCTTCTATTATCAAATGAATAAAAATCTAGGAAAGAGGAAAGAATTGGTTGACAGCCTTGACTAGGATATGAGAACTAAGCAAGGGATGCTAAACTTAAACAAAAAAGAATGCCAAAAACATTTTTGAAATGATAAGTATATATATTGTTAATATAGCAATTATCATGTTAGGACTTAACAATTATAATTTTCTAAGTTCAATGTATTTTTCTTAGATTTAATTGAGTTAATACACTAACTATTAAGAAATTTCTTACTATTTTCGTATATTTTGTTAAACACGATAAATGAGGCTATTTATGTAATTGACACCATAACAAGGGGAATCCAAGCTAATATTACATTTGATATGTCCTTTATTGGTCTTAACTAAGGTTGACTAAGAAATGAAGATTTTATAAGAACATATAGTGATTTGGCCAAATCATGTGACAAATTAGAAGAAAAAAAATCAAAGAGAGCGCTTAGTGGTCTTAGTGTAAGTTAGGCTTGGAGGTTGAGTTAGATGAACTACCTAAGATTCTTAACTAGTTAGGATCGAAGATATATGTCAAATGGTATTCATTTGAAACCTTTGGGTTCAACTTTATTCAAAGGATAGTTTAGAGGATAAATTAGAAGAAGTTTAGGACAAATATTCTCTTAAAGAATAACCTTAAGTCATAAACCCTAAGTAAAAGTAAGCTATTAAAGGTTTAGAATATACATACAAACTATAGTTGACTTTGGCACTATGTATTTTTATTAGGCAAGATAGTTAAAGAGGAGCACCATGCTAATGAATAAACTTAGGAATGATCAGCAGGCCCTGGTTAGTAGATATGTTTATAGAGAGTAGATCTATATCTACTTAATAAGGAGTGAGTTTTTCTTGTATGTGAACTATTATGTAATGATTGAACTTGCTGTATCATGAAGCTCTATGATGTTTGATTTTGCGAATCTAATGTTGGCTGAAATGTAATTTGATCATGTGCTATTATTTAGAGCTGTGCAATATTAGATGAATGCTAGGTACTAACCCTCACCTCTTAAGGTTTTCACTTATGTGAACCCAACATCGATGCATTAGATATGGAAAAGGAAAATGATGTAAAGTAAAGGTCTAGCTAAAAGTTAAATGATTAAGCTTACTTTCTTTGGTTGGTGAATATTTGAGATATGGTTGATGCATTTATGGCATGGCATGAAAAGGACTTACGAGTTCGATTTTCAATACTTATAATTGTCAGATATCTCTCATATATTTTGATGATAACAAAAAGGGATAAATGCTGATGAATCATTAAGTATGTAGGTATTTAGAAGAGTTCTCAAAAAATTTAAAACCATAAAATTAAGTTGTCTTTAGAAACTTATTCAAAAGGTCCAATTTCATTAAAAAAGAGAATAGTTTGAAATACTTCAAAAAGTGTTTTAGAAGCTTTATAAAGTAAAAGTGGTATAGTACTTCAGAAGTTTGTTTAGAAACTTCAAAGAAAAGAAGATTGATACTCTTTAAAAAATTATTCTTCAAAAGGTTATTCAAAAAGTTGGTTTGGAAAAGTTATGACGATGAAATTTAACTCATATCAAATTCAAATTAATTAAAGCCTAACTCCACTAATCCCGTTTCACCTAAAATGGAATCAAGATCCATGGGGACTATTTTTAAGCAAATTTATTTTTAATAAATTAAGATATACACAAGAATGGATGAGGATGAGGGTGATTCGGATTTTATGGAATTTTAAATTTTTTAATATGAGGTTTATCTAGAAATTGCTAAGAAAGCATATCTCTTCGTCAAATTTAAATCTGAAGGTTATCTGATGGTTGTGAATTGAAGTATATCTAATTGAAACAAGATAAGAAGAGCTGTTTTGAATTTCAAAATATCGAGATCTTCTCAAAATGTCTAAGGATTATCTTTAGCAAATAATTGTTGGATAAACACGAAAGCAAAGATAATCTTTAACAAATTAGTCGTTGGAAGATTTCAGTATAAAAGGAGAAAGGATTTAAAAAGTCATATATTTCTTTGAGAAAATATTTCGTTACAAAAAAAATCGTGATCAGAATCTACCTTCTGAAAAGACACAAAAAGTTTCTTAGATACTTCTTCAGAAAGTTGCACTGAAGCAAATTATACAACAATTGTTATTTTTGTTTAGTGCGGAACTATTTGAGACTTGTATTCTTGTTCTCAATTGTAATTTGTAAACTTTGTTGTTGAGAAGTTAGATTGTATTCTATAGATCTGTATTAGCTTTGATTGTAGAAAGCTAGATAGGCAAAGCAGAGTGTTGTGAAGTCTATGTATGACGAATGCTTGTAATCTTTTTATGATTTTAATTTAGTAGATCAAGTGGAATGACACCGGTGAAGTAGACAGGAGCCCTAATAGTAGAGCTAGAAAAGAGTAGTAGGCAAAAGGCCGAAGCTCTATAAATCTTGGGCTCGATATTCTCCTTCCTTATCTTTTTAATTTATGTTATTAATTATTGTGTGTTGAATTATTAAAATATCACTGTTCACCAATATAAGTTGAGGGTACTTTTCTTTTATTGAAAAAGTTTTCAAAAAATTTTAAAGATATCAATCCCTCCCCTCACCCTCTCTCAATATCTTATATAGAACCAACAATAATTATGTTAGGATAAGTTTTAATTGAAAAGCTAGGTTTTTATGCATATTAATTGGCATTAACCAATGATCTCAACCATGTTTCATGGTTAATTCTAGATTAAATTATTACTAGGTTCCTGTATATGATATCTAGATGCTTAGATTAAAGCTACCCAACTAGACGAGTAATAGGTTGAGCAAAGATATAGATACCGACACATTTCACGTGCATTAACATGGCATGTAATTGTTGCATTTCTTTTTAATTGGCTAGTTGACGTAACTTTATGTGATAACCATTATCCTTATGTAATATATATATAGTTGTATTGCTACTTGTCCATTCACTCTCATTCAGCTTACAGTAAGCTGAAGAGATAAAGTGTTTTATCCTTAGGTTAAGAAGTAGGAATTGGGCACCATCATAAGTAAGGGACAAATTTTTGAGAGCACATATGGATTCAACTATTTTTGGAAAAGTAGAAGTCTTACTGATCAAGTACATAGGGACAAAGACATTCGGTTTTGACAAATTAAGTTTACAACTTTTGGTCTTTTAGATCTATAAATATTGTGTATATTTGTGACTCAATAGTTTAAAGCTTAACTCTTTTAAAGTGTTGAATGGATAGAGTTTGGTTTATTATCAAAATTGTGTACAATTGAAGCAAGTGATCCTGTGTAGTGTAACATCTTGTACTATGTCTGGATGTGACACATTCCATTCTTTAGGTAAAATACGTAACATTTTTAGCACTACATCTAAATCATCAATTTTCTTGCCAAGAGAAGAAAGTTCATTAGTAATGGCTATAAATCTACTAAAAGAATCTTTAGTTTCTTCACTAACCAAGATATGAAAAGTTTCATACTATTGCATTAGAGAGCTAATTTGAGTCTCCTTAATGGATTTTAATAGGAATCAAACCACCAGACCCTTGACCTCAACCTAAGCTCGAGCCTAAGGACTGGAAAGCATGGCCAAGGTAGTTCTATCTTTATGTCCCACCACTAAGGAGTCAGAACTACTGTAGTCTACCAACCTAATGCCTTGGCTAAGTTGAACCCTCTTATACTCATCAATGGTCTCGAGCTGCCAACCCAAGCTACAATCGTACAACAGCTCAAACCATCCAACCATCCATCCAACTGACTTGAATCTGAGCTATACTGAATACGTTGGAGTTGAATTCACCTCGATGTCATGGCTTATGTAATGCTTAGATGATGTCATGGCTTATGTAATCCATTTATTACATGTAAATATATATGTCATTAAGTACTTATACATATACATATGTTTTATACCTACCTACACTCATAACATACTAATATGTATACTTATGTACTTATACTTTATACATACATACACTTATACATCTACTTAGGTTTATACCATATTTATCCATGTATACATACTCATATACCTATACGGTTAGGTACGTATTTTTATATACAAATTCGTATGCCTAATCTTTTCCTTAAGAAAAGCTTCCTAATTCTATTCTTTTCTATTTTTAAGTGTGTAATTAGTGTAGTATAAGTATGTATGGTTAGGTTTTGCTTTAATTTAGGTTATGTACATGGAAAATACTCATGTACCATGCTTCTCATGCTTCCTTTCTTTTCGGTTTACCTCATGTACACATTCTTTATGCACATATTCATGTTCTCCTTTCTTCTTATTCATGATTCCTAGATTTCTACACTTAAAGATGGAAACTTTGTTCCCTCTTCTTCAAGACAACACTAACCACATAACTACTTATCTAATTTACCTAATTAGCTAACTAATGAAGAATATAAAGCAACATAAAACAACTTAAAGACATACCTTTAATTGTGTTGGAGTTATGGAGACAAAAATGAAATTGTGAAAGTAAAAGAGGAAGAAGATGCTCACGGCAAGAGGGAGTTGTTTTTGTTTTGTTTCTTTTGTCTTGTGTTGATTATGGAATAAGGCAAATGCTAGGGCCACAATGAAGAATAAGTGGACGGCAACTAAAGAAGGGAAGGGAAAAAGAAAAGGAAAGAAAAGCCATCATTAGAAATGTAGATATTTTCCTTATCTCTTTATGTCTTTTGTTGACTTTTCAAATGGTTGACTTGGTCAACATTTTGACCTTGGTCAACATGTGTTGACTTGGTCAACTCTCCTTAAGCATATGTAAATTTGTGTACATAATGTAGTGATTAAGGGAAATTAAGGGAAAAATGAAGGAAATGAGAAGAAATGAGGTATTTGATGAATTGATTAGTAAGAGTAGATGATGAGATCTTACTTTAAGTATTTATAACCTATAAACATCATTTGGTAAACTACTTAGTGTAATTAAGATGAAAAATGTCATTTAGGGTATTAAGGTTTACTACATTTAACCTAATCTTCGACTATTACCTCTAACTCTATGTAATACTAACCTAGTTATATACTTAGAAGATAAATGTGATCTAGAATGCAATATCTTAGTTTCTAAGGGATCACTTATGTATTCTAAATATTTATGCATGATTGAAAGTTGTCTTTAGTCGTTTACTAATGAAATGGCAAAATATGAAGGATATATTATCATTTAGGGTTTTAGGGTAAATTATGGTGAATTAGTGCTTTGATATCCTTAAAGTTATAGTTTTAGGGTTTTTATTACTTCAGGGCACAATCTCTAATGTTTTTACACGTTTAGGGTTTCATATATTCTTACGCTTTTAAATCTTCGATTATCATCTTAAGGTTTTGATGAGGTTCGAGGTTTTAGGGTCTTCGTATGCGGTTAGGGGTTCAATTGATGATTTAAGGTTTTCTTTCGTATCCACTTTAGATTTTAGCTTGAGATTTTAATCGGTTTTAAATCTTACTGGCTCTTTTGAGTTCGGGAAATCATCTACAGTTTGGACGTTTGTTTCTATACTTAGAAAGCTAAATTCGCGGGGTTTACACTAACCCTTAAGCAAGGTTAGGTGGCAAGTATCCTCATTGGATCAGTTCATGCATCATATCAAGTTAAGCCATGAGTCTTTAGAAATTCCTTGATGCATCATCCCCCTAAGAGCTATTCAAGGGTCTACTTATTTACTTTTTCTCTTTTTTCATACGATTCCCATTTTATTCTTTAAGCTTTCTATAAGCTTAGACTTACCCTTACGACTGGCCTTGTCAATCCTTAGACTGATTCGTGTTTATTGTGTTAATGTGTTATAGTTGCTTGGAAGTTAGCTGTAAGTATTGGAGTGAGTAGAAGGAGAAGTAGTTCATTTTAGTTATATACTCTATTTTGCCATGTTTTAAACAT
This sequence comes from Lumnitzera littorea, assembly GCA_024138015.1. NCBI lineage: Eukaryota > Viridiplantae > Streptophyta > Magnoliopsida > Myrtales > Combretaceae > Lumnitzera > Lumnitzera littorea. Next base: position 56,585,935 of record JAMXBB010000003.1, on the reverse strand, counting down.
ACGAAAACAAGACGAGTTTTAGTTAAGTTTATTGTTCATAGGTATAGTTGTTATGTTTGTAGATTAATTGGACATTTGTGTGGAAGAGTGTATTTATTGTTTAGTTTAGAGGAGTAGTATCTGTTCTTTCTCAAATTCGAAGTTTGAAAATAAGTTTTGTTAAAGAACTTAATGGATCCAAGTGTCAATGTTAGTATTAACGATGACAATAGTGGTGTTGTCCACCATAGACGACAACCCTAGCCTACCCCCAAGAGTACAGGCGAACAACTTGATGAGGTGCTTAACCTCTTAGCCAATCTAACTAGCGTTGTTCATGCAATGACCTATCAACCTACTAAGGCTATGCAGAAAACTCTACAAGTTACTCAACCTACTAAAGGATAGATCTTACCTCAACCAGTATAAGGTAGAGGAGTAGGAGGATAAGTACAATGAAGGATTGAATTGGGAAATATGGATGATGAAGGAGAAGAAGAGTACGAAGAAGAAGAGGAGTAAGCTCGAGTACCTAGAGCTACTGACTATGTAAAGCTATAAATTCCAAACTTCAATGGTTCTGGGAATGCAAATGACAATTTGGATTGGGAGGAGAAAGTTGAACATATTTTTTATTATTATAAGTATGAGGATCATGAGAAAGTGAGAATGCTATTATAGAGTTCTCAAGATCTATCATGATGCGGTAGAAGAACTTCTAAATCTTGAGAAGACAAGAAGGATACAGAGAGGTAACTACTTAGCTTGAGATGAAGAGGATCCTTAAAAATAGGTTCATGCCAGAATCCTATTTGCAAGACACTTTTGCTTTGCTTCAAGAGTTGAGACAAGGAAGCTGAACTGTTGATGAGTATGTTCAAGAGTTTCAAATGCTTATAATCTAATGTGAAATAGATGAATCATCAGCATGAATAGTATCCAAGTTTCTCATTAGATTAAGAAATGACATCCAACATATTATGGAACTTCAATAGTTCCCTACATAGGATGAGGCAATAAGAATAGCATAACAAGCGGAAAGACAGAAAAGGAACGGGTTAAGCCGACCTCTAATGAGCCGACCTGGTTAGTCACGCCAACCTATTCAAGGAAGTTACCTAACTTCATAAGGTACTAAGTTAACCAAAAGGATAGATGTCCGAGTTGAATAGAAGAGCCAACTTGTTAATAGTGATGTACAGTTGAGAACTTATGAGAAAGGACAAGGATATAGGAAGAAGACCAACTAAATCAAGTGATTTAAGTACCAAGGGTTTGGCTACATGGTGGCTCGGTGTTCAAACTAAAGGATCGTGATTATCAAGGGAGATGTCCCAAAAATTGAGGTTGATAGCACTGATGAGGAACTAGATATGGAAAAAGAAGTAGGAGATGAGGCTAATGCTAAATTTGTTGAGGAAGATGAGTTTGCAAAAGATCTGGACAAACTAACTCTAGTTGTCTAGTATATAATGAGTATAGAACCCTCTATCGAAGAGGAGCAGAGAGAGAACTTATTCTACATCACTTACAAAGTAGATGATTAGGTTTATACGCTCATAGTAGATGATGGGAGCTGTGCCAATGTAGCTTCTTTTGACTTAATTTAGAAGCTCAAGCTGTCGACCATTTTACATCCAAAGCCATATAAGTTACATTGGCTAAATGAGAAGAGAGCACTACATGTCACCCAATAAGTGTTGCTGCCGATCTCTTTTGGCAATTACTCTAATGAAATTCTTTGTGATGTGTTGCATATGTGTACATCACATGTATTACTTAGCAGGCCTTGGCTTTTTTATCAAACGGTTATTCATAACGGTTTTGGGAACATGTATCTGTTTGAGAAGGATAGTTGGAAAATTACCCTATACTCTATGACACTTGTAGACACTTAATTTTTTCCTTCTTTTATTTTTTTAGATTAGGTTATAGGGTCTTAAATTAGAAAAAACACAAAATAGGAAATTAAAGAAAACCTAAAAATATTAAGGAATTTTAAGAATTATAGAAAATACATAAAAATTCAAAAATAAGAAAAAGCACAAAAAAAATTTTTTAAAGGAAAGTACCAAAAATAAGAAGTTTAAATTAGAAAAAAAAAACACAAAATAGGAAATTATAGAAAACCTAACAAAATTAAGGAATTTTAAGAATTATAGAAAATACATAAAAATTCAAAAATAAGAAAAAGTACAAAAAATAATAATTTTTAAAGGAAAGTACAAAAAATAAGAAGCATAGAAAGAAACCCTAAAAAATATAAAGTTTAGAAAATAAAATTTTTTAAAAATTTAGAAAATTGAAAAAATTACAAAAAATTAGAAAAGTTAAAAGAATAAAAGACTTTAGAAAATAACATGCTATTAGGATAGATTTTTAATTTTGGTTTAGAAGTTAGGTTATTGAACCTTAGTTTAGATTTAAATCTAGCCTAAATTGACTAAGTCCATATGTGTAATTTGATTACACATATGGACAAGACACAGGCCAATAGCTTGATGGTTAAGCATATTGACATAATATTAGTATGACCAAGAGGTTTTGGATTCAAGTCTTAGAGAGGGCATGCAAAGTTTTTTTTTACTTTTCATCACATCATAGACTGCCATGGGATCTGATTGCACTACGTGTCCTGATACGTAGCAAAGTTAAGTTGGGTGGTCTTGCTGATGCCAGTGATCTATACAGCTAATGTAGCGTTACGTTAGCGCTATATCAGCACTTTCCCTCTTTTCCCTTGTTTCCCACCCACCCACCCACTGTAGCCTTTGATTTCATGTTTTTTCTTTGCTGAAACACACTAATTAATGGTGCGAATTCATCCACTACATAGCCTACTGTGAATTAAACCCATTAACACATCTAAATGCAATTAAAGGAGCATTCAATTTGAGCTCTAAAAATCGAGAAAAAAAATAAAAAACTAATTTTCTAAGCATTCTTCATTAAATCCGAATTCAAGCTTTCCATGTTTCTAGGATCGATTTAGGTATAAAAGGGTGTTAGAGGGACACACATAAATACATACAACTAATAGAATCACTTGACACAACCCCTCTCTCTCCCTATGATCACTTTCTCTCTCTAACTCACTCTCTCTTTCTACTCTAACTCGAGCCAAACCACCACTTTAAGGAGACTACCCGCAACTTAGGCTCCCCAAGCTAACTACTCTCGACCTCTACCGTGACCCCTAGTAGTGACTCTAACAACCTCCATTAAACCTTAGCCACCACTGCTCGTCTCACTTCTCAAACCATCACCAAACACCACCTTAGGTACCAACCAACCACACGGCCAAACTCAGCATACTCTAAAACCCCTACCCCAATTGATCAACTACGCCCAACAACTCCCTCCAGCGCCACCTAAGCACTACCGCTAATTGCTACCTCTAACAACCACCAAACAACCAACTTAGGCCATGGCATTAATCCTACCCCACCCCATACCCCCACCAACCCCACCCCACCCCCCCCTAATTCCCCAATAAAAAACACACGAAACACTCCTCAGCCACTCGCTTTGGTGATCAAAACAAGCTAAATCACGTCATGGTTGGTACAATTATGGAAGCCCCAATTCAATCTAGTGAGCCAATTCGAACCCGACTCGAGATCATATCCAGTGCCCTGATCCAACCCATACGTCCCTCTTATTCTGATTTAGTTTCGATTTGATTTTTTTTTAATTTACTTATTTATTGTAATATGCAATTGTAAATGTGAAAAAAAAAAGAAGTAAAAAGGAAAGAGAAAAGAAAAAAAAAGGGGGAAGAAGTATTTATTTTGGTTTTTATTTTCATGTTTTAGCCAAAAAAAAAAGTAGAAGGAATAAGTAATAAATAAAAATAATAAATAATAAAATTATTTTGTCACCTAGAAAAATTGATTTTTGAGAAATGAAATAAAAATAAATCAACCATTTTCCAAAATAGGATCATTTAGAATTTCCAAAAATAAAATCCAATTTATGACCATTTCTAGAAATTTTCTTAAATAAACCAAATTAAGTAATGAACGTAAACCCCACTATTTTTCAAAAATTAAAATCAATTAACCTACTATATTTTTGGTAAAAAAATTACGTACTTCTGATTTCAAATAGTTGGTACGTAGGCACTTACAAGGCGACGATAAAAATGAAAAAACCCAATTTTCCTTTTTTAGTTTAGATTACTTCGTTTATCCAATTAGAGTAACTAATAACCAAGCTCTATCTATTAAAATTGATAGGAGTGTTTTTAAGTTTAATTTTAATTTTGGAAAGTCAATGGTACTTGTAAGGGTTTAAAATTTCTAACCCCCGGACCTAAATCTCTAGTTTTCAAAAACCATTTTACAAAATCGATTTTTTCTCATTAGACTAGTGGTTAAAGTTATAAACAATTTACCCAATTGGTTATAGCTTAATTGTGTTTCTTAACTCTGATCAGGTGGTGACTCCAAATGTTCTTTTCAAAGTAAAAAAAAAAAATAACGATTTTCTTTAAACCCTCGTCGAGGGCTAGTATTAAACGAATAAGGTTTAATACTAATCGATTTAAAGAAGACCTAATTTTCTAAAAGAACCAGGAGGGTAAAAAACCAAGCTCGATAGCTTGGGGAGTCTACTAGGGATTGTCAAGAAGATTAATCATTCGACTTTCCAAAATTAAAATTAAACTCTAAAAATCACCTTATTGCAATTTTTATACTTGCTCGTTCTTTGTTTGTATCATAACTATACTAAAGTTTTTGTAGGTTTAATTTTATTTATTTTATTGTTTTGAGGGGGGGATTTATTTACTATGAATAAATGATAGATATGATTGAACTCGTGCCATCTTAGGACCTTAGGACAGGGAACATTGTGTAGGTTTCGGGCGTTGTGGGGCAACTACCGTTCGGGGTCGATTAGGTTATCTCACTTAAACTTCAATGTGACTAAGGAACCATTTTGTAAGAAACGCATGAGGTCACAAAGTTTAAGGAGCCTTAGAACCCACCCCTTTTGCATACATTCTTCAGGGTTTTAGGGCAGTATTGTTATAAAAGAGAAAAACAAAAGACAAACCTGAAGCTTTTTTCCCTATATTTTCCTAAAATTCACTCTTAGCTTCCATCTGTCTTGCATGTCACATGCTTTAGGATATGGGGGGTCATTTGTTGCATCAAAGGTACAGGGTAGATGCAGTTAAACCTAGGCCATCTTAAGTCCTAGGAGAGGGGCCATTGTGTAGGCTTCGAGTGTTGTCATGTAACTACCACTCGTAGTTTATTAAGCCACCTCACTTAAGCTTAATGTAACTAGCGAAAGTCTTCTTTAACAAGTGAGGTCACAAAACTTAAGGACCTTTTCAAAACCTACCCTAATTGCATATACTCCCCTCTTTGAGTTAGTACACTACCCTTAAGAAATTGCAACCCTATTGATCATTCAAGAGTTTTAATGCAAGCAAGTTTTTGAAAATAATAGTAGGGTTGTAACTCAAGGGAGTAATGTATTAACCTAAACAATCCCAACACCTGCATATTTCCATGTGTTTTCTTTTTCTACATTAATGATTGATTGTTGTCTATGAAATATGTAGAACTAAAAATGGCGACTAACCAACGAGAATAATCAAAGACTGCCAATTGCCCTAGGAATGCATGAGTACCTGTTACAAGCTAAAGCTACCTATTGGAAGTAGAGGGCTAGGCATGTTGAGGCTTCTAATAGGGCTTTGTTAGCTCAAGTTGAAAAAGGTGAGAGGACCATGAATTAGGCCTTAGAAATGCTGGATAACATTAAAGCCTAACTGCGAGAGTTAGATTAGAAACTTTAGATGTAGTTGAAGGACTTTGAGTTTCATGTACTTTGATCTTTCCAAAATAATTTTTGTTTCTTTCTTTAGTCATCCTTCGTTCTTTCCTTTTTTGTAAACAATCCTTCAATAGAAATTTTCATTCTCCCTCATTCAAGGAAGTAAAAAAAAAAAAAGAAAAACCAAAAAAATAAAAAAATCTATCATTTTTATCTAGTTTTAATAAAATAAAGTTTTACCTTTCTCTCTCTTTAAAAAAAAAAGAAAAAGAAAAAATAAAAGAAAAGTTGCTAACTGGTAATGAAATTCTTCCAATTAGGTTCACATGACTGGTGACAGACTCACCTCCCTAAAAAGGATGATGTATCAGATGACCCAATAATGGCAAGTTTTGATCCCAATAGTCACCTTTCTAGATATCCCAAGATTCGAACTTGAAAAGGAGATTCTCAAATTTGGAAGAGAAAATAGCCATGTTACAAAAGATCACCACAGATCTAGAAATGGAAATGGGCCCCATGCTTAGAAGATTTCAACACTTGACATTCAAACTGATCAAGTGCCAGTAATCGCAAGTGATGAAGGAGGCCCAAGTAGAAACAAGCCGAGGAGAAGCAAGAAAGAACAAACCTAAGGGATTTAGAGGAGATAATTCACTCAACTGAAGATATCAATTACCCAACTCTTTTATCATTTGAAAGCAGCGAGGGTTATAGCTTGTGAAGCCCTTAATTCGAATTACAAACCACATAGCTTTGACTTAGAAGCAAGATGCGACTATCATATGGGTCAGAAGGGGCACTCTACTAAAAAATGCTGGAGATTGAAAAACAATATTCAAGACCTGATTGATGTAAAAGTCATTCAGCTAGAGCTACAACAAGATGTTCCTTCTTTGAGTCATGAGGATAGTCCAATTGAGTCGCTTAAAGCTCCATTTCTTTTGAGCTTGCCAATGCCTTCTGATAAGCTCATGGGTTGTTTCAAGTAATTGGGTGCTTGTTAAGTTAGGGGCAAAAAAAAAAAACGCTTGTTTCCAACAAATTTTGTAATAGTTGGAATAACACAATTGCCTTTTCAATGGAATGATTGCAATGTTATTAGTGCAAAGAAGTTCTCCTTATGGAATCGGTAATTCACTTTTAAAAGGTTTAGAATAAAAAGAGGCAAAATTTTTTCCACACACTGACCTAAAACACTTTAAGGGTTGAGCGACATAAAGGTGAGGATACTTTGGACTTATTCCTTAAAGGAGATTGAGTTTGAATGTGATACGCAGATTAAAATGAAATTAGGCATTCATTTCTCAAATCCTAAGCACAATCATCTCTTATTTACCCCATTAAACCTATTTGAAGAATTTTTCAAATTTAAACCCTCTTGAGAACCACCCCACAATGGGGCTATTTGAAGGTTATGGCCATTAATAAGGAGAGAGGGATTAAAATTGGTTTGCACTTGCTTTAGTAGCATTAAATTCAAAAGCAAACTTTATTTTTGATAAGTTATGTTTTTTCTTTTTTTTTTTTTTTTTGTAAACAAGGAAGAGCCACATCCTTTTTAAACATCTCCTTATTAAACAACTTAAACTTTTACTTACCTCACCTGAGCCCATATAATAGAAATCAATGAATTTAGGATGCTAAATTGCTTAAAAGGTAAAAACTTAGCTTGGGGCCAAAAGAAGAAGAAAGAACAACAAAAGAGCAATGGGGCAAAATAATAACAAAATAGAAAAAGGAAAAGAAGAGGAAAAGAAGTTGGAAAATTAGGCTCGAGTATAAGCCAAGACCCAAGTGAAAGCCATATCATATCCTAATAGGAGTAGTCAAATCAAAAGTCAAAGCCTAAATAGCCCTAAAGACGCAAAGCCCCAGATCACAATCTAAGCTCAAAAACCTAAAATCTCTACATTCACTTTGAAGCCTCTCTCACACTTGGCCTTCCTACCCATAATACTACCCTTACATAAGTAAAAGCTATTCCGATCTTTAAAGGTAATTTATCTTTAATAAAATTTGTTTTTGAAACTTCGGTAAGTATATTTCTAATTGTTCCTAAGGTTCTCAACTTGTATGCTTGGGATTAATATTTATTTCAAAATAAGCTTTTTTGTTAGTTCCTTTTGAAACTCTTAAACCAAAAGCCTAAATTCATAATGATAAACCGAAAAATACCTAATGGATTGATTAAGGCGTATCACATGTAAAATGGACTATAATTTTGAGACTATAGTCAAGAGTGTAATATGGGCCGAAAGTTTGCAAGAAAGTCTTCTTCAACTAAACTAGAAATGAGTTACCTTTTAAGGGTGTTTGAAATCACAAGGCCCTACCAAACGGCTTAGCATCCAGGTTAAGGGGAACATAAGAAGCCTTATGCGATTATTAAGGAAGGGTTCTTTACCTGTTACCAAATTAAAAAAAAAAAAAGAAAAAAGGTAATAAAAATAAAAAATAATAATAAAAAGAAGAAGAAAAGGAAAAAGAGAGAGAAAGTATCTTTATTTAAAGTCCATGTTAGCCTAGGTGGCCAAGTTTTCAATCCATTCTATAAAAAAAAAAAAACCAACAAAAAAAATGAAAAAAAAAAGGGGTTAAGAGTTCAGGTTTTTCTCATTCTTCCCAAAATAAAATTATACCCAATGTCTTTTTCAATATAAATGGTTTTCACCAAAAGAGTTTTTTTTTTTTTTTTTTTTTGTAAATAGTTTCCTTAAAAATCGGGTAGTGTTTTTGGATAAGTTTTTATCCTAACCAACTCTCGAATGGGCTATCCCATCTTCCATCCATTCAAATCTCTTCAAGTTCTTTAGTAAACCCATAGGGTGCCTCTGTTCCTCAATTACCTTTAGCATGCTCATAGGGCCCTTTAGTTCACCAAGTTCTTTTAATAAGCCCATAAAGCACTTCTTTTTTGCAAAAATCTTGTAGTAAGCTCGTAGGATGCTAGATTTCTTTAGGTAAGCCCATTGGGCCTCTCTGTTCATGAAGTTTTTCTTAACAAGCCTATGAGGCATTCACTAAGCTTCTCTTAAGTGTGCTCATAAGGCCCTTTAGTTCATCGAGTTCTTTTAATTGGCCCATAGGGCACTTCTTTTTGCAAAGATCCTATAGCAAGTTCATAAGATGCTTGATTTCTTTAGGTGTGCCCATGGGCCTCTATGCTTACGAAGTTTCTCTTAGTGAATCTGAGTGGCACTTCTCTTCATTGTCTCCTTTGTCTAGCCCATAAGACACTCACCTTCTACATCCAAGTGATTAGCCAGCCACGTCCAAGTGATTAGCCAGTCTTTAATCTCTCTTCCAAATTCTTTAAGCAAGCCCATGAGGCATTTTGTTTCAAGCAAGCCCATTAGGCTCCTTTGTTCACCAAATTTTTCAAGTAGTTCCATAAGGCACTTCTCCTCATCAATTTTCTCTCAAGCGAGTTCATAAGGTATTTCCCCTCTATTCACTAAGCTCCATATGGCACTTCTCCTCATTATTTCCTTTTAGCACAACATTAACACTAGTTTAGGGTTGCTAGTCCCTGAGAGACTTTCCCGCCTAGGTTAGTGAGCCTTATGAGGCATGACTAAGTTTTAGATCGATCCCAATTTAGGATTGCTAGTCCCCCGAGTGACTCTCCCTCCTAAGTTAGTAAGCCTTGTGAGACATGACTAGATTTTAGATAAATCCCAGTTTAGGGTTGCTAGTCCTTGAAAGATGCTCCCACCTAAGTTAGTAAGCCTTATGAGGCACAACTAGGTTTTAGATTGATCCTAGTTTAAGGTTGCTAGTCCCCGATAGATGCTCTCGCTTAGGTTAGTAAGCCTTATAAGATACGACTAGGTTTTAGATCGATCTCAATTTAGGGTTGCTAATCCCCAAGAGATGCTCCTACCTAGGTTAGTGAGTCTTGTGAGTTACGACCAGGTTTTAGATTGATCCTAGTTTAGGGTTGCTAGTCCCTAATAAACACTCCCACTTAGGTTAATGAGACTTATGAGGTACAATCAGGTTTTAGATTAGTCTCAGTCGAGAGATGCTAGTCCCCAAGAGATGCTCCTGCTTAGGTTAGTGAGACTTGTGAGGTACGACTAGGTTTTAGATCAATCCCAGTTTAGGGTTGCTAACCCCGAGAGACACTCCCGCCTTACTAAAACGCTCCTGTCTAGGTTAGTGAGACTTGTGAGGTATGACTAAGTTTTAGATCAATCCTAGTTTAGGGTTGCTAACCTTGAGAGACGCTCCTACCTAGGTTAGTGAGCCTTATAAGGTACGACTAGGTTTTAGATCGATCCCAATTTAGGGTTGCTAATCCCTGATAGACACTCCTGTTTAGGTTAGTGAGCCTTATGAGGTACGATCAGGTTTTAGATTGATCCTAGTTTAAGGTTGCTAGTCCCCAAGAGATGTTCTCGCCTAGGAAAGTGAGCCTTGTGAGGCACGACTAGGTTTTTAGATCGATCTCAGTTTAGGGTTGCTAGTCTTCGAGAGATGCTCCTACTTAGGTTAGTAAGCCTTGTATGGTACAAACAAATTTTAGATTGATCTTAGTTTCGGGTTGTTAGTCCTCAGGAGACGCTTTCGCCTAGGTTAGTGAGCCTTATGAGGCATGACCAGGTTTTAGATCAATCCCAATTTAGGTTTATTAGTCCCCAAGAGACACTCCTACTTAGGTTAGTGATCCTTGTGAGGTACAACTAGGTTTTAGATTGATCCCGATTTAGGGTTGCTAGTTCTCGAGAGACACTCCCATTTAGGTTAGTAAGCCTTGTGAGGTACGACTAAGTTTTAGATCGATCCCAATTTAGGGTTGTTAGTTCCCAACAGACACTCCCGCCTATGTTAATGAGCCTTATGAGGTACAACCAGGTATTAGATTGATCCCAATTTAAGGTTACTAGTCCCCAAGAGACGCTCCCACCTAAGTTAGTAAGCCTTGTGAGGTAAGAATAGGTTTTTAGATCGATCCCAATTTAGGGTTGCTAGTCTTCAAGAGACGCTCTTACCTAGGTTAGTGAGCCTAGTGAAGCACGACCAGGTTTTAGATTGATCCTACATTAGGGTTGTTAGTCCTCGAGAGATACTTTCGCTTAGGATAGTGAGCCTTGTGAGGCATGGCTAGGTTTTTAGATTGATCCCAGTTTAGAGTTGCTAGTCCTTAAGAGATGCTCCTACCTAAGTTGGTAAGCTTAGGAAGGCACGATCTAGTTTTAGATCATTTCTAGTATAGGATTGTTTGTCCCTTAAAGATACTTCAACCTAGGTTAGTGAGCCTAAAGAAGCATAACCAGGTTTCATTTTTTCATCTAAATCAATTTTAGGATAGTTATAATTGTTCTTCTTAAGGGAAAAAATAGTGCCTATTTTATCTTCGTGGTAAAGTTTTGCTCAAACTTTACCACAAAGAGGGACAACTGTAGACAGCTAATTTTTGCTCCCTTTTATTTTTTAGATTTAGTTATAAGGTCTTAAATTAGAAAAAACACAAAATAGGAAATTAAAGAAAACCCAAAAAAATTACGAAATTTTAAGAATTATAGAAAATACATAAAAATTCAAAAATAAGAAAAAGCACAAAAAATAATAATTTTTAAAGGAAAGTACCAAAAATAAGAAGTATAGAAAGAAACCCTAAAAAATAGAAAGTTTGGAAAATAAAAATTTTTAAAAATTTAGAAAATTGAAAAAATTACAAAAAATTAGAAAATTTGAAAATATAAAAGATTTTAGATAATAACATGTTATTAGGATAGATTTTTAATTTTGGTTTAGAAGTTGAGCCATTGAACCTTTGCTCAAATTTAAATCTAACCTAGGTTGACCAAGTCCATATGTGTAATTTAATTACACATATAGACAAGGTATAGGCCAATGGCCTGATGGTTAAGCATATGGACATAACATCAGTATTGAGCAAGAGGTCTTGGGTTCGAGTCTTAGAGAGGGCATGCAAAGTTTTTTTGTTTACTTTTCATCACATTAGAGATTGCCACATGTCAGGATCTAATTGCACTACATATCCTGATACATAGCAGCGTCGGGTTGGGCAGTTTTACTGATGTAGCACTACGTGGCATCCACATGGTATGCCACGTCAGCTGCCATGTGTCACAATATGACACATAGCAGGTTGGGAGTGGATGGTATGGCTAACGTAGCACCACGTTAGCGCTTTCCCTCTTTTCCCTCGTTTTTCCCTCAATTTTCCTCCTTTTACCTTCTCAAGAATAGCCCGACCCCCTCACTTTGCCTTTGATTTCATGCTTTTTCCTTATTGAAACACACCAATTAATGGTGTGAATTCATCCTCTACATAGCCTACTGTGAATCAAACCCATTAACAAGTCCAAATGCAGTCAAAGGAGCATTCAATTTGAGCTCTAAAAATCAGAATAAAAAAAAAACTTATTTTCTAAGCATTCTTCATTAAATCCAAATTCAAGCTTTCCATGTTTCTGGGATCAATTCAGGTGTAAAATGGTGTTAGAGGGACACACATAAATATATACAACCAACAAAATCACTTGACATAACCCCTCTCTCTCTCCATGATCACTTTCTCTCTCTAACCTACTCTTTCTCTCTTTGATTCTCTCTCTCCACTCCAACTCGAGCCAAACCACCACTCTAGGGAGAATATCCATGGCTTAGGCTCCCTAACCTAACTCCTTTTGACCTTTGTCGTAACCCCTAGCAGTGACTTTAACAACCTCCATTAAACCTTTACCCCAATCAGCTAACCGTACCCAACAACTCCTTCCAGTGTTAGCCAAGCACCACTGTTAACCGCCACCTCCGACAATCACCAAATGACCAACCTAGGCCACAACATCGATCCTACCGTACCCCCCCATTCCCCAATAAAAAACACACAAAACACTCCTTACCTACTCATTTTGGTGATCAAAACATGCCGAATCACGTCGTGGTTGTTGCTACTGTGGTAGCCCAACCCAAATCCAGTGAGCCAATTCAAACCAGACCCAAATCCAACTCAAGGTCCGATCCAATACCTCGATCCAACCCATGCATCCCTTCTAGTCTAATTCAGTTTCGATCCAATTTTTCTTTATTTACTTATTTATTGTAATATGCAATTGTTAATGTGAAAAAAGAAAAAAGAAGTAAAAAGGAAAGAGAAAAGAAAGAAAAAGAAAAAAAAAAGGGAAGAAGTGTTTACTTTGGTTTTTATTTTCATGTTTTAGCCAAAAAATAAAAAAATTTAAAAAAAAAAGTAGAAGGAATAAGTAATAAATAAAATTAATAAATAATAAAATTGTTTTGTCACATAGAAAAATTGATTTTCAAAAAATGAAATAAAAATAAATTAACCATTTTCCAAATTAAGATCATTTAGAATTTCTAAAAATAAAATATAATTTAAGACCCTTTTTAGAAATTTTCTTAAATAAACCAAATTGAGTAAAGAACATAAACCCCACTATTTTTCAAAAATTAAAATCATTTAACCCATTATATTTTTGGTAAAAGAACTATGTACATCTGATCTCAAATAGCGAGTACTTAAGGACCTACGGGGCAATAATAAAAATGAAAAAACCTAATTTTCTTTTTTTAGTTTAGATTACTTCATTTATCCAATTAGTATAACTAATAACCGAACTCTGCCTATTAAAATTGATAGGTGATTTTTTAAGTTTAATTTTAATTTTGAAAAGTTAATGGTACTCATAAGAGTTTAAAATTCCTAACCCCCAAACCTAAATCTTTGGTTTTCAAAAACCGTTTTACAAAATCAGTTTTTCTCATTAGACTAGTGGCTAAAGTTATAACCAATCCACCCAATTGATTATAACTTAACTATTTTTCTCGACTCCGGTCAGGTGACGACTCAAAAAGTTGTTTTCAAAATAAAAAGAAACGGTTTTCTTTAAACCCTAATCGAGGGGGCAGTATTAAACAAGTAGGGTTTAATACTAGTCAGCTTAAAGAAGACCTAATTTTCTAAAAGAATCGGGAGGATAAAAAACCAAGCTTGACAACACTAAGCCAAGTAAGTAGAATATAAGCAAAGTTGACTCGAGGAATAAAGAAAGCTTTAGTTCTAAGTCAAGCTGAGCTGCAAGAGGTTCTTAAAGCAGACATGCTAACTTTCTTGTTGATTAAGTAACTATTAGAACTAAAAGAATAAGTTGAGCTACCCCCAAAGGCAAAGGAACTACTTGATGAGTATGTTGACCTGTTTCTAGAATAGTTGCCCGTACCCCCTTTTAGAGGCATTGAGCATTGCATTAACTTGATACCCAATGCCGCCCTACTAAATGAGCCAACTTATCAAATGAACTCTAAATAGGCTACTGAACTTAAAAAACAAGTCAATGAATTATTAGCAAAAGGTTATGTAAGGGAGAGTCTTAGCCCCTGTACTATACTTACATTGCTTGTGTCGAAGAAGGATGGTACTTGGCATATGTATATAGATAGCAAAGCTGTTAACAAGATTATGATCAAGTACTGATACCCAATCCTAAGGCTAGATAATATGTTAGATGAACTAAGTGGTGCAAGGGTATTCAGTAAGATTGATCTAAAGTTTGGATACTACAAAATTCAAATGAGGTGAAGGGATGAATAGAAGATTACTTTTAAGACCCGACATGGCTTATACAAGTAGATGGTCATGCCTTCTGGATTATCAAATGCCCTGATCATTTTCATGAGGTTGATGAATCATGTCTTAAGGGATCTAATAAAAAAATTTGTCGTCATCTACTTTGACAACATCCATATCTATAGTGTCGGCTTAGCAACGCATGCCGACCATCTCTAAGTTGTTTTAGAGATCCTCTATGTAGAGAGATTATTCGAAAGTCTAAAGAAATGCTGTTTTTGTTCAGAACAAGTGATCTTCCTAAATTACATGGCTGGTGGAAAAGGATTGAGAATATATGAAGCGAAGGTATAAGTTATTGTTGAGTAGCCGACTACAACTTCATGTGTCAAGGTAAGAAGTTTCCATAGATTAGCATCATTCTACCGATGCTTTATCCAAGGATTCAATACCATAGTAGCTCCTCTAATTGAGCTTACAAAGAAGAATGTGGAGTTCAATATCTAGGGATTCAATACCATAGTAGCTCCTTTGATTGAGCTTATAAAGAAGAATGAGGAGTTCAAGTAAAGAGAGAAAGAGGAGAGGCGTTTTATCAAGGTAAAGGCAATGTTGACCTCTACCCTAGTATTGGCTTTACCAAACTTTGATAGAGTATTTAAGCTTGAATGCTACGCATCAAATGTCGTCATCAGAGTTGTACTAATGTAAGAAGGCCGACCAGTCGCCTATCATAGAAAGAAGCTTAAAGGAGCGCAATTAAATTATTCTGTATAGGACAAAGAGCTTTTGGCCCTAATCCAAGCTCTTTGCATATGGTAACATTATCTTTTGCCAAAGGAATTTGTCATATATATAGACCATAAGTCTTTCAAATATTTGCTAAGCTAATCAAAGCTTTATAAACACTAAGCTCGCCGGTTTAAATTTCTAAAGGGATTTAGTTTCCTCATCAAATACAAGTAAGGCAATAATAATGTAGCTGCCAATGCTCTGTCAAGACGACATTTTCTTCTCACTTTGTTGCAGACTGGATTGTTAGGGTTTACAAGCATTAAAGAACAATAGAGAAGGAAGTCAAGAATGATTCTCATTTTGGCCCTATATATAAGCACTATGGAGAAGGAAGAACAATAGATGAGTACTTGGTAGAGAATGGTTATCTATTCTAAGGTGGAAAATTGTGTGTGCCAACCTGTTCAATTAGAGAGTTACTAGTAAAGGAAGCCCAAAATAGAAGACCCTTTAGGCATTTTAGAGAGCGAAGAATGTATGAGCTGCTGAATGACAAGTTCTTCTTACCTAGAATGAAACATAACATGCATCATGTGATTAAGGGATGTGCTAAGAAAGCAAAAAGCTAAGTAGAACAAGGGAAGTCAATGCCTCTACCTATTCCGACCAAACCATAAGCAAACCTAAGTACGAACTTTGTCTTAAGGTTACCCCAAATTGCCTGAAGAAAAGATTCAATAACGGTTGTTGTGGATAGGTTCAGTAAAATGGTACATTTCATGCTCTATACCAAAACTAACGATGCTTCAACTATTGCTTCTTTATTTTTATAGACATGGAGTACTAAGGGGAGTAGTATCAAATAGAGACCTAAAATTTTTAAGCCATTTCTAAAGAACCCTCTATTGTCGAATGGGAACCAAACTACTATTCAACACTTCTTGCCACTCTAAAACTAACAGCTAGACAGAGGTGGTCAACCACACCTTACGATCACTACTTCAAGCTGTAGTAGAGAACAACTTAGTTGATTAGGATGTTTGCTTACCTGTAATCGAATTTATTGACAACAAGATAGTCCATGCCACCACTAAGCATGCCCCATTTGAGGTTGTTTATGGTTTCAACCCTAAACTACCCCTTGACTATACCCTAATGCCACCCATTAACTAACAAGATCCAGTAGCAAGAACCAAAGCTCAATCCATCTAGCAAATTTATCAACGAGTCGCTTAACATATTGATTAAGCTACCAAAAAATTGAAAGAAAAAGGCAAAGGAAGGAAGACTAAGCAATTTCAGCCTGGTAACCAAGTGTAGTTGCATTTAAGCAAGGAGTGGTTCCCAAAAAAGAGGAAGAAGAAGTTGCCTGCTAGAGTTGAAGAACCATTTAAGATACTCCAAAAGACCAATAATAATGCATACCAACTAGAGCTTCTAGCAAACTTCAAAATGTCAGACGTGTTTAATGTTGCTAACCTTAGCCCTTATTGACTCGAGGAGAACTTAGATGAGGATCAGCTGGATTTGATCCTAAATCCCAATCAACCTAACAGAGATGATAAGAATTAGACCACTAGACCCCTAACCCGAGCCCAAGCTTGAGGATTGGAAAGCATGGCTAGGTGAGTTTTATCTTTACATCTTATTACTAAGGAGTCTAAGCTACTATAGTCTACTAACCTGATGCTCTAGCAAAGCTAAACCCTCTTGTACTCATCAATGGTCTCCAACTACCGATCTGAGCTACACTCGCACAACAACTTGAACCATCCGACCATCTACCAAGCTAACTTAAATCCGAGCTATACTAAATACATCTAAGCTAAATTCACCTTGGAAGAATTATTTGCTCTACTCAGTACATTTAACTTACCACCTCTACTTAGTAGTCACCAAATTAATCATACAGTTTGTCTTTTTTTACCAGAAAGCTACCCATCCATAAAGAGTCATGTGTTTGAGTAAACATATGACAAAATCCTCTGTATAAGATACTCATTTTTGTTGTATTTTTTACTATACTCTTTATCATTCCTTATACATTACTTCTTTTAGATATTACTCTTTTAGTCTTTTCCATTTTGGGTAAGTAGCCCTAGTATTTTGAGCATAAATACCCATTGTAAAGATAGTTGCATCATATATCATACCTCAAAATATTAAAAATACTTCCTTTCGTGAACATTGCTCACTGCTTGTTTGCTTATCCTAACCTTAAGTAAGATTATGTAGTGAGTACCCTCATTAGATCAACTCATGTATCATATTAAGTTGAGTTGTGAGTTCTTAGAAGTTCCCAAATGCATCATATTCTTGGAACTGTTCGAGGGTCTACTTATTTACTTTTCCTCTTTTTTTGTACAATTCTCATTTCGTTCTTTAAGCTTTCTACAAGCTTGGACACACATTTGCGATTGGCCTTATCAGTCCTTGGACCAGTTCATATCAGTTTCCATGCCCTTATAAGTTGGCTCCAATATATCCTATATTTCCTTTGCTGAATCATAAGAAGACAGTATGTAAAATTCAAATTGACCAATAGTTGATAAAAGGAGAATTTTAGCCTTGGAAATTAATTCGACTTTTGTAATATCACTGTCACATGTAATAGCTATGGGAAGTTTAGCTTCTCCATTTTCAATTATTTGCCATGTTTGATAATTAGTGGCCTTCACGTACTTTTCTATCCTAAATTTCCAATAAGGAAAATTAGTGCCATTAAATAAAGGTGCTTTTCCAGGTTGAACTATTATATTACCATTGCTTTCAAGCATGATCTTTAAACTCTAATGATATTAGAGCATCCTTTGATACTAAATGTAAGTCCCAAATAAATAACAAAGAGAAAGGGGTAAAAGATTGTGAGACTTTTTGCAAATAATTAGGCCTCTTGATTACATAGTTGTGTTGGTGTAAAAGTATTTGCAAGTATAATAGTTAACCAAAGATAAAATATGTATGAAAATCAATAGAGAAGGAATAGAAGATCAGACCAATCAAATTGAATTATAGTGTTTGTCCTTATGCATACTACACTCTTCTAGCTTTACTACTGAGGGACCTAATATTCCATACTGAAGTCGTTTTTCTATTCACTAGAATCAACCAATCAAATAAGAGATTACAAAAACCAATTACTTTACTTCATCTCACTAGCTATGATAAGGATCGAAGCAATGGATCTTGAAAAACCTAGAATGAGTTGAATGAGTTTGATGGATAGGAAGTGAGATAGTTGGTTTCAACGGTGAATGTGAATGGATATCACGTACCAAGACACAAACATAGTTAAGAGATTGAGCTCGAACACTAAATGTTGCTCAGGATTCAAATGAAGGTTAGACGCAACTAACTAACCGATTCAAATGAAGGGGTTCACCATAATCTTAAGGTCAAGATTGAAAACAACATGGGAGAGATTAAAGAGTTTAATCTATACTCAATAATCCAACAAATGTTAGCTCAAGAGTAGCCTTGCTCAAGGGAAAAGATTCCAACAGCAGGAATATACTTTTCTATCTAATTTCATATATATATTGTCATATATCTTCGTATATTTGATGTTTACAAAAGTTATTATTTATAGCAAGTCTTAAACCTTAGTGGCAAAACTGTAAATAATGTATAAGGCCTTAAACCCTAAAGAATTGGGATTATAAATAAAATAAGGGAAAATATACACACAAATACAAAACTATGCATTTAATAAAGGTTGGCATGCAATCACTCGGCCTGTCTAAGAAGGAACAGGATCTAAACTAAGCAGGGTTGATAGATGGATGTCTAAGTTTGAGGAGGAACTCTTGAAGTCTCGCAGTGCTTGGCCAAGACACTAGAAAGGTTAGCCCATAATTACCGAGTGCTAGAATTAGTTGGCACTAGTCTCTCGGAACCATACCAAGCGATTCTTTAGTCTCAAGTCCTTGATTGTATGCTTTCTCGTCTTCTTGGCACACAACAGACTTATTACCGAGTGGCTCCTATTCTTCCCCTCGATCTTCTTTCAACTGCTTGGCCTCAACAAAAGTTATTCGGCCTTAACCTTGAACTATTCGGCCTTAAGTTAGAACAGGTTGGTATCTTTTTAAAAAGGGTTCATGTAAGCTTCAAATAGGTCAGCCTCAACTTAGACATGTTGAAGGTTGATTCCCATCATTACCGTAGGTTTGAAAGGAAGTCGTCCTCAACGTTAAGTGTTAGGCACAGGTCAGGATGCTAAATAAGCTCCTTCTCCCTTTTCACTTTACCATAGGTGTCAAGTGTCTCTAGATTTCCTCAATTCTCATCAGGGTTAAGAGATAGCTCTTTCCATCCTTCTGAATAATATAAGTGTTGAGGAATCCGTCATGGATAACTTTCTAATCAAATTGCTAAGGTCAGCCAAGAAGTAGATTCGCGGCATTCTTAGGCACTACGTCAAAGTCAATCTCATCCTCGTATTGTCTTGCCTTAAATGCGATCCGAGCTTGCTTATGTACATGGACTTTACCCTTATCATTAAACCACTTCAATCCATAAGGCCGGGGATATGGGTAAGTCGACAATTTCATCGTTTCTACTAACTCGGCAAAGACGATGTTGGTACAGATACCTCCATCGATAACCAGGTAATAGGTCTTCCCATTCACTAGGCACTATATATGAAATAAATTTTCCCTTTATCTAAGATCTGCCTTTAGGTCAACTCGTATGGCCATAGCTAAGAGTTTATTTAGGTCCTCGAGATGGACATCTACTTCTATCAATTAGTCTTCCAAACTCTTGTCGGTTTGACTTTCTACTTGGGCATTAGGTCCTTCACCTTTCAAGACCATGACCCTCTTATTCAGACATTAAGAAGTAATACGTCCATAGCCTAAGCATTTGAATCACTTCACTTCTTACGCTTCATTGCCAAGTGCCTTCTCTTTCTCAACAATCTTTTTCTCAGCATGAACTAGTCAACTAAAGACGATGTTGGTATTGCTACCTCCATCGATAACCAGGGAATAGGTCTTCCCATTCACTAGGCATTGCGTATGAAATAAATTTTCCCTTTATCCAGATCTACCTTCAGGTCAGCTCATATAGCTGTAGCTAAGAGTTTATCCAAGTCCTCAAGATAGGCATCTTCTTTTATTAACTAGTCTTTCAAACTCCTGTCACTTTGACTTTCTACTTGGGCATTAAGTCCTTTGCCTTTCAAGACCATGACCTTCTTATTCGGACATTGAGAAGCAATGTGTCCATAGCTTAAGCATTTGAAGCACTTCACTTCTCGAGCTTCGTTACCGGGTGCCTTCTCTTTCTTAGCAATCTTTTTCTCAACATGAACTAGTCAACTAAGCTCTCCTTTCTCCATCATTCTTTCTAGCCCTTTTCTTTAGGCGTACTTCTCAGGTTCAAGAATACCTTATTGAGGTCGGCTACTTGGCCTCTGATGCCTCCTTCTCCTCTGTCTCTCTACTCTTAATGCCAAATTAATTAGCTCATCCAAAGAATTGAACGGTAGTAATTCAACTATGATGGCAATATCATCTTAGAGTCTACTCAAGAACCTAGCAATGGTGTGGTCCTGTGGCTCCATAATCTTACATCTCATCATCAAGGTCTCAAACTTTTGCAGATACTCTTCAACAGTATTTCGACATTATCTTAAGTACTGGAACGCATAGAGCATCTCTTGCTTGAAGTAGGTTGGCATAAAGTGCTGATTTATCAATCGCTTCTTAAGCCTCTAAGTTCTGATCGACTCCTATCCCTCAGCATGTCGCTTGACAACTAATTTATCCTACCAAAGGCTTGCATATTCAACAAGGGATAATAAAGCTAGCTTAACCTTTGTTCGATCATCATACTCGTAGCACTCAAACAACTTCTCGACTTTGGAAACCCAATCAAGGAACTCTTCAAGTCAACTACTTCTACTGAAGGTTGGCAACTTAAGCTTCATATTGTCAAGTCTTCGGCCAGGTGCTCAGGGTTCATCCCTTGCATTCCGAGCTAGTTGGTTCACTTCGAATTGGCCATTTCTGTTAGAGCTCTACTCGGCCATATCCCTTCTTGGCCACAACTCTCTTCTCTAAGCTCCTTGAATTATTTCGAAGCCAACACTCCTTTCATTTCTTCTTCTTGGCTTAGGTCAGTTTTCTCTCCTTTTCGACTCGATAGCTCTTTTCCACTGTCAGTTATCATGATCAATTTCATTAGAAACACTTCCACTTATAGGTGTTCTCTCCCTTCTTTCCTCTCGACCATCCTGTCTATGACCTTTGACTAATCTAATGAGTTCTTAGATAAAGTCAACAAGATTCTGAATCTGATACTCCAAGTTATCAACACATCATCTCAAACTTCCGTGAGGGCTCTCACCAATGTTGTTGACACTATCCTTCGACATTTTTGTCCATACAGTAATTTTCCAGAAAATTGAACAAACAACAAAACACAATTACAGTAACTCAAAAACAACCACTATTCGGCTTCTGCAACTACCATTACGAACAAACACTTCTATAACAACTAGAATCTACTATTGAAATTAATGTTTCTGGACTCAACTGCAGCACAATACCATGACTACTAAAAATACGAACAACACACTGACTATGGAATGATGATTATTAGAAATGTTCAAACCATGATTCAACTTTGAAGAACACTAGCACTCGTATCTCCCAAAGCTCTAATACCAATATGATAAGGATCGAAGCAACGGATCTCAAAAAACCTAGAATGGGTCGAATGGGTTTAACAGACAGGAAGTGAGATAGTTGGTTTTTATGGTAAATGTGAATGGATATCACGTACCAAGACATAAACACAATTAGGGGTTTGAGCTCAAAATAGAGTTTGATACAACTCACGAACACTAAATGTTGCTGGGGATTCAAATAAAGGTTAGATACAACTCACTAACTAGTTCAAATGAAGGGGTTCACCACAATCTTAAGGTCAAGATCAATAAGAACATGGGAGAGATTAAAGAGCTTAATCTATACTTGATAATCCAGCAAATGCTAGCTCAAAAGTAGCCTTACTTAAAAAGGGAAAAGATTCCAATTGCAGGAATATACTTTTCTGTCTAATTTCATATATATTGTTGTATATCTGATGTTTACAAAAATTTTTATTTATAGCAAGTCCTAAACCTTAGTGGTAAAACTGTAAATAATGTATAAGGCCTTAAACCCTAAAGAATTGAGCCTATAAATAAAAACATACATACAAATACAAAACTGTACATTTAATAAAGGTCAACATATAGTCACTTGATCTATTTAAGAAGAAGTAGGATCCGAACTAGGTAGGGTCGGTAGATAGATGTCTAAGTTCGAGGAGGAACTCCTGAAGTCAAGTGGTGCTTAGCCAAGACACTAGAAAGGTTGGCCCATAATTGCCAAGTGCTAGAATTAGTCAGTATTATTCTCTCGAGACCATACCAAGTTGTTCTTTGGTCTTAAGTCCTTGGCTATGTGTTCTCTCGTCTTCTCAGTAGGCGACAAACTAGTTGCCGAGTGGCTCCTTTTCTTCCCATCGATCTTCTGTCAATTGCTTAGCCTCTACGAAAGCTGTTTGGCCTCAGCCTTAAACTATTCAACCTTAGGTTAGAACAAGTCGGCATCTTCTTTTGGTGGATCCACGTTAGCTTCGAAAAAGTTGGCCTTAACTTAGACGTGGTCAGAGGCTAATTCCCATCGTGCTACTCCTAAGCTAAACAAAGCTCTATAGAGATACAAGTGTAACCCTCTTCCTAAGAACAAATCCTAGCGCTCAAAAGAACAAATAAAGCTTTGAGGAAATAGTACTAATTGATCCTCTATTAATAAGCACAAGAATGGAATGTAAATAAGAAAAATGAAGCTACAACAATATCCTCTAATTTTGCTAGTATAAGAGTTTTTCAAAATTTTCAGTCCAGATCTCAATATTAGCTTCTTGTTGACAATTTCTAAAATTTCCATACTTATATATCCTATTTGATAATTGCTAGAACCAATGGTTTTTGGAAATTTTAAATTGTATCTTGATTTCTTAAAAAATGAAGAACATATCCATTCTTGCTTTTGTACCACTTCATGTGAGTTGTCAAAAAAAATTGAATTTTGAATTGCTAATAGTTCAAGCACTTATTAAGACATTGATTTCACATCTTTCCAAGTATAGATAGATTTGTCTCTTTAAAAGATATTGTTGCACTCCTTTAAAAGTAATGTATGTTTCTTATGACTTTACAATTCTACTCCCACAACAAGAGAGCTAATTTAGGCATCTAAGTGACCATATTGGAGCATCCTCTAGTGCCTCTAGTAGGCGGTTTTTTGTCTTATAGATACTCATGCACCAATAATGAAATTCTGATATCAATAATTAGCGCTGTCCATAGGAATCCAAGGAACGAAAGGTAGCCCATCATGACAATTTTTAACAATTCCCCAAAGTTAAGCAATTTGAGTGGATTTATTCATGGTTTACCAGTTGAAATTATGGAATTTTTCTTTTTCCTCTTACTTTATGATTTCTACTTTATCTGTATACAAAAACTGCTTGGAGATGATATTGTTATTTTCCTTACTATTGTGGATGGATTTCTTTTCCTTTTCAGATTTTTCCAGGGCCTGCTTGTGCCATGATAGTGGAAATGGTCTTAGATAACCGTCACGACACTACATGTTGAAGAAATCTGCATTTTAAGATTGAAAAATGCCTTAATAGCTACCCATGGTTTGCTAATTTATCTTGGTTTCTTGGATTTTCCTTTTTCTTCTAGCTGTGAAATTATGTATTGATGTCCTTTTTGCCTACATCTTTATGGCTTTTGATGTCATGGTTCTTCGAGTGAGTGGTTTCTACATTTTTCCCAGACCCGTCTGTGTTAGAAAGCTTGAAAACTACTTAGTAACTGCCACGCCTTTGCTCTCAAGATCTTTGAATTTCATGAAGTTCATCTTCGAATACAAACTGGATGGATATGATGCACCATAATTTTCAAGTAATTAATTTATTATAACATAACATATAATTATAAATAACTACGGATGTCTGATATCCTATAATTCCTCAAAACCATAGAGAATTGGTATCCCCTACCAAATAATAGGATAGGATATGCCAACATTATAAAACTGCAGGAAGAATTAAATTATATTAAATTCTAACATGTGAATATTTTCTACAAAGAGTGTTTATGTATCACCTATAAAGATCTCAACTAATTCTAACACTAATGTACATATCTTCATCTCGCACTCAACACTCGAGACTTATCCCAATCCCATCGTATGTAAACCTGCAAAAGAAAGACTATTGGGGAATAAGCTACAAGAGCTTAGTGAGCTATCCCTCGTACCATACTGGCAAACAAGTTATCAAACAAATTGTTACAACCATATGAATGCATGTACATGCAGAATGCCAAACAATATATGCAGTTGACCGGTACTGCATATAATATCGGATTTTAACGCCCTCCGAGATAAGGGTTGGAGATTCATCAACACCAATCATGACCGAGCTCTAGCACCTGGGTTTTTACCCATAACTTTGAATTCCGTATTTCACAAAAATACATTTCCATTTCCAAAAATTCAGTAGTTCACAAAGTCTCAGGCCTAACGGTGAGGTGACCCCCGCAGTCCACACTCACACCCTATAGTGGTGGTCTCTAGACGTGACCCCCAACCACCCACGGTTAGCGTCTCCGGCGCCAATAGAACCCGCGAGCCAAGGGTAGGGTCTTGTTGTGCCCATGCTCCTACACGGTACTAATCAAATCATGTGGGAATCCATCCCTCCAAGGCCTTTCATTACCAACCGCGTGAAGTGACGGCCGAAATAAGTAATGCAATGCATGGATAATGCATGACCCTTTTAATTTAAGATAAGCCAAATATAATTAGGTCAGATTATGAGGCGATCAATCAATATCAGCAAACCATCCAAATCATATAAAAATCAATCATTCCATCAAATCATCAATTATTGTATTTAGCAATATTTCTTACAACAATCAATCAATATCAAGCACACGCATATCCCAAAACCCCATGCATCAAGTTATTGATATTCAATTTAAGTGCACTAACTATAAGCACAAACAAGTATAGAGTCATCAGGAGTACTCACTTGACTATGACGACTCGCTCTAGTCGTAATAACCGATCGAAAGATCCTCACCCTCGTCGAGATCACCTGATCATTACGAGATAACAAAGATAATAAGTAGTTGACTTAACTAATGATTCTGGATATCTATCTACCTAATTTTACTTAGATTATTATCAGCCCTTATTCGATTAAACCTAATTGCTAATTGTACGTAACTTTTTCATTCTATTTTCAATATTTACGAATTTATAGTCGTTTTTCATTGTTTTTGGACGCACATTCATACGGTGATGTCCGTTTTGGATGTTAAAACCCGTGTTTTACAATATGAGCTAAATTTATTGAAAATTTATCTTATTGAAGTTTAATTATTCTTATTGAAGTTTAATTATTCTTATTGCTTAAGTTTGTATCTTAGTTTGGGACTTAATGATTGAATTAGCTACTTGATTCTTACACTTAGGAAATTTTACATTAGTATTACTAATTCACATACTTGATTAAGTTTAATTCAATCTAGGAAGTGTATTAGGGTTTACTAATTTAAGTATCTAATTATATATACTCTTCTTATTTTCTCATTTTCTAGACCTATGCTTATGTCATCGCTCACATCATCATTCGCTTATATCATGGCTTATGTCATCACTTGCTTATGTCATGGCTTATGTCATCATGTGCTTACCTCATCACTTACTTCATCATTTAATTACATAAGCCTCATCTTATTCTTATGTCATATGTACATGTCTTATGTACATTTCACTTCCTCCCTTATGCTTATGTACATATACCTTATACATATATATACTTATACCTATACTTAGACTTATACCGTATTTATACGTGTATACATACTCATATACCTATACGGTTAGATATGTATTTTTATACACAAATTCGTATGCTTAATCTTTTCGTTAAGAAAAGCTTCCTAATTCCATTCTTTTGTGTTTTTAAGTGTGTAATTAGTGTAGTATAAGTATGTATGGTTAGGTTTTGCTTTAATTTAGGTTATGTACATGGAAAATACCTATGTACCATGCTTCTCATGCTTCCCTTCTTTTCGGTTTACCTCATGTATACCTTCTTATGAGCACATATTCATGTTTTCCTTTCTTCTTCTTCATGATTCCTAGATTTCTACACTTAAAGATGAGAACTTTGTGCTCTCTTCTTCAAGATCATACTTTTCACATACCTAATTGTCTAATCTACCTAATCAACTAACTAATGAATAATATAAAGCAATATAAAGTGACTTAAGTACATACCTTTAGTTATGTTGGGATTATAGAGACAAAAAGAGGAGTGATGAGAGTGAAATGGGAAGAAAAAGCTCACAGTAATGGGGAATGTTTTTTCTTTGTTTCTTTTTCTTTGTTTTTGATTATGGAAGAAAACAAATGGTGGGGTCACAATGAAGAAAAAGTGAACGACAACTAAAGAAGGGAAGGGAAAAAGAAAAACCAAAAGAAAAGGAAAGAAAAGCCATCATTAGAAATGTAGATATTTTCCTTATCTCTTAATGTCTTTTGTTGACTTTTCAAATTGTTGACTTTAGTCAACATGTGTTGACTTGGTCAACTTTTCTTAAGTATGTGTAATTTTGTATACATAATATAGTAATTAAAAGAAATTAAGGAAAAAATCAAGAAAATAAAGTATTTGGTGAATTGATTAGTAAACATAGTTGATGAGGTCTTACTTTAGGTCTTTATAGCCTATATACCTCATTTGATAAACTACTTTGGATAACAAGTGCAAAAAGTACTAATTCAAGTATTAAAGTTCACTACATGTAACCTAATCTTCAACTATACCTCTAACTCTAAGTAAGACTATCTTAATCATATACTTAAGAAATAAATGTAATCTATGATTCATTATCTTAGTTTCTAATGGACTACTTGAGGATTCAAGACCTATATGCATAATTAAAGGTCATCTCTAACCTTTTACTAATGATTTAGCAAAATACAAGAATTATATTATCAATTAGAGTTTTAGGGTATATTATGATGAATTAGTACACATATGTCTTTAAGGTTATCATTTTAAGGTTTTTATCACTTTTGAATGAAATCTTTAACATTTAGATGCATTTAGGGTAGACAAGTTTCTTACTCGATTGATTAATTCTTTTAGGGTTTTCACTTTCATTAGCCTTGTCAACTCCTAAGTTATCTAACATACACGAGTCTATTTCAAAAGCTAGATCGAAAATTTTAGGGGTTTACAGATTTGGCACTTGGACTATGGTTTAGTAGAGGGTTCGGCTTGGTATGCTAGTTGATCACCTCGGCAATATCTTGGATAGCATAAAGAGCAAAGTAGCTCGGCAGATTGGATTAAGGTAAGTACTGCTCCTTAGTGTTTAACTCACCTCGAACAGCTTAGTGAACCACTTGAGAGAGTCCTCAGGCTTAAGAGCATATAATCGGTCCTTGATCCCTACCATCCCCTCCCAATTATTTGAGATGTAGGATCAAATCTGATTCGGTTCTTGGTTATTCGTCCTCGAGAGTATAAGGTTGGAGATTGGTAATGTTGAAGGAGTCTAAGGCTCCATATCCTTCAGGTAATTCAATCCTATAAGCATTAGGATTGATCTTTTCAAGCACTTTGAAAGATTCATCGGCTCTGGGAGACAACTTGCTCTCCTTCAAGTTTAGGAATTGTTCCTTGCTAAGGGGTATCCGACTAAATCGCCTGGTCGAAATTCCCTCTTCCTCCATCCTCGACTTCATTTCTCAAGCTTAATAACAACTCGACCCAATTGCTCTACAAACTTTTGGTGCATGGCTTTGATGGCCTCAACTCTCTCGACTGCTGGTCAGTTTTCATCAAGCATTGGTTAGGGTACTTAGTTCAATGGCAGTTCAAGATTAAACCTATAGACAACCTTGAATGGAGACATACTTATTATGCTATGGGCGATCCTGTTGTATGCGAACTCAATGATTGGTAGGCATAGATCCCAATTGACAATGTTTCATCTAACAGCAACTCATAGCAAAGTTCCTACGATTCTGTTGACAACTTCGGTCTTTCCATCAATCTATGAGTGGTAGGATGTACTATACAATAGCTTAGTTCCCATTCGCCTCCACAACGTCCTCCAACAGTGGCTCATGAACTTAAGGTCTCAGTTTGAAACAATAGTCTCGAAAATTCCACGCAACTTGATTACTTCTTGTAAGAAAAGAAAAGAGATAGCCAAAGCATCATTACTTTTGGAATAGGGTACGAAATGTGCCATCTTGCTAAATCGATCCACAACCACCATGATAGAGTCCTTCCCTTAAGATGTCCTTAGCAATCCTAACATGAAGTCTATACTCAGCTTGGACCATGGTTTGGTCGGGGTCATTAAGGGTTGGTAGTATCCTTGCTCAGCATGACTCTTCAATTTTCGGCAAGTCACACACCTTTCCAACATAGACTGGACATCTCTCTTCATCCTTAGCCAAAAAAATCTAGAGGATAATACCTCATAAGTTTAGCTCTAGCCAAAGTATCCTATCAAGCCCCTTCCATGCGCCTCGCGCACTAACAGTTCTCGTGTGGAACAGGTCAAGATATATAGTCTCCTCTTCCTAAATAAGTATCCATCCTCCTTGTGATAGTCATCCAATGTCTGTCCTTCCTCACAATGGGTATAGATAAGACCAAAGTGTGGGTCCTCAATATATAAATTCTTGATGGTTGAAAAACCAAGTAGCCTCATTTGTAGCTCAGTTAGGAGGGTATGTCGTCTCTATAGGGCATCAGCCATTACTTTGGTTACTTGGTTACATTGGTTACTTGTATTTCAACCCACCTAGCTTATCTCCAAGACAACTTTGGTTGGCTCTTCAAATATCTCAAAGATTCATGATCGATGTAGATCATAAATTCCTTAGGCAACAGAAAGTGTTACTACACCATTAGGGCTTGGATTATGTAGTAGAACTCCTTGTCATAGACGAAGTAGTAGAGTGTGGCTCCTCGAAGTTTCTCACCAAAGTAAGCAATAGGTCGGCCTTTTTACATCAGCACAATACCTATGCCTAGTCCAGACGTATCATACTCTACTTCAAATATCTCGTCGAAGCTCGGTAGAGCTAAGATGGGGGCTATAGTTAGCCTCCCTTTCACTTCCTCAAAACTCCTCCCCTCTTTCTCACTCTATCTGAATTCAACATTTTTCTTTAAGAGTTCGATGAGTGAGGCTACAATCATACTAGCTCCTAATGAATCGGCAATAGAACAACACCAAGCCGTAGAAACTTCTCACATCGGCAGAATAGGTCGGCTCAGGCCATTCTATGATAGCTCTTATTTTCTCTTCTTCAACTCAAATGCCACCTCCGCTCACAACAAATCTTAAAAAGATCACCTCAAAATGGCAAAAGTCATACTTCTTCATATTAGCATAGAGCTGTTCAGCTCGGAGTTTTGTAAGCACTTGTTGGAGATGTTCTCGATGAGTCTCTAAGTCGAGACTATACACTAGAATGTCATCAAATAAACTACAACAAACCTTTATAGTAATTCTCGAAGCACATGATTCATAAGTCGCATGA
The DNA here is from genome assembly GCA_024138015.1 of Lumnitzera littorea. Taxonomy (NCBI): domain Eukaryota; kingdom Viridiplantae; phylum Streptophyta; class Magnoliopsida; order Myrtales; family Combretaceae; genus Lumnitzera; species Lumnitzera littorea. Next base: position 56,556,211 of record JAMXBB010000003.1, on the reverse strand, counting down.
ATGTGCTCGGCAAATTAGATAGTCTAAATGGCATTACAAGCCACTCATATAAACCATGACGTATCTTGTATACGGTTTTCCACTCATCTCCTTTTCGCATTTAGATCTAATGGTATCTAAATTTGAGATTGATCTTGGAGAATACTCTTGCTCCACTTAACTCGTCTAGCATATCATCAAACCTAGGTATGGGATACCTATACTTGATGGTGATTCGATTGATGGCTTAGCTTTCTACATACATCCACTAAAAACCATCCTTCTTTGACACTAATAGGGCTGGCATAGCACAGGGGCTTAAAGGCTCGCACACATACCCTTTCTTCATGAAGTCGTCTACTTGCCTCTACAATTTTGCAGCCTTTTCAAGGTTCAGCCTATAGGCAGGCTTATTCAGCAGTATGACTCCTAGCTACTGGTCAATCACATGCTCGATGCCTCAAATTGAGGGTAAACCCTCTAGTAGCTCCTCTAGAAACAAGTCGGCAAAGTCCTCCAGTAGGGTTTTTCCCTCAGTTGGCAACTCTTCCTTCCTGGGTCTCATTTCTAAAAGCCTCCTGATAAGCAGATAAGTCAATCCCTCCAACTCCATTTCTCTTTTTAGTTTGGCTTAGGTCAATACCAAAGCCTCCTTCTTTAAGGTTCGGTTAAGGTGAGACTGCATGACTTTTACCTGCTTAGCATTCATGGGACTCAATTTCAATCTTCTTCCTTCATGCTCCACAAAACATGTGTTCCTCTTACCATCATATATAACTACTCGATCAAATATCCACAATTGTCTAAGTAGAAGGTAGGACACACTCATGGGCAACACATCATAAAGCACCTCATCTTGATACCTGCCTATATAGATCGATACAGATACTTGTTTGTTCACTTATAGGGCTCCCTTATCATTAAGCCAATGAAGCTTATAAGGTTTCGGGTGGGGCATGGTTGGTAATTTCAGCTATTGGACCATAAATGCAGAGGCTACATTAGTGCAGCTCCCACTGTCAACGATCAGCACATATAGTGATCCGTTTACCTTACACCCAATATGGAAGAGATTTTCTCTCTGCTCGTCTTCAAGTACAGGACTAATATTCATTGTCCTCCTCAATACTAGAGCAACCGGTATGAAGTTGCCTTTCTCGCTGTAGATAACTTCCTCCTTAGATAGCTTAGTCTATTCGTCATCCTTCGACTCCTCTACTTCCTCATCAGTACTATTGACCTCAATGGTCAACACCTCGCTTCTAATCACCATTGTTCGCCTATTTGAATACTGAGCGACTATGTGTCTAAATCCTTGGCATTTGAAACACTTGATCTCATTTGTCTTCCTCCCTAAACTCTAGCCTTTCTCGAACTTCCTTGGTGATTCCTTCTCTTCTACTCAGGTAGTCTAAGTAGGTCAGGTTTTAGTAACCTTGCTCGATTCTGTTCATATAGGTCTACTAAAAAAAGGTTAGCTACTGTAAGGACGGTTGACGGGTAGTTGAAATCTTCCTATTCCACGCCTTTCTATCCTTTGGGCGACTCTGATTGCATCATCGAACGTTCTAATGTCTAAGGTTTCCAAGACATCCCCAATCTTCAATCCACCAATGAATCAAGATACAGTTCGATCTTCTAGCTCCACAACCTACCAAATCATTAGCATTTGGAACTCCTTAACGTAAGCATCCACACTCGATCCTCCTTGTCTCAGTTTTTGCAGTCTCTTGAAGACATCCTATAAATAATAGCTCAGCATGAACCTTCTCCACATAACTCTCTTCATGTCATCCTAACTCCTAATCGCTCGTTCTCCTTCCCTTCTTTTGGTAGCTTGCAAGTTCTTCCACCATAAGGCAGCATAGCTAGCAAACTCCAACATAGCTAGCCTAACCTTTGTATTTTTTGGGCACTTCATAGCATTCAAACTGCTTTTCAATATGATCTACCCAATCTAGGTAGTCCTTGGTATCACTACTTCTAGAGAAACTTAGAATACGTATCCTTAATCCCTCGACTCTAAGGGTTCGTACATTCCTTTCCCTTGGTTCATAGTACTCCTCTACCTCGTCACCTCCTTCTGCTTCCTCCTCAATCTCTTCAAGCACCAGTCTTCGTCTAGCATCCCTACCAATTCCTTCAACTCGAGGTAGTTGAGTTAAGGCGTTATCTTAGCCAAACTAACCATTGCCTCGACCTTGCTTTTTACGTTCCCTCATGGGGCTATTTTTAGCTCGTTGTCTATCTTCTTAGATGACAGTCACCAGAATAGCTACCAGCTTAGTAAGCCTATCCAAGCGATCACCCACTGACTAAGGTGAGAAGCTTGCTTCGTGTCCCTGACCATGTCATGTACTACTTTCTTGGTTTCCCAAAGTCCCTTGTACACTTAAATTTGACATTGATGTTTACTTCACAATGATAACTTCACAACAAACATAGAGTCAACCACACTCTGTTTTAGTATAAAAAAAAATAGGGGAAAATAGAGTACAAAACACTTCTCACTACTAAACTTCAAATCTAATAATAGAACCGCAATCACACGAGAGCAACGACAAACTATTAAAAGAACACAATAACAAGATCTAACTTCGAACGTAGCTAATCTCTAATACTAAGATGATACAGACTCGTGGATAAACATACGAACCCAATATCACATGTAATCAAAGGGGATGAGTCCAAGCCATAAGATGGCCTGAAAAGTAAATGATAGTCGAAGGAGAGCAATGAGTCTCATATACCGATGCTAGATATGACGCATCGACTTCTCATACGAGTTTAGGTCGCACTTGATATGACGTACCAGTGTGGCTAAAGGTCACTCACCACTAGTCCACGCTCGAATGGGCTAGATAAGAGTAGTTAAAGAGTAAGAGGACACTTAGCTCAAGAGAAGGTAAAAAGTCCAATGTATTCTTCTGTATATCTTCTTGCGGCTGTTACATTATGTAACTATTTATAATACCCTGTTAAGGTAAGTTCTATGTTACAAATAATTACAAAAATGAATTCCTCTTTGCTAAATAAAAAGGAAATTATGATACAGAGATACACAAAATCATGTACAGCGAACGTCATTTGTCAGAAATGATAGTACGGTTGTCAATAAGGATAGTGTTGTGATTCTAACAGTATTGTAGTCCAAGCAAGGGTAGGCCTCTATTCAAGCCTATTCGGTGTTAGAAGGGCTGGACTGTGGTTCATTTAGGGATGGCTCATCTTAGGTTTGCCTCGAAGGGTCAGCTCCTAAGAGTCTCGGTCGACTTCGGCATAGTAAAGATTGCTGTACTCATATTTGGCACTTGGACTATGTTTTAGTAGAGGGTTCGGCTCGGTATGCTGGTTGATCACCTTGGCAATATCTTAAATAGCATGGAGAGCAAAGTAACTTGGTAGATTAGACTAGGATAAGTACTACTCCTTGGCACTTAACTCATCTCGAATAGCTTAGTGAATCACTTGAGAGAGCTCTCGAGCTCAAAAGTGTGTAATTGGTCCTTGATCCTTATCATTATCCCTATCCAGCGTAAGATATTATCTTGATTTATCTAAAGATACGTTTTCTTAAAAATAATCCCCATAGATTCTTAATTCCATCTTAAGTAAAATGAGATTAAGTGTATTTCCCTAATATACCTAATGATAGGGATCAAGGATCGATCACTCACTCCCGAGCTCGAGGGCTTTCTCACATAGTCTACCAAGTTGTCCGTAGAGAGTTAAGCACCAAGGAGTAGTGTTTTCCCCAGTCCAATTTGTCAAGCTACTTCACTCTCTACACTATCCAAGAAGTTGCTGAGGTGATTAGCCTACACATAGTGCCGACCCCTCCTCGTACCCTAGTCTAAGCACTAAATAAGGAAAACAGCTAACTCTAGAGTGCCATAGCTGAGCTGACAACAGTAAAAGGTTGACCAGCCGAGGCTGACCCAAATGTGAGTTGCCCCCGATCTAACCCCTATACAACCCCAACCGTTAGGGTACTAAACTACGAACGTCAAACAACCTAATTAAAGGAGCACCCCCGCTCGGGTCACAATATTATTAAAATCGCAAACTGAGTAAAAAGCACACACATTGTCCTTTTTGATAACCGTACTGTCCTTTCTGGCAAAGGACGTTCTCTTACACAATTTCATTTCCCTGTAAATTATTCTCCTTTTTGTTTCGCCATTAAGGATCCATTCTTTGTAATTTTTGTAACTTAGGACTTGGCCTAATAAGGTACTATTAATACTTGCATAATGTAATAGCCGCATAGTCAATATACATAGAAGAATACACTAAACTTTTTATTCTCTCTTAAGCTAAGTGTCCTTTTTACTTACTCTTAAGCTACTCCCATCTAGCCCATTCAAGCATAGACTAATGGCAAGTGACCTCCAGCCATACTTATGCGTTATATCAAGCGTGACTCAAGCTCGTATGTGGGATTGGTGCATCATATCCATCTTTGGTGCACAAAAATCATTGCTCATCCCTTGACTATCATTTACTTTTCAAGCCATCTCACGGCTTGAACCCACCTTCTTTGGTTACGCATGATATTGAGTCCGTGTGTTCATCCATGAATTCATATCAACCAATCTAGTAGAGCTAAGCCTTGTTTACTTCAAATCTGATATGTGTTAATTTTCAACGTTACTCTTCCATACTAACTATCTGAATAACCTTCTTAAGAGTATCGGTCTTCTTTTCTTCGAAGTATTTGAATAAGTTTCTGAAATGCTGCATCGATTCTTCTTATAAAAGCTTTTGAAACATTCTTTGAAGATTTTCGAACTTATCTCTTTTTCAATCAATTCAGACCTTTTGAATAACTTTCTAAAAATAACTCAACTTGCAATTTTAAACTTTCTAAAGAACTGTCTGAATACCTGCACACTTATTAATACGTTAATAAAAACTTATAACATGTTTTGTTATCATAAAAAAGAAATTAAGAGACTTGACATTCTCCCCCTTTTTTTATGATGACAAAACATTGTATAAAAATATAATGAATATAAAATTATTAAACCTCTTTTTGAAATTATATTTTTATATACCATTCCTCTCCCCCTTTTTGTTATCCTATAAAAACAATCATATGTTTTCATAACAAAGATTCTAAAAACTTTTATCCCCATTTTTCTTATGAGAAGATAACCAATTTTTATAAAGGAAAAATAGATGATAACACTTCTCCCCCTTAATAAAATAGATCAAAGCCATGTTTTTCTTAAAATGAAACAAATTTCAACATCTTTCTTTCTCTCCTTATAAAAATATCTTTTAGAAAAAGAGTTCCCCCTCAAAATGATACCGATCATTTTTTATGATTAATAATGAAATAGAATATGTACAAAACATGAAAAGTAAAATAAAATAAAAAAATAAAATAAGATTACTAAGTCCATTAATATCATTCATTCCATACTTTCATTTCCAATGACGCATTATTGATTAAGAATTATCTCCAATTAAATTTTGCCTCTTGACCTATAACTACTAAAAGAACAATTAGACGTTCTTAGGAACCCAAACAAGCTTAGGTCCTCTAAAATTCAAGCTCGTTATATTATTGATTAAGAATTATCTCTAATATGACCTAACTTATTATAGAGGAAACATGCATAGGGAGAAGAATAATCATATCTGTTACTTACAGTACGCCTTTGTTTTTGGTTTGGTAGTCTCTAACATACTCTCTGTGCAGTCTTCTATTATACATTTCGAAAAGATACTTATCGTTGTTTTAAGAATATTGACTATTATACCTTCTGATAGGTTCAATCATTTTTCCTTTATCTTTTTTTTTTTTAATGTTTCTTAATTTTCATTTTTGATTTGACAAACACTATTTCTATTTTGTTTTAGATGTATCTCCAAATTCGAAACTAAGTCCAAATTTTGAATTATCTATTCTTTGACTAGAAATTAACATTTGTAACTTTTTATCAATTTCATCAAACTTTTGAAACGTGTTTTTGATTGAGTTAGATAAATCCTCTATACGATTTTTTAAACTTTTGACCTCTTCTTTCAAAGTAAGATTTTCATTTACGAAAGCTTCACAAGCAACATGTAACCTTTCAAAGTCATTTTTCAAAAAAATCATTTTCATTAACCAAAAGATTGTCCATTTGAATGAGAGCTTGTTTTTCATTCTTCAAAGCCTTATTTTCATTTTTAACTTTTGAAATTTTATCATTAGCTTTTGAAAGTGTTTTTAATAATTTATTGATTTCAACATAAATATCATCGAGTATATAATCTTTATCAGATTTAAATTCAAATTCAAAACTTACTTTAAAGTGTGCCATCAGACATAAATTTGCTTCATCAACTTTATCATTCAAACCTTTTTCCTCAAACTCTAACTCGTCTAAATTACTCCATGTTGCTAGCAAGCCTTTTTGGTTCTTTTTATATTTACAGAGCTTTTTCAAAAGCAGTGAACACTAGTACTTAATGTGCCCAATCTTTTTGCATAACAAACAACTTCCTTCTTTTCTTTAGCACCATTTCCTGCATCATTTTGATTCTTGTTAGATTTAAAACTATTAGAGTTATATGATTTTTTATCTCTTTTCTTAAGCAATCTATTCAAACGTCTTGCTAACCATGTGATCTCTTCATCATCATCATCATCAAATGAATCATCATTATTTGAATCAACTTCTACTTCTTTAGCCTTAAATGCTATAGTTTTCTTCTTCACATCTTTTGAAGTACTCTTTGATTTAAGAAAATCAGTTTCATGCGCCATATGTTTACCACACAATTGGCTTAAGGTTAGCCTCTTCAAATCACAAGCTTCTTCTATGGCAGTTTTCTTTGCATTTCAAATTTTAGGAAGGATCCTTAGCATCTTACATATCGTATCTACATCATCAATTGTTTTGCCAAGAGAAGACAATTCATTAGTTATAGCAGTGAATCTACAAAAAGAGTCCTTGATCTCTTCACTAGAAAGGATTCGATAGGTTTCATATTATTGAACCAGCAAATTGATTCTTGGTTACTTAATTGTCTCTGTGTCTTCAAAAGTTTATACTAAGGTATCACAAATATCTTTAGCTGTAGCACAAAAAACAATTAGATAAAATTCTGATCATGTAATAGTACTCAAAAGTAAGTCTTAGCCATTGAATTAAGTTAGACTTTTGGAGATATCATCATTTGTTGTAACAATGACTGAAACTTTAAGATCTCCTATTGAGATGATTTACCAAGCTTGATAGTTTGATGCTTTCACATAAGTCTACATCTTGAATTTCCAATAGGAAAAGTTAGTTCCATAAAAAAATGATGTCTTACCAAGTTGAATTGTTAAACTACTACTTGGTTCAATCTTAAACTCTAGAAGATTTTAGAGCGAACTCTAATACCAATTGTTAGTCCCATATAAGATATCAAAGAGGGAAGGGGGGGAGTAAATTGATATCTTTAAAATTTTTGAAACTTTTTTAATATATGTTGACAATAACCCTCTTAATAACTTAATTTGATGAATAGTGTTACTTTAATAATTCAATGAAAATAACATAAATTAAAAGAGACAAGGAGAAGAATATTAGGCTCAGGATTTATAGAGCTTTGGCTTTCTGCTTACTGCTCTCTTCGAACTCTACTGTTAGGGACTCAGTTTATTTCACTAATGCCATTTCACTTGATCTACTAAATCAAAATCATAAGAAGCTTACAAGAATTTGCCACACAACGGCTTCACAATATTCTACTTTACCTATCTAGCCTTTTTACAATCAAGCTAATTACAGTTTTACGAAGTATAATCTAACTTCTCTCAATACTCAAACAACAAATAAAGTTTACAAATTATAAGTGAGAACAACAATAAAAATCTCAAATAATTTTTCACAAAAATAGAAATGATGATTGATGAATAAATCGCTTCAGTTGAACTTTCTAAAGAAATATCTAAGAAACATCCTATGCTCTTTCAAATGGTAGAAATTGACTACGTTTAAGGTGTAACAAATGTATTTTTATCTTTCTTAGAAACATGTTTAACACTTTGAATCCTTTCTCATTTTTATACTAGAGCCTTCCATCAGTTAATTTATTGCAAATTATCTTTAATTTATGTTTATCCATATTTATCATTAAAGATAATCAATAGATATTTTTAGAAAAAATCTTAGAGTTTTAAATTTAATCCTGATCTTATAATCTCATCTCCGTCATATATACTTGATCAAGAATCTCCATATAAGCTTCAGATTTAAAATTGAAATCCCACACAATATGAAACCAACCTTATCCTTATCCAATGTAATATATTATCTTGATTTATCCAAAGACACATTCACTTAAAAATAATCCCTATGGATTCTTAATTCCATCTTAAGTGTAATAGGATTAAATGTGTTTCCCTAATACACTTAATCTAGTTAAGCTAAGCCTTGTTTACTTCAAATCTTATATGTATTAATTTTCAACATTACTCTTCCAAACTAACTGTCTGAATAACCTTTTGAAGAGTATCGATGTTATTTTCTTCAAAGTCTCTGAATAAGTTTCTAAAATGCTATATCGATTCTTCTTATAAAAACTTCTGAAACATTCTCTAAAAATTTTCAGACTTGTCTTCTTTTCAATCAATTTAGACGTTCTGAATAACTTTATGAAAATGACTCAATTTGCAATTTTAAACTTTTTGAAGAACTATCTAAATACAGGTACGCTTGTTAATACATTAATAAAAACTTATGACATGTTTTGTTATCATAAAAAACAAATCAAGAGATTTAACATCATATGGATTTGTAGATGAACATACAAACTCAATATCACGCATAACCAAAAGGATAAGTCCAAGCTACAAGATGGCTTGAAAAGTAAATGATAGTCAAAGGTAAGTAAGGGGTTCCTATGCACCGATGAAGGATATGACACACCAACCCCTCATACGAACTTAGGTTACACTTAATATGATACGCAAGTATTGCTGGAGGTCACTCACCATTAGTCTACGCTTGAATGGGCCAGATAAGAGTAACTCAAGAGTAAGTAAGAGGACACATAGCTCAAAAGAGCATAAAAAGTTTTGTGTATTCTTGTATGTATTCTCTTTTGCGGCTATTACATTATGTGACTATTTATAGTACCTTATTAGGGAAAGTTTTACGTTACAAATAATTACAAAAATGAATTCCTATTTGCTAAATAAAAGGAAAATACTTTATAAGGAAAACAGGAAATCATGCACCGTGAACGCCATTTGTCAAAAGGTTAGTACAGTTGTTAGAAACGATAGTGTGTGTATGTTTCCACTCTACAATTCTAATAATAGCATAATCCAAGCAAGGGTAGACTTCTATTCGACATTGAAGGGGCTGGGCTAGGGTTGGCTCAAGGACGGCTCATAGTGGTTGGCCTCGGATGGTCAACTCCTAACAATTATCAACTCGGCCTCGGTACTACTAAGATTGCTATATTTAGATTTGGCACTTGAACTAGTGCACAGCAAAGGGTTTGGTTTGGCACGTCGGTTGGTCACTTCGGCAACGCTTTGGATAGCATTGAGAGCAAAGTAGCTCGATAGATTGGAATGAAGCAAGCACTGTGCCTTGGCACTTAACTCACCTTGGACAACTCAGTGAACCACTTGAGATAGCCCTCAAGCTTAAGAGCGTATAATCAATCCTTGATCCCTATCATCCTCTTTGGGTTGTTTGAGATTTAGGATCAAATCTAGTTTAGGTTCAAGTTGCTCGTCTTTGGGAGTGTAAGGTTAGAGGTCAACAATGTTGAAAGAATCTGAAACGCCGCATCCTTCAGGTAATTCAATCCTATAGGCATTAAGATTTATCTTTTCAAGCATTTTGAAAGGTCTACTGGCTCTAGGAGACAACTTACACCTCCTCAAGTTTGAGAATCATTCCTTACTGAGGTGTATCTAAACCAAATTGCCTGGTTGAAATTCTCTCTTCCTCCATCCTCAGCATCGCTTCTCAAGCTTAATATTAGCTCAACCCAGTTGCTCTACAACCTTTTGGTACATGGCTTTAATGGCCTCAACTTTCTCAATTGCTGGCCTATCATCATCAAGCATCAGTTAAGGTGCTTAGTCTAATGGCAGTTCAAGGTTGAACCCATAAGCAACCTTGAATAGAGACATGCTTGTTACACTATAGGCGGTCTTGTTGTAGATAAACTCAATGATAGGTAGACATAGATCCCAATCAGTCGTATTTCATCTGATAACAACTCGTAAAAAAGTTCCTACGGTTCTATTAACAACTTCAATCTGTCCATCGGTCTGTAGGTGGTAAGACATGATGTACAGTAGCTTAGGTCCCATTCGCCTCCACAACATCCTCCAAAAGTAGCTCATGAACTTAGGGTCTCAGTTTGAAACAATGGTCCTAGGAATTCCGTGCAGCTTGATTACTTCCTATAAGAAAAGAAAAGAGATAGCCGAAGTGTCGTTAGTTTTGAAAAAGGGCATGAAATGTACCATCTTGTTAAATCGATCCATAAACACCATGTTGGAGTCCTTCACTCAGGATGTTCTCGGTAATCCTAACATGAAGTCCATAATCAGCTTGAACCATGGTTAGGTCAAGATCAGCAAGGGTTGGTAGTGTCTTTGCTCGACTCAACTCTTCGCTTTTCGACAAGTCATACACTTTTCCAATATGGATTGGACATCTCTCTTCATCCTTAGCCAAAAGAATCTGGAGGATAGTATCTCATAAGTTCGGCACTAGCCAAAGTATCCTATCAATCCCCTTCCATGCGCCTCACACACTAGCAATTCTCGCGTAAAACAAGTTGAGATACATAGCCTTCTCTTTCTAAATAAGTATCCGTCCTCCCTATGATAGTCATCCAATGTCTATCCTTCCTCACAACGAACGTAGATAGGACCAAAGTGAGGGTCCTTAGCATACAAATTCTTGATGGTTGAAAAATGAAGTAGTCTTGTCTGTAGCTCAATCAGAAAGGTATGCCGTCTTGACAAGGCATTAGCCACTACATTATTCTTTCCGTTCTTATATTTTACAACATAAGAAAAACCCTCCATGAACTCAACCCACTCATCTTGTCTCCAAGTCAACTTTGGTTGGCTCTTAAGATGTCTTAAGGATTCATGATTGGTGTAGATCACAAATTCCTTAGATAGCAGATAGTATAGCCATACTGTTAGGGCTCAAACTAAGGAGTAGAACTCTTGGTCATAGACAAAATAGTTGAGTGTGGTTCCTCAAAGTTTCTTGCTAAAGTAAGCAATAGGTCAGCCTTCTTCCATCAACACAACACCTATGCCTAATTCGGATGTATCACTCTCTACTTTAAACACCTTATTGAAGCTCGATAGAGCTAAGAGGGGGGCTGCAGTTAGCTTCTCCTTCACATCCTCAAAATTCCTCCTCTCTTTCTTTCCTCATCTGAATTCAACATTCTTCTTTAAGAGTTTGATGAGTGAGGCCATGATGGTACTGAAATTCTTTATGAATCGGTGATAGAATGATGCCAGACTATGCAAACTTCTCACATTGATAGAACAGGTTGGCTCATGCCATTCTATGATCGCTCTTATTTTCTCTTCATCAACTCGGATGCCTTCTCTACTCACAACAAATCCCAAGAAGATCACCTTGGAACGGCAAAAATTGTACTTCTTCATATTAGCGTAAGCTATTCAACTCAAAGTTTTGCAAGCACTTGTTAGAGATACTCTCGATGAGTCTTTAGGTTAGGACTATACATTAAAATGTCATCAAAATAAACTATAACAAACTTTCCCAGTAATTCTTAGAGCACATGATTCATAAGCCGCATGAATGTGTTCGACGCATTAGACAATCCAAATGGCATGATAAGCCATTCGTATAAACCATGTCATGTCTTGAATGCGATCTTCTACTCATCGCCTTCACGCATTCGAATTTGGTGGTATCCAAATTTGAGGTCAATCTTGGAGAATACTCTTGCTCCACTTAATTCATATAACATGTCATCAAGCCTAGGTATGGGATACCTATACTTGATGGTGATTTGATTGTTTGCTCGGCTATCCACATACATCCTCTAAGACCCATCCTTCTTCAGCACTAATAAGGCCGAAATGGGACAGGGACTAAGGGACTCACATACATAACCTTTCTCCATAAGGTCATCCACTTGCCTCTATAGCTTGATAGCATATTCGTGGTTTAACCCAAAGGTAAGCTTGTTCAGTAGTATAGCTCCTAACTGTAGGTCAATTGCATGCTTAACACCTCGAATTAAGTGCAGGCCATTTAGTAGCTCTTCTAGAAACAGATTGGCAAATTCTTCCAATAGGGTTTTTACTTTGGTTGGCAACTCTTCCTCTTCAAGTCTCATCTCTAGAAGCCTCCTGACAAGCAAATAGGTCAGTTGCACTAGCTCCATTTCTCTTTTCAATTTAGCTCGAGTCAATACCAAAGTCTCTTTCCTCAAGGTTCGGCTAAGCTGGGATTGCATGACTTTCACTTGCTCAGCAGTCATGGGACTCAATTTCACCCTTCTTCCTTCATGTTCCATAGAACACGAGTTCCTCTTGCCATCATACATAATTGATCGATCAACCATCCATGGTCGTCCAAGTATAAAGTAAGACACACTCATTGCAAACCCTACCTTTAGCAGGCTTATGATTTGACTAAGAGTACTTCCTGAACGTTCCCAAGGATCAACTAAACTAAGAACTCAAGTTTACAGTTAGAAACGAACTTATCTTTCCAATTCGAAAGCCTATTATCGATAAAACCTAAACTTGAAAAACTAGGAGCTCTAAAGTCACTTGAGACTCTAAACCCTACAACAATTAAAGACTTTTAACCCTAAGTGACTAATCGATAATTTAATTTAAATAATTTCATTCAACTCTAGAAAATTTCACAATTTTATAAGAATTGAATCATAATTTACAAAACAATGCAAGAAGTAAATCCTAAAACAATTTCCTATAAGACAATACCCTTATCTTCATGCCTAAGTCTTACATATAAATAAGTAGACCAACCAATCACCTTAGATGACTTATCAATTGAAAGTTAGAATCATTTATCAATTGATAACTGATCAAAATCTAGTGATAAGACACTTTCCTTATCACCCCTAATTTCACATGCTTAACTTTAATAAATAAGACAAGACAATTCCATACCTTAAAGGACACCCAATGGCCAGTTTGAACAAGCAAGGAAGGGGGGGGCATACTCTTGTCTTTTATCCGTCAATCACTTTATCTTACACACCACTATTCACTCCTTAATGCTTACATCATCAATAGTTGTAATTATTGACTTTTGTATATGTTACAAGACAACAATTTCAAGCTTCTTAAACACACCATCACCCTATTCCCCAACTGGCCACTTTTTCTTATATTCCTCTCACTTTCAATTTCATTTTCACTTCCTTTTTCTCTCACTTGAAAACCAATGCAAAAGTGGAAACAACCATACCCACAAATCCTTCACTTTGCCGCTACTTTCAAGCACACTCACACTTATACTCACAGCACATTCAAGTTTTTATTGTGTCCTTTTCCTACATTTAAGCTTCTTTAAGACCCTTAGAACATTCCACAAACTCCACTTCAAAGGATCCAATAGCTCGGGTTTCAAAAAGGTAAAAAATGAGGAAGTAAGATAAAGAGCATAAGTGGAACCTTTATGCACAACCACCATACTTTTGCTTTGTGGACGAGTAAGTATATCTTTGTGTTAGTAGGTTAGTATTCATGTTAGGAGGTTATGATTTCTTGAAGATATGAGTATGATCATAAGTGGTTATAACATCAAAGACCACCCTAAGAAACAAACTCATGAAACCCTTACATGAAGTTGCAATATGAGCATGTAAAGTTAGTGTTTTGTAGAGATACTTGTTTAACACTTTAAATGGAAGATTTTAAGATGAGAAAATCTTGAAACAAGAACATGAATGAAAGAGGATCACGCTGGACATGAGGATTCAAGGGTCATTTGGATGTTGATTTCTTTTCTATTAAGTTAAACATGCTCAAATCTAGACTTAGGTTAAGGAAAAATTCATCACATAAAGTTTCGTGAGTAAACCAATTTTGTAAGACATAAGCTATGATGTGGAAGTTATAATAAGTATGAGATCTACTATTTTCATAAAAAGTATGAGTCAAATAACCCTCTCATGGAAAAGAAGTCAACATAAGATTTGAATACAAGTAACCTAGGTTCATGATCTAACACTTAAACTTAAGAAAATGATGAAACAAGTTGGAAAGCCAAGTCAGAAACTCTCATATTGAAACCGACCAGATCTGGAAAATCCTTAAAAGACACTTAAAAAAATGATAAAAGTAAGTAAATAAAGTGAAAAAACCAACCAAGGCAAGTATGATAAGTATATTAAGCTTAAGATTTAAAACCGAGCTTAAAACTTCCAAAACAGGCCTCATACACCAAGTTAAACTACCATTAAATTTCTAACCAGCAACTTGACACATCAATAAGAGTTGTTTTAAGACTCTCAAGAAACCCACAAGACACTTCATAAGCCCAACAAAGTAGCTAAATTTAAGTTGGATAAAAAACAAGCTCATTTGACAATTTAAGCCCACTTAAGAGCCCAAGAAGTGATTGATAACCTTAGGAGTGTAAATTAAAGTTACAAATTTGACCTTAAGGAATATTTTGAGCTTAGAAGGAAATCTTAAGACCAAGCCCAAAGGATTTCCCAAGTTACCAAAAAGCCTATTAACCAAATAAAGCCCAAAAGCACTCCAAATCATAAGGATCGCTACTGTTCTAACCAATGGATAGATTTGCGTACCTCATTTCAAAAATCTAACCTCACCATATTAAAATACACTCGAAAACGATGAAGATTGACTATAAGATCATAAAAATAGGATTTAAAACGAAAAAGTCATACGCTATTGAACTTTTAAGTAAAACTAGGAAAATATACGAAAACTAGTCGAAAGTATAACTTAATGGGATTTTAGCTTAGTTTCCTAAGTTTATTTCAATTCCTTATAGTATTATGATTTCAATGACCAAGGGATACTGCATACGGAGACAACTTGCCCCCAAACTACTTTGACTAACCGCATGGCGGAGTGAGTAAATTCCCGATAACTCTGTACTTGATTTTGCTTGTAGAATAGATACACCTAAACTTATATATATATATATATTTGGATGCTTGTAGGATATGGGAAATGCATATGTATGAATTTGCAAATGGATGCTATGGCTTGTTAATTATATAATAATGGGAATTGTTTGTGATAATTTATACATGCGATTATATAGAATGAAATTGTCTGATCACCCTAAAAATCAAGTTAACCACTTATACAATTAAGAAATTAAATGAATCATGCATTCCCCATAATTGTATTCGAATAACACTGACTGCCGCTTCATGCAAAAAATAGGAAGGGACTCACAAAAGGAAGGGCCTCCTATAAGATTGGGCACTAGTTATGTCATCATTTTTATTGAGTCTCTATCTTAAGCTAATGGGCTTATTAGACACCGAGAGATACCAACCGTCGGTGAGGGGCCATATCTTGTGGCTTCTACTTAAGGCGTATGATTGTGGATTGTAGAAGCCACCACATCGCTAGACTTGGGATTTTAAAAAAATATATGATTTGTTATTTGGTAAAGAAAGTACATACATATATATATATATAGTTTTGTTTTGGCTTAGGGACAATAGTGCAAATAAAATAAAACCCAAGGTCTAGAACTCGAATTTTGGTTTAGGTTGGTTAATTATCTCCAAACCCCAATTACAGGGGGCATAATTCTGAGTCGTATGCAGTTCCTAAGCCACTACATATGTTGTTTAGTATACTGATTGTTCATGTATTCATATGATTATGCATCTAATAAATTTTTACCATATGGTACTTACAAGGGTATTTATCTCACTAAGCTTAAGCTTACCACCTAATAGATTTCTTTTGTTACAGGAAAAACTTTTCACTAATCCGAGCTAAGGCATGCTTGTGGTAAGTCTCGTGTAGGGACAAGTTAGAGCGATCAGGGAGCGAAGAGGAAATTTTGTAATAGATTTGTAGATAACTAGTTACTTTTATATTTTTGTTTATAACATAGATTAAAATTTCTAATGCAATTCCCTTATGAACTATATTTGTTTGTAATATTCTTTTGGTGTGGGTCTTACGAGTCCACACGACTAGTTAATTTATACCATAGAAGTAATCTTAGTTAAATTGCTCTATATTACTTATCTATGGACCTGGTGATAACGTATAGTAGAAGGAGCCTTGTGTGTCATCTGAAAGGCCTGCGATCAATAAGGAGGTTGATAGTAGACCTTTGTATGACACACGGTGACCTACCACAACAACGATACTATTGGGTTATGATACTCATAAGCAGTACATCACAAAGCACTTCATCTTAATACTTGCTAATGCAAATTAACACAGACACCTATTTGTTCACTTGTAGAGCTCCCTTATCACTAAGCTAATGAAGCTTGTAAGGTTTTGGGTAGGGTATAGCCGACAATTTTAGCTACTGGACCATAAATGCAGAGGCTACATTGGTGCTGCTCCCACTATCTACAATCAGTGCGCATAGTGATTCATTCACCTTGCATCCAATATGGATGAGATTTTCTCTCTACTCATCTTTAAGCACAGAGCTGACACTCATTGTTCTCCTCAACACTAGAGCGATCGGCGTGAAGTTCCCTTCCTCGCTCTAGATGACTTCCTCATCGGATGGCTCAGCCTGTCCATCTTCTTTCAGCTCCTCCACTTCTTCATCAATACTATCAACCTCAATAGTTAGCGCTCGCCTCAAATCACCATCATTCACCTATTTGAAACACTTGATCTCATTCGTCTTTTTCCTCAAACTCTGGCCTTTTCTCAAACTTCCTTAGGGTTCCTTCTCCTCGACTCGGATAATATGAGCAGGCCAGGTCTGATTGGCTTTGCTTAGTTCCATTTGCATAGGTCTACTCAAAATAGGTCAATTATTGCCAGGACAATTAACGGGTGGTCAGAATCTTCTCGTTCGATGCCTTTCTATCCTCTAAACAGCTCGAATTGCATCATCAAGCGTTCTTACATCCAACATTTCTAGAACATCTCGAATCTCATACTTCAATCCGCTAATGAATCGAGACACAGTTCGGTCTTCAAGCTCTATGACTTTGCATCGGATCATTTGCATATGGAATTCTTTAATGTAAGCATCCACAATCAATCCTCCTTGCCTCAATTCTTGCTGTCTCTTGAAGGCATCCTGCAAATAATAACTTGACACGGACCTTCTCCACATAACTCTCTTCATATCATCCCAACTCTTATTTTCCCGTTCACCTTCCTTTCTTCTAGTAACTTGCAAGTTCTTACACCATAAGGCAACATAACTAGTGAATTCCAACACAATAAGCCTAACTTTCGCATTATTGGGCACTTTGTGGCAATCAAACTACTTTTCAATCCTATTTACCCAATCTAGGTAGTCCTTGGTATCACCACTACAAGAGAAACTCCGAATACGCATCCTCAATCCTTCAACTCTAAGGGCTCATGCATTTCTTTCCTCAAGCTCATAGTACTCCTCTACTTCGTTAGTTCCTTCTACTTCCTCCTTAATCTCATCAAGCATTAACTTTTGTCTAGTGTCCCCACCAACTCCTTCAGCTCAGGGTAGTTAAGCTGGGGCGTTAACTCGGCCAAATTGTCTATTGCCTCATTGCTACTGTTCACGTTCCTTAGTAAAGCTATTTCTAGTTCATTGCCTATCTTCTTTAATAACAATCACTAGGTTAGCTACTAAGCCGGTAAGCCTATCCAAGTGGTCACCCACTGATTGAGGTGAGAAGATTTCTTCTTGCCCTTGGCCATGTTGAGTACCACTTTCTTAGTTTCTTAAAGTTCCTTGCACACTTGAATCCAACATTAATGGTTACTTCATATTAACAATTTCACAATAAACATACACTCAACCACACTCTGTTTTGGTGTATCGAAAATAGGAGAAAATAGAGTATGAAAAACTTCTCAACTAATAAACTTCAAAACTAACAATAGAATCACTGTCATACGAGAAGGGTGACAATCTATTAAAAGAACACAGTAGCAAAATACAACTTCGAACATAGCTAAGCTTTGATACCAAGATGATACGGTTCCATGGATGAACACACAAACCCAATATCACATGTAACCAAAGGTATGGGTCCAAGCCACAAGATGGCTTAAAAAGTAAATGATAGTCGAAGGTGAGCAAGGAGTTCCCATGCACCAACGAAGGATATGATACACCAACACCTCACATAAGCTTAAGTCACACTTGATATGACGCACAAATACGGCTAGAGGTCACTCGCCACTAGTCCACACTCGAATGGGCTAGATAAGAGTAGCTCAAGAGTAAGCAAGAGGATACTTAGCTCAAGAGAGGGTAAAAGATTTTGTATATTCCTCTATATATTCTCTTTTGTGGCTGTTATACTATGTGACTATTTATAGTACCTTGTTGAGGCAATTTTACGTTACAAATAATTACAAAAATGAATTCCTATTTGCTAAATAAAAGGAAAATAATTTATAGGAAAAACACAAAATCATGCACAGTAAACATCATTTGTTAGAAAGGTTAGTACGATTGTCAAAAAGGATAGTGCATGCGCGTTTTCACTCGTCCATTTTGACAATAATGTGATCCAAGTAGGGGTAACCCTCTATTCCGGTCTGTTCGGCGTCAAAAGGGGCTGGACTAGGGTTAGCTCAAGGACAGCTCACAGTAGGGTCGACCTCAAATGGTAAACTCTTAACAATTATCAGCTCGACCTCGATACTACAGAGATTGTTGTATTTAGATTTGGCACTTAAACTAGTGTACAATAGAGGGTTCGATTCGACATGTTGGCCGGTCACCTCAGTAACGGCTTAGATAGCATAGAGAGCAAAGTAGCTCGATAGATAGGACTAGGGAAAGCACTGCTCCTCGACACTTAACTCACTTCAGATAACTCAGTAGACCACCTAAGAGAGCCTTCGGGCTTGAGAGCGTGTAATTGGTCTTAATCCCTATCAAATGGATAATGGATCATAAATGTTCAAGGCATATGGTAGGGGGTGAATCGAAATTCACAACATTAGACTTGAAGGATGGAAGGAGTGTTAGCTCTAGAGAAAATCAAAAAACCCATATAGTAAGTGAAGGTAATAATCTCATCAACAAAGTCCTTACAATTTAAAATGTATTTCTAGTAAAAAACTTAAAGCATAACTTGCTTAGTATAAATCAACTATGTAATATTGGTTATAAGGTTACCTTTTTAGCTTCAAAGTGTTCTATTGAATGCATTAAGAGTGACTAAATTTGTTTTGAGAGGTATAGACAAGCAAAAATTTACAAAATCAAATTTGATATATTTACAAGTCCAATATCTTATCTATCCACTAAAAATAATAATAGTTAGTTGTGACATAGGAAGTTAGGGCATGCTAACATGAATATCTTATCGTAACTAACTAAACATGACCTTGTTAAAGGCCTACCAAAAATTATTTTTGATAAAAATAAAGTATGCTAACTATGTCAACAAGGCAAGTAAACAAAATCATCTTTTAAGTCAAAATAAGTCATTTTGACTTCTGGGCCACTCCAACTATTGCATATAGATTTATTTGGTCCAAATCAAACTTTAAGTTTGGGAGGGAAAAAATATACCTCAACCATTGTTGATGACTTCACTAAGTACAATTAGACCTTCTTCCTTGTAAGTAAGGACAAATCATACCATGGGTTATTGAAATATTACAAGGTCTAGAAAAAGGTTTTTCAATAGTCTCTATTAGAAGTGATCCTAAGGGGAAATTTGAAAATAATAAAATGGAAGAATTTTGTGATAAAAATAGCATAGAACATAGCTTCTCAACACCTAGAACTCTACAACACCTCAAACTTTACAATAAATAGAGTTGCCGAAAGGAAAAGTAGGACTCATAAAAATGGCAAGAACAATGCTTTTGAAAACAATTTACCTAAATTTTTGTATGCCCAAGCAGTGATTACTGCTTGTTATTTATCAAAATCAGTACTTATAAGGCCTATTTAAAAAAAAAAAAAACCACAATGAGCTTTAGAGAGTCAAAAAACCTAACATTGCTCATTTTCATCCATTTAAAACCAAATCCTTTATGCTTAATAATGGCAAGGATTAATTAGGTAAGTTTTATTCTAAATCTAATGAAGCTATATTTCTTAGTTATTCTTTAACTAGTAAAGCATATAGAGTACTCAATAAGAGAACCTTAGTAGTAGAAGAATTTATTCATGTGGTCTTTGATGATTAATTTGCATATATAGAGCCAAGTAATGAAATCAATAATGTGGATGCTCAATTGGATAATCTTAGTCTTGATAAGAACTCAAAAGATAAAGAAATCTCTAAAGAAGATCAAGAAATTGATCAACCTATTGTGAACTTGTCTAGAGAATGAAAGTTTATAAAAAATTACACTAAAAACTTGATTATAAGCAAGCCATCTAATAGGGTGCAAATTAGAGCTTTCCTAAGAAATCTAAGCGATGTGGTATTCCTATCTCAAGAAGAACTTAAGAATGTTAATGAAGCTTTAAAAGATGAATTTTTGTACAAGCTATACAAGAGGAGCTTAATCAATTCAAAAGAAATGACTTATGAGATCTTGAACCTAGGTTTAGTGATAGACCAATAATTGGATCAAAATAGGTATATAGAAACAAACTTGATGAAACTGGGATAATAACTATGAATAAGGCAAGAATGATAGCTAAAGGCTATAATCAAGAAGAAGGAATGGATTTTGACAGGACTTTTGCCTTAATTGTTAAGCTAAAAGCTATTAGGATACTCTTGGCCTTCGTTGCCTGTAAAGACTTCAAATTATTTCAAATGGATGTTAAGAATGCTTTTCTAAATGGCTACATTAAGGAAGAAGTATATGTAAAGCAACCATCAAGGTTTGAACATAATGAATTCCTCAATCATATATTTAAACTCAACGAATTACTCTATCTAAAGTTTGGTATGAAAGACTCAGTAACTTCTTGATAAATAATGGTTTTTTAAGAGGCAAATTGGATTGTTCAAATCTATATAGATGACATTGTGTTTGGAGCTACTAACATGGATCTAGTGGATGAGTTTTGTAGAATGCACGTAAAAAGAGTTTGAAATGAGCATGATAGGAGAAGTTAACTACTTTCGAGGTCTCTAAGTTAAACAAATTACAAATGGAACATTTATCAATCAAGCTAAGTACACTAGGGAGATCTTGAAGAGATTTAAAATGGATAATTGTAATACTGAGCCTACTCTAATGAACACCACCTTAATACTTGACAAAGATGAAAATAGCAAACTTATATGTGAAAAGTTGTATAGAGGCATGATCTCAATCTTGCCCTACAAAATCTCCCTTGCGTACGTTAAAATGCATCTTCAAGTACCTTACTAGCACCATTGAAATCAACTTGTGATATCCGAAGTTCATTTCTTTCAATGTTGTAGTGTACTCCAATGCCAACTTTGCCGATTGCAAAGTTAATTGGAAAAGCATAAGCAACACATGTCACCATGTTGGCAATTCATTAATGTCTTGGCATTTTAAGAAACAAAATTTCGTAACACTATCAACCACCACGGTCAAATATATAGATACTGGTAGTTGTTGTGCTTAAATCTTGTGGATGAAACAAACATTACATGACTATGGTTTTAAATATACTAATGCCTCAATTAGATATGATAACATAAGTGCAATCAATCTAATAAAGAATTCAATCCAACACTTAAGGACTAAGCATATTGAAATTAGGCACTACTTTATCCATAATTATGTTTAAAACAATGATTTATGCTTAGAATTTATAGATACAAACAATTAAATAGCAGATATATTCACAAAACCCTTGAGTAAAGATAGATTTTGCACATTAAAAAAAAAGAATTAAGAATGATCATGTAAGAAGAATGCCGAACACTTAAAGTACAAAGATAGTGATTTTAGCTAGAATTGACTTATCTAATGAACCAACTAGCTTACAATATGATATTAGTCATAAAAAAACATGATCATATAGGTTTCATGCATAAATCTTGACATTTGACTTGTTTTAGGCATATTTGAAGTTGATCATCATCATTTAGATTCATGCATGCACCATTTTGTCTTGGCGTGATTTCCATGCCTAAAACTAGTTCCCACATATTCTATTTTATTCATAGATTATGTTTATGCGGTCAAGTTAGTTAAAATTATGAGTTTGTGCAAATGTGCACTCTCTACACCTCAATTAGGACAATGCATGCTTTTAGGAACCTTAAAGGTTAAATTAACTTATTATGTGTTTCATGACTTATTCTTGCTCTTTTTATGATATATTGTGCATATTAAAGTTTAATGAAGGTACTTTCAAGAAATAAATAGAAGATTTAGGTAAATTTGATAAATTAGCTCAAGTTTATACATGCCCTTCGTATGATTTTGGCTAAACTTGGTCTTTGCACTTAAAATGCTACTCTAACATGATTTTCTATGCAATTAAACTTTGCTTAAGGTGACCATTTGGTAATCTCTTTACTTAATGCCCGAAATTTCTTAGTTTTGCACTTTTTTGATAAAATTGGACTTTACCCAATTTGGATAACAATTTGATTATTTTATAGCATTTCAAGTGTTTCTATAGGTTTTGGCAAAAAAGAAGAAGAAGAAGAAGAAGAAGTATTTCTATGAGTTTAGATTACTCCTACAGATCATATATAACTTGTTAGTAGCTTTTAAATTGCCTTTTGATGCAATTTTGGATCCATCGAAATTGATCTTTCGTCTTGTAATTAGTTTGCTGATTCTTTTGTAAAAAGCTGTAGAATTTATAGCTACCGATTAATTTGTAAGACCCTCCATTAGCTTAGAACCTTGTTATCTTTTTAAACTTAGGGCGATCAATCAATGGGCATCAAATCAATTGATCGATAGATTTTCTATTCTATCAATCGATCGCCTTTCCCTTGTAACAAATAGAACCTTCTACTTTAGATTGATCGATCGGTAAGCTTTGCACTGATCGATTGGTAAGCCACATTCTACCTTTAGATTAGTTTCCTCATGCAACCCTTTTTATTTCTCAAAACCCCACCTAGCGACCTCTCCATCCTAAACACTACTATCATTTATCACACACAAAATCACTCTCAAACTTATTTTTCCTTCACCAAAACACTCATACTCCTCTACATCAACCACTCTTCATCCCTTTTCTTCCAAGATCTTACATTTTCCCACTCACACAAACCTTAAAATTCCAACACCACCAACCATTCGTTGAAATTACTTAATGGCTCCAAGAACGGGTAAACCAACCAAAAAGATCGAAGCTTCCTACGATCGTAGCCTTTTTTTGAGTTCTTGCCATGCTGCTAGGTATGAAATTTTCAATGCCCTTTCTCCTCATGTTGATAGGGCTTATGAAAGAAAAGTTTTCCAAAATCTAGGATTGTTTATGATGCTGGGTGTTATGTCAAATAAGGTGTTTCAATTACAAGAGTATCCTAACCAAGTTCATAAGGAAGTCGCCAAGTTGTTTTATTGCAACTTAACAGATAGATTGGAAGAGAATGGTAACTTAGAAATTGGAATTGAACCAAATGATGAAGTTCGAAGAAAATTATACATGTATGTACATGGGAGTATGATTAAGATCGATAAAGATAATATTTGTGATTTGTTTGGCATTGAGATGGCCAAATTCGGCTTCATGAATGGTTTTGGTGGTAATGAGGTTAAGTATTACGATGTAGTTTTTGGAACTCATGGCATAGGTGAAAATTGGCACCATGAGAGAAATCTTAGAGCTGCTTGATTGCCACTCTAGCAATGAATCCTTAATCTTGTTTTAGTGGATAATTATTGCCCTAGAGCACGCCAACATCAAACCGTCACCTAGGGTGACCAATGGATACTATATTGTTTAATAAAGGATATCAAAATCAATTATTTTGATTTAGTATTCCAATGCTTTAAGAAAGTGACAAATGTCCCAAATAAGAGTATTCTTAAATTATCTTAGCTCATCACTCAATTGTTGGAAAGGAAAGCAGTTGAATTTCCTTCAGCCCCTAAAGTTTTCAAAGTCCTTAAATACAAAATGTCTAGCATTTCCTAAACCAAGTGGAAAAAGACAAGTGGTCGATGGGAAAGGAAAGATGGGGATCTCTCTCCACTACATGGTGGTGGTGAGATTAAGGAAGAAGCCTCTCTTTTGAATATTGATCAAATTGTGAGGGAGGGTGAGCCTAGTATTGCACACACTAGAGGTTGTAAAGCTTCACCAACATTAGATTACCATATATCTCCCTTTGACTTGACTGCACCACTTAAGACCTCACACCCATTTTGTCAATACGTAAAGAGTCGTTTCTCGTAACTCCACAATGAAGTCCAACACCTTTGAGAAGAAGTCCAAGAAGGTTTTTCCAATATCAACCACCACATCGATTTAGGTTTCAGTGGTTCAGCCTACTTCAAGCTCTTGTACCATTGTCCGACTTCCTCCTCTTTCAACAATGGATCTTAGGAGCACTTTATTAGTTTGTTGTTCCTTTTTGTTGTCATTAAAATTAGCCTTGATAGCTTTATTTTGTTATCTTTGTGAACTTAGCTTTTGGCCTCTCCATGTGTTTTTGGACTTATCCTCATTTTGTTAGATTTTTAACAATGAAATTTATGAACTTTACTTTGCTTGTTATTTAGTATTTATTGATTGTGTTTGATTAAGAAGTTGAGCTTGCTCCTTATAGTCAAGATTGGTATATGAACAATGGGTTTGAAAATTAACATTAAAATGTGTTGGAAGCTATGTTTACAATTGTTATATATTTGTACTTGAGTGATTCTTTTGTTTCTTATATGGGGCATATCCTAAGGCATAAGTGGGGATCATGCCAAATTTTCGACTTGCATGTCTCTTTTCTTTCACCACTTAGAATCTTTTCTTTTTACATGAGCCAAAGGGGGAGAAAGACTTCAAGTCATATAAGGAGTCTCTTTATCTTGGCAATCAATCAAGTTCAATATACAAATTGAAATTTTGAATATGTTATATTCTCCTTAAACTAATGCTTGCAAATTAAAATTCTCAACATTGTTCTTTAAATTGCAAATCTCTTTACATATGAATGCTTGATTAAGGAGGACTATTAGATTAAAGGGGAGTATATGAAAAGTATAAGTTATGTCCTCATAAAAAAAGGAGAGATTGTTAAACATTTTGGAATATATGATTTTGATGAGACAAAACTTAACTATAGTTAAAATCATTGATAATCTTGTAGTGCAATGAATTGGATAAATATCAAATTTAATAATTACATATTAAGGTGCTTTAAGGACAAAATTCTTGAATGGTTGTTAGTTGTGTATTGTGCTTGGTTTTGGCTTTTTGTTGATTTGTGTTATAGAAGACAACAAGAGGGAATCTGCAAAAACAAAGGCATACCGATTGATCAGTGTGCATATTAGTGATCCATCAGTAGCCTCCCTTTCACTCCTGCAACATTATGTATTGTGAAGTGAAGCATGGCAATAGAGTTGGTGATTAATTACTAGAAAGACAATGGGGGATTTTAGTGCTACCAATCGATTAGTAGCTTGTATTACGATTAATCAGTAATACTTTGAAACTAGCCATTGGCTATATTTAATGCAACAATTGGAAAAAATTGCAAGAGCTATTTATACTCCAACAACCCATCAAAGACTATAAAAAATCTAATATTCTTTTGTAAATTCTTAACATTCTCTTATGTTCTTGTAATCTTGTAATTGTGCTTTGTCTTGTTATCTTATTAAGGAGAAAATTAAGAGTGTAGTGTTAAAGTTTCATTATGTGCAAAACAATCATACAAAAGCACAATACTAGAAAGATTGAGATTATGCTTAAAGCATATATGAGTGATTATTGTGTATTTGAGAAGTAGTGTAAGCTCTTGATTGAACATTAAGTTATCGAGATCAATAAAATTGTGTGAAATCCTCAGTTGTAGGTAATTGATGCTTGTGGAGAGTAGGGGGCAATCCAAATCCCATGTTATATTCTATCATTTAGTTTGTGTATATTTATTCTTATTTTATCATTTAGTTTGTATATAATTATTGAATTTATTAGTAAAGTTTAAAGATGATACAAAATTTATCATTAATACTCAATTCACTACCCCCCTCTTAAGTATTAGCTTGATGTCTTTCGAGAGATAGTAAGAAGAACAAAATAATTATAAGATATGTTCTATTAGTAGTATGGAATGATGAAGAATTGGGGAAGTTGCTTGTAGGAGTTACAATTGCTTATAGGGTTGTTCTTCTAAACATAAAACCAATGCCTTTCAAAAGAAGACTACTGAGAAAGTTAGAAAGGAGCTCCTTCCTAGTCTTAAGCCACTAAGTCTCTTAAGAAAAGTTTCGACATTTTTCCTTTTTCAATGTAAAGGGTGTATTTCACATGATTTATAGATTAGTTTATGAAGTGTCCATTTTGGTGCCATATGACCTCTCGAAAAAATATTTTACATAAAATTTAATTATTTAATGTAAATTTTCAATTTAGTTATATTTTTCCATCATTGTCAACTCTTAATATAGGTTATATTTAACTAACTGAGTAGTTTAGCCAGTATCGAAATGCTTTAAGAAGATAGATTTGGCTTTTCTAGACTAAAGAAAATAAATGCTCTTTTATGTAGATTAAAGACAATTTACATTATGATTCTTTTTTCTTTTCAAATGGAGTTTTGTATGCTTTCATTTTAATGGCATGGATGCTTATAATTACTTTAAATTACATTTTTGAAGTTCCTATGGTTTCTCAATATAATAAAATATTTTTAGAGTGAATTTTATGGTATTTTTTTAAAAGACCTTTTTTTATAGATTCTTACCAGTTTACTATAATCATTTAATTTTTATTTTAGGCATCAAATTCACTATTTAAACTAAAATTTTAATATGGAAAAAAATCGTGTTTTAATTGTAATCATCACACCTTATATTTTGGGTTACTTTGTTTTTCTTTTCTTTCCTTTCCTTTTCATCAAGAATTGTTTATGTACATAACTTATTTCATGTTATCATGGTTTTATTGTGTTGTCATTGGTATAAGTACCATATTACAAACTTCAAGAATTCTATCATATATTTTTCTATTTTTGTAATGTTTCTTTTCACAATTTGAATATTTTAAAAAAAAAATATCATATTACAATATAGCACATATAATGATCAAGGTAATGATGATGATTAAAACATCTATATTATTAAAGCAATTTTGTTTGGTTGGGGCATGCATGGTTGTTGTTGTTTAGTTGGTGTCTTTTCTAATCTAGTCAATTCCCTTCTTTTGATTTGCCTCACTTCATCTTTTCCCTGCATCCCAATCAACAAAATTTTTTGGATGAAAAAATTATTTATTTCGCCTTTATTTTAATGTTGAATATTACTCATATTTGGAATTAGGGTTCTTACAACCCAAACATATGATAAGGCATAGCTTATTTTAGTCCCATAATATTTTACTAATTCATTCTTATATACTTTTCTTCCCACTAATCTTTCTTTTGTATAATGTAAAAATATTACTATTTGTATTATCTTTTATCTATATCTATAGTTATATAATATATCTATTATATATTACTATTATTATCTTCTACATTATTATAAGAAAACATATTTGTTAGAATCCAAAGCTCATTTTTCTAATTTTAAAACTTGCGCTAAGTTATTTGAAAATTTTCCAAAATGTACAAGTACGTGTTTTTACTTTAAATATTGAAAAGTTACAATGTGTAAATTTTTGCAAAAGGTATTGAAAACAACTGACTTTAAGGCACATGTTAAGAAGTTAAAAGAACCAAAGTTAATTATGCAGTAATTAATTTTGAAAATTGTGTATATTCACAAGTCTTACTTTCAAAAAATAAATGATATTATTGTATCTTTTAAATTTAAAAACTTATTTCATTTAGATAATCCTACATTTACATGCTTTAATTTAATAAAAATCAAATTCAGAAAGAAAAAGACATACATACTCTCTCTCTTTTTCTCTCTATTTCTCTATCGCATTATATAATTTTTAAGTATTTGAGTTTAAAAGAATAATTACATATGAGAAACATGTTAAAAGGAAAAAGGTTAAAATACTGCTAATTAATATTAAAATTTTAAATTTTGATGTGAATTTACATTAACAAAATTTGAAAAGTATTATTGATGACAAAAAGTTAAAAAAAAAAAAATTAAAGTGCATGTAGTAAGGATTCATTAATGATAATTGATATCATTAAGAATTGGAACATGTTGGCCAATAAGTAATTTTTCAAGGGTAATTGATACCACTAACCATTCAAACATATTGTTAATGGTAAATAGGTTAATATAAGAATTGAGTTTAGTTAAATGTAGACATATTATTGATAGCAAATGCAATGGTGCCAAGATTAATGATTCAATCTTTAAATTATTAATATGAAATTATATCAATAAAAATTGAAATTATGATTAATGATAAAATAAGAGAATTTAGTCATTTATTAAAAGTAACTGGTATCAATCACAATTAAACCATATTATTAGAATCAAGCATAATGGCATCATCAATCAATTCTTTGAATTTTTAAGTTGATCTGGATTAATATTTTATCATGTTTAATTGATTGTTATTAAGGATTAAAAAATACTATATGTAGAGGTAGATAATTGATAAGAAGCAATAGTTTCTATTTATGAAAATGTACCAATCAATCAATATTAATAGATATTTTGATGTGAATTGATATTTTTGTAGCATTTAATTTATTATCATTAAGGACAATAAAGTGTGGGGTAAATAATTGATAAGAAGTAATGGTTTTTATTTATGTAAATATATCAATTAGTCAATGTTAATAAACAATTGATGTGAATTGATATTTTTTTTATGTTTAATTGATTTTCATTAAGGACTATAGAAAATATTCTATATAGAAGCAATCAATTGATAAGAAGCAATAGTTTGCATTTATTCTCTCATGCCATACTACAATAACTACACTTAAACCATCTCAAGATTTTTTTATTCATTAAATATTTTAAGATTAAATATTCAAAGAAAGGTAAATAATTCAAAAAATGTATTTTTTAAAATTAAACACATGTCCATAATTTTCTTCTGTCTCCTATTTGTTTGTCATATCATATTTCATATTATATTATATAGTTTTCAAAGCTCTTTTTATATATAATTTTAGAATCATAATGATTTTGAAAATGCCATTTGATTTTTACAAATTAATACCTTTTTTTCTATTCTTATTATGATACATGAATTTAGCAATTAGTAAAACATATCCATAACTAACTTAAATCATTTTTCAATTAAATTTAACATACCATGCATATCTATCTACTTCCTCCAATATAACCCATAATAAGCACAAAAGAAACATAACACACTATAAACACCATTCTATGGATTCATTTTAGCCCTCCAAGATTAATTTATATATGGAATTTTTTTACAATAGATAAAATCTCAGTTTTGTAATCAAAAGAAGTGCTAGAAAGCATACCGTTTGATGCTCAAGATGATTTAGTCAATGAAAATATAACTATTAGGATTTAAACATAAAACCTAAAAGAAGATCATATACATAAACACTAATTATTTTAGAGAAACAAATATTTTTATAATATGGACAAATTTTTATATTCAAAGTATTGATATTATTATTGTAAAATAGCTATTTTTTCCCTATATCTAGATATTATCAATGTAATATTCAACAAATTATATGTAACAAATTATTCGCTTTCCAGACGTTGTGTTCCTTAAATAATTTTTTATTATGATAATCGATAAAAACTTTTATATTATATTTATATTTTTTAAATAAAAAATCATAATTATCAAACAAATATATCTGTGCATTGCATAAACTTTTTAGTTAGTTTAAAGTTAAAAAGGAAAGCGCCAACGTCGTTGTAGCCTAATGGTATAACTATTAGCATCCTATCAAAATATACTAGAATTTGAATCTCCCATCCTTATAGTTGGTATAAAAAATAAAAAATAAAAAATAAAAAAGGGAAGGTAAGTTATAGTTTCTCTCAAGTTAATAAGGTGAATAAATAAAGAGAAATTATATAATTAAGGGATAGTGCAATTTGAAGAAGTGGAAGGTTCACTTTATTAGAGGAGAGGGGGAAGAGAGAGAGAGAGAGAGAGAGAGAGAGAGAGAAAGGGTTCTCTTGAAGTCATTAACGATGGTTTTAGTAGTTAGAACGGATTCTGTTTTTAGCAAAAAATATTAATGTTGACAGTCAATATACGTGTATGAAGCTATGTCTCATCTCGGGTACCTTTCTCTCTCCGTGTACTATTATTATGCATGCAACTTACGGAAAACACAAAGATGGCACAAATGTCGGGGTCTGCAAAACAAGAGGCTTTGGGTTTCGAATTTAAGACCCGAAAAAGAAAGAAGCAAGCTGTAGGAAAAAAAAAAAAAAAAACCATATCAGTTATATGTATACATATTATATATATATAACAACCTTAAAAAAGAACTTCCTTGCATTCGTTAACACACATTCATCGAAATCCTTAACCTTCCAGTTTGATCGCTCTCTCTCGCATTGCTATCTAGTCCCTTGGACGTTCCTCTTCTTCCTTTGTTTGGTCGCATCTTCTTTCTCTCGTCATCTGCTTCTATCTCCAACCACCCTCACATTACATCATTAATGAACATTGAACATTCCCTTGCCATAACACAAGATTTCCCTTGAGGTATAATGATCACCATCGCCCTTTTGTGTTTGCATATTTAATCTTCTATGTAGTGTTAACCATTTATGTAGAACTTCTGCGTAATAATAACACGAAACCTAGAAGATAGATTGTTATTGTGAATTCTTCCTCTATTTTGATCCAGCTTGTAAACTTATTTTTTGTGACAGGTACCAAGAGAAACGACTGCAGTTATTTTACCTGTTTTTGTACAGTGTATTGCAACATTGTACGGTGAATGACAGAATTGGAGCCATTTATTGTCAAGTTTATCACGGGTTGAACAGGCTCTTTGACCCCTGCTTGAAGGATTATCTCCTGGATTCATTAGCCACAGTTAGTGATTAGTACAGCTGATTCCATTCATTTAAGAAAATTGAAATGATATTTGATCAATCCCTGAGCTTTAAAGGGAGGGTATTGGACACAATGTTCTCCATTTGTCCATCTTCTCCTCCAATGGAGCAAAGGATCAGTTCAGATCAGCATGTATTAAGGATAAAATCCAGTGAGGAATTTCTGGAAAAAAAATCAAGATGCACTACATCCAGTAGATTGGTAAATCATCAGAATGAGAGGTATGAAGCAGCACTTAAATTGCAAAAAGTATATAAAAGCTTCCGGACAAGAAGGCAGCTTGCAGATTGTGCAGTTCTTGCAGAGGAGAGATGGTATGTTTTGACAAACTCTATGAATAACTATCTATTGGAATTTTGGCACAAGATGTAAATGAAAGTGCTGTAAATTTAAAAGGTTTCATTAATGAGTGCCTTGAGCACTTAATGAACTCACTTTGGAACTTCTATCGTATATCCTAGGTGGAAGTTGTTGGATTTTGCTGAACTAAAGCGGAGTTCAATTTCATTTTTTGACGTTGAAAAATCTGAGACCGCCATCTCACGTTGGTCTAGAGCAAGAACTAGAGCTGCCAAGGTAAAACTGCTGATGTTTACATGCCTCTTGCTCTTTTCGTTGGTTCAAACTATATTGACAGGGTTTTGTATTGAGCAGCTGGGAAAGGGTTCATCCAAAACTGCCAAGGCTCGAAAACTGGCTTTACAACATTGGCTTGAGGCAGTAAGTCACATGTCATAGCTTGGTATCCTAGATTCCAGAGCCACAGAATACCTAACCTCTCTTCAATTATTGTTATTTACTTCAACAGATTGATCCAAGGCACAGGTATGGCCATAACCTTCAATTTTACTACATCAGATGGCTTCATTGTGAAAGTAAACAGCCCTTCTTTTATTGGTAAGTAGAAGGAAAAATAGACCAGAAATCTCCATGTCATGTTAAATGAACACTCATTTCAGGAAAATGATTCGTTTGGTTCCATTGTTGATATCCAGGCTTGACATTGGAGAGGGGAGAGACGTATCTCTTGACAGGTGCCCTAGGCCAAGGCTACAGCAACAATGCATCAAGTATCTTGGTCCAGTAAGCCTCAGACACCCTTCAAGTCTTTCAATTTTATTTTGTCATCGTGCTTTTCATTTTGTAAGCCTAATGAGATAGAAATTTTTAAAACGCCTTATAGTCTTTGAGTTAAATGCAAAATGCTTATAGCATTTGATGAGTTGTAAACCTTTTTGTTGATTTTCCAGATGGAAAGGAAGGCTTATGAAGTTATGGTGGAGAATGGGAAATTCTTTTATAGAGAGAGTGGAAAGCTTCTAGAAACAGCTGGAGGACCCAAAGATGCTAAATGGATATTTGTCCTCAGCACATCAAAGACGTTGTATGTTGGGATGAAAAATAAGGGTACATTTCAACATTCAAGTTTTCTAGCTGGCGGAGCGACATTATCTGCTGGAAGGTTAGTGGTGGAAGATGGTACACTAAAGGTAAGAAGAAGAAAATTGTGAACTTCTTGTTTATTTTGTGGTTCATATGTTTCGTTGTTTCAAATGATGCGTCTTACGCTTTCCATTTTTCAGGCAGTTTGGCCTCACAGCGGACATTATCTGCCTACAGAGGAAAATTTTCAAGAGTTGATGTCTTTCCTTGCAGAACATAATGTTGATCTTAGTAAAGTACAGGTAACAAAAGATAGGCTTCTCAATAAATCCAAGTTATTGTAATATTTATTTATTTACATCTGCAAAAAAAGCATACGACATTTGGAATAAAGCTATCATTGTAATCATAGGATTTGATCATACGAAAACATGTCATGTTAAATTTAGATCTGCAGCCTGTAGCACTTAGGTCAGTGTGGAGTTTTGTTCTATCTATCAACACAGCCTTGATCAATCTGATACTATGTGTGATTTACATCCACAGCCGGCTGATCTAAATGGATTTTGTTTTCGGATTTGAATTCATTTCAACTTGAGAGAAAGGAAGGCTGAGTGTCCTGTTGACTTTTGATGCTTTTATTACTTGCAGAAAAGCCCATCGGAAGAGGAAGAAGCAGCCCTTTGTGGCGATATTGGCAGCAAGCAACCAGAAGCAGATTCAAGTCAATCTTCTGAACCAACAGATGGTGAGGGATTAGTTATCTCCAGCAAGTCAGGGAATGAGAACGTTGATGCTACAGAGAACACCAATCTGCCATCGTCCTGGTGCCAGCTAATAGGCTCAAGAATGCCGAGACTTAAAATACCAAAATCAAATTTCTCCATCGACATGTCGAAGGAAAAGAGCCCACATGAGCAAAGTTGTAGTGCGGAATTTCCAGATTCTGAATCAGAGGATGGTTATGAAACAGCAGAAGAATCATTCTCGGACCAAGATTCCATAATTGCAAAGCTCAACTTGTTTGATAATGATCAAGAAGAAGATGACGAGGAGCCCATTCCAAGGGAAAAGATTTTGCAAAGAATAGGTTCACATCAAGGACTGAGGTCCTACCAGTTGGCTAAGCATTTATCTTGCAAATGGACAACTGGGGCTGGACCACGTATTGGTTGCATGAGGGACTATCCTTCTGAACTTCAAGTTCGGGTTCTGGAGCAAACAAACATGTCTCCTCGGGCTACAAAAGTTTCTCCATCTCGTCAAGCCATGTCCCGTTTTAGCTCAAAGCCTGTTACTTCAGCATGCAGAGAAGAGACTGCAGATAGAAGTCCTCTCACTCCAGAAAAGCTTATGTTAAACCAAACAGCAATACCATAGTTTATTTAAGATTGGAGAATCAATCTCATAGGCATTGACTGCTTCTCTCTGTCTCTCTCTCTCTCCTCTTTCCTTTTCTAGTTCATTTTGGTAGATCAAATCTTTGATAAGAGAATGAAATCGGGAGGTTTTGCGGAGTGATAACCTTTCATCATTCATGAAGGAGGAATCTTTAGTTTCGCTGGAAGGACATGCTTTTGTGGTTTTTTCGATGAGAAGTTTATATTGCCGGTAAAACGGGCAATTAGTTCATTTATGCTTCTCGTAGGTTTACATAGTGCCAAGGTCTTGCGTCTTGCTCTAGGAATCCCGGCCCAGGGCAGTTCATAGGAACCACCGAAGTTGGCGGTTGTGGGTCACGATTCATGACCTATGAACTGGCTCGAGCAATATCATATTTCGTTTTCCATTTTTTCCCCTACATCAATCCTAGAGCCGGCAATGAGAAGTTTTTTTGTTATTTCCCAATGTTTCCACTTTTTTTCTTTCCTCAATTTCTTTCGATTTTTGTGTCACGTAACCCTACTTTGCACATTTGTTTCTAAAATAAAGGACATATATATTACGTAAAATATCAAATATATGTGATTAGTTTATTTGGATTATCTTATTAAAGTGTAATGAAATCTTATTATTATTTATAACATTACATGAATACCACTGATATATAGATATATGAGTCCTATTATAACAATATAATATAGTCATAATTATATAAAAAGATGATATAAGAATATCAAAGTCATTAAAATGTATATAATAATATCATTACTAACGTCAAAATATTTTGCATATTATAAAGTCTTTACAAAAACATCTATAACTCATACTGTAATCATGATTAGTCTCTACTTATGGAGTACCTCACACTTGATGTATTACAATAATCATGGACTCCCCCTTCTTTGAAGTTATGAATTGTTGAAGTATATGATTGGATTGAGGAGGAATATAAAATTCAAGAATTAAATGAAGATGGAGATGGAGAGCACTTTATCGTTCCTTTTATTCTAATGCCAACATTATAAGTATTTCCAATTTTGGAAGTAAGTTTGAGAAAAATATGTAATTTAATCTCATTTTGTATCACCTTGTGACAAGTCATTTGCATTAATTATATGAGTCTTCTTAGCCACCTCAATGTACAATGAAATACCTTCTACCCAATCAGTTCTTTTTCAGTTGCTTGCTTGAATTTCGACATCAATGAAATATTTTTTAAGTGGTGTAGATGTTCAATCAAGTTATAGCAATAAAGTTTGATTAGATAAATGAATGTTCATTGGAAGTTAAGGTTATAGATAACTAAATTCGATTCTGGCCTTTAAGCTTATTGGTTATTTCAATTTAACTATTTGAGCCAAAATGATAGGTTAAATCCATAAACTTTAAGATAATAAAGGGGAATAACATGATGAGCTTAGAGTAAAGACAATTAGACCGATCCATAGACTCATAACACTTTTCAAGGAGCTCATGCACTTAAAAGTAGAGTTGTGCAATGAAGCTAAATGGACCAACCCGCCCTAAGTTATGTTAGCTCGTAGGCTAATGGTGCTTTCCCGCTTTAACCCACTTGATATATGGGCTAGAATTTTTAACCTAACTAGCTTACCATAAGTTAGTGTATTAAACGAGCTAACCCATCAACCTGCGATATTTGATTCATTTACATATTTTAAAGAGTTAAGCAAGCCGACCCTTTAAACCTTTAAGAATATTTAATATAAAATTTAATATTTTAAAATAAATCCATTAAAAGTAAATATTATATTTTGTTCTAATATACTTTTATATAGTAGTAAAAAATATAAAGTTCAAAAGATACATAGGTAATTTCATTTTCTACGTTAAAAGCTACTGTTAGAATTTTCAAAAAGCAATAGAAATTAGATTGTAAAATATCTAGTATACTTTTATTGGAATTTGTAGAAAACAATATAGATATTTTTACCACCATTTTTTCCTATTGTATAAAATATTTAAATGTTATAGTTGGCATTATTAACAATGCTAATACTCATTTACAAACTTTTTGAGAGTTCGAATACTATTTATCGAATATGAAACTTTTTTCTAATAAAAATATTGAATATGTATATCCTTAATACATATACAAAAATGAAACTTAAAAACCTCGCTAGAAAAATATAAATAAAAGATAACTATGATCGGGTATTAAAAGTAATAAAGGTTTAAGTCAAGGAGCATTAAGGTAATTAGCTTAGAAGATTATTTAAAGGGTTAAGACAGAAACCCTAAGTCTTTCTCACCCTTGTTGATACATGTGTTACCTCTCCTAATAAAATCTTCTACGGAGTGACTAGGTCCTCTTAGCACAAATCAAGAGGAAATAAGGTAAGAGAAGTTTTCTAACAAAGAGATTTGGTGAATTTGGTTCTAATAATGCTATCCTCACCTTAAGGCTCTTTTGAAGAGTGTAATGAGAATCATTAGTGGTGCACCATGATAAGCATTAATCCCTAAATTGATAAAAAGCGCTACTTCCTTGATGACAAGAAAATATCATGTTTAGCATATGACAGTGAATGTATATTTTGATGTTTTATAGCTAGATTTTATGTGAAATGTGAACATTGAGAATCGAAATGTCACAACCATCAAGGTTTGTTCATTATTCTTGTTAGTTAACTATGTATCAAGGACACACTTGTATTACATTGTTAGTGTAGACACCTAATTTTTGCTCCTCTATAGTCCTAATTTTTATTTTTTACAAAAAAGGGTCCTGATTAAAATAATAATAATAATTTGAAAAAATGATGAAAATACAAAAAAAAATAATAAAAAAGAAAAAATATATAAAGATTGTTATAGGAAGAAAATTATTTTAGAGTTAAAAAAACAATTATTTTAAGGAATCGAGTAATTTAAGTACAATTTAATTATACTGAATGTCAAGACACAAGCCAACGGCCTAACGGATAAGCATTGGAGTATTGGATTGAATTTAATTTAAGGTCTTAGGTTAGAGTCTTACTAGACACCTATGTCTTTTATTTTTCTATCTTTTACAAAAAGGGAGATGAATAAACGAGATTTATATCTAATTAAAATCATTTGAATCTAGTTTGATTTTATTTCAAATTTGAATTAATTCGGATCTAATTTAATTATTTAATTTGATATAATAAATATGATTTGATATGATTTTGTTTGGCTTATATAAAATTACACACTCCCAAAAGAAAAAAAAAAAATTTCTTTTTCTTCACCCTTACATTCACAATTGGCCATCCATTGTGATTCATTAGCTACGCCCCAACAGCAACCCAATGCACGGTGCAAACACGCTTATGCACAAATCTACTCTCCACGACTGCCCAGTTTCAGCCACACGCTTGTCCCAACAATAAACCAACACATGGTCAGTAGATACGCTCACACACGTTGAATACACATAAGCCATCAATGCCACTATCCACCAGCCAGAATTTTTCACACAGATCATTGCTCAAATAGCTACACACCGAGCCGCACTCCATCGTCATCCACAACAACATCTATTGGTTTACTCACAGCATTGACGGATATTAAACACGACCAACTGGATAGCATTGATCGGCAAGCTCAAACAGTCATGTATCATACTCAGCGGAAACTTTACTAATAGCTGCCACATACTCTAACCAACCCACACAATGACAATTTCACGACTGCTGAACACAAATCAGCCACGCCACAAACTCCATGGACAGTAGCAGTCCCCGACCCACTCACTATCGACAAACAGCAACCAAGCTCCATCAATAGCTGAACATACAAACTGTATGCCCATCCTCAACAATACATACGGATCACTTTCAATCAGCCACACGCAAACCGCATACCCATCTTCAGCCCCACAACGTGAATCAATCCTAATCAGTTTGCATGCTATCCACTAACTGACACTTCAAATCTATACGCCAGCAATAGCAACTCACGCCAAAGTATAGTACATGCCGTCGCTTTACCCACCATCTACACTGAAACAGATCAACCCACCGCACTACAGGAGATACTCATTCGCCAACCACACCTATACACACAAGCAAGCCATGCATGCTAAGCCACTGTCACTACAGACACTACGCGACTTTAGTTGCAGATTCAGGCCGTGTGACGTCTCCCCCTCCATGCTACTGTATCAACGTCTGCAGTACATACGAGTTGCGTTAGACATAAGGTACTGCTCCTTTACTAAACCGCCCAAATCAAGTTTGGATACTAGATTTTTTTATTTATTATTGTTTAGTTGTTATTATGTTTTAGTTACTTAGTTATTTAATAGTATATATATAGTTAGGAAACTTTTTAATACTAGTTTATATATGTAGAGTATGTTACAAAGTTTATTAATTTAAATAAGTAGTTGTTGATAATAAAAATATAGTTGTAAATATATATATAGATATTGGCTTAAAAGAGTTTTTAGTATTGTTTTAGAATTCTTCATATAGGAAATTTTTCTTTTAAATAAAAATTAATAATGAAAAAAACCTTTTTTAAAAAAATTTTAGGACTTTTAGAGAGTTTTTAAAATCACTTATGAGTTCGGACCTTCTTAGATTTTTTTGAATAAATTAAAACAATTAAAATGCGAATTTGGTCAGTTTTCAAAATTAAAATAAATCAACACATTAAAGTTTTTTGGAAAGAACTATGATCATCTGATCCCGGTTAGCGAGTACGTAAGTACCTTTGGGGAGATAATAAAATATGTAGAAACTTAGGTTCTTTTTTTTTCTTTTTATTTATTTATTTATTTTTTAATTATTATAGTTAGAAGAATAATAATAATTTCGGTAAATAGATAGTGGTACCTGTTAAGGTTTAATATATAAGCCCTCGAACTTGGAACCCTCTGGTTCTTTATTTAAATTGAAATTAAAGACCGATAGCCAAATCGTAATCAATATACCAAATTAATTACGGTTTCTTTCTTTTTTCCTGACTCTAGTCAGGTGACAATTCCAAAAATTATTTTCAATAAAAAACTAGAATTTCTCAATTTCTTTAGTCGAGGATTAATATTAAATGGGTTAGGATTTACTATTAATCAAGAAATGAGGAATTAATTTAAAAAAAAAAAGAAACCAAAAATCAGGCTCGATAGTTAAGATTTAATAAAAGATTAATTATGTGGAAATCAAAAGTATAGTATGCATTTAAATTGATCATAGATCAAAATTAGAATGTTGGAATTAAAGTGAAATCAAAAAGAGAAGTGACAAAGCAAGTACATGACCTGTAGACCATGTATATGTCATGTACATGGGAAAAGGAAATACACGACATGCACATAAAAGTACACACCATATAAATTGGTGAAGGGTTGTATGTACAACATATACACATCATGTATATGTTGTTATGGTGTGCTTTTCAACTTAAGTTTACATATCTTGTACTCTCGATTATGTTTTTTCATGAATCAAATTAATTTCTCTTATTTTCTTTTCCTAAATATTATTAAGTTGATAACTATAAAATTAATTTGTTAATTAATCATGATAAAGGTTGGCCTAGGATTTTCAAAGAAGACCTTAATTGGTAAGTTTTAACTTAGTGACTTAACTAACTCATACGTATAATGTAAGATAAGAACCCCAAGGAATAGGAATAGAGCTTAATAGAAATTAAGAAATAGAATTCTAATAGGCTTATTATTTTGTATAATGACTTCAAGCATAGAAGTTGATACGTATTCAATTTTAGTTAAAACCTTCATTGCTAACTAAGTACGTGTTACCCTTAGTTATTGTAATACTTGTATAAGTTAGGATATAAACTAGATCAATAAATACTTAGACCATTACTTATGTGCTGATTATGCTTGGTTGGACTCAAGGGGCTAATAGGAATTGAGCTAATAGGAATTAGGCTACTAGGCCTTTAACCCATAGCCAAGCCCAAGGGTCAAAGGGAATGGCAAGGCGAATCTTCCTACTCCATCCAACTCTTAATAAAGTTGAGTATCTCCTCGAGCGGTATGATTGCCCACTTCTCAAAGGTTTTATGTTGAATTGTAGAATGTCAAGACAACAACCCAACCATGCACACTTACTCACTTACATTTAAGCCAACCAGTTGCTTAGCATCATCCTTGCTAAGAAACTGAGAGAGAGAAGCCCTAGACTAATCTTCAGTCACCCCTGCTCAGACAAGTAATTTGACTGTACTCCTTTGTTTACATCCTCCAATGGCCTTACCAATGTACCTCTGCCACGTATATAGGACCAAGTGTAGAACCTGTTACACCAATTATTGTTTTTCTTGAATATTTATTTTTACCCTTTGTATTCTTTATACATTACTTATTTAACAAATACGTCTTTTTGTCCTTTTTCCTTTTAGGCAAGTTGCCCTAACTTATTAGGTATAAATACCCTTGTACTTGTAGCCGAAATCAATTAGATTATCATTAATAGACTAAATATCCTTCCTCTTATAAATACTAATTGTTTACTTTCATTTTACTCTTATCCTAACCCTTAAGCAAGGTGAGGTGTCGAGTAACCACACCAGACTAACTCATATGTCATATCAAATTGTGCCGTAAGTCTTCAAAAGTTCCATTACTGCATCATATCCTTTAGAG
Source organism: Lumnitzera littorea (assembly GCA_024138015.1). Classification (NCBI taxonomy): domain Eukaryota; kingdom Viridiplantae; phylum Streptophyta; class Magnoliopsida; order Myrtales; family Combretaceae; genus Lumnitzera; species Lumnitzera littorea. Next base: position 56,515,666 of record JAMXBB010000003.1, on the reverse strand, counting down.
TTGTTCATAGGTTTTGCTTACTTTTCATTCACTCTTTCGTACATTCCCTATCACTCCTTTTTCAAGCTTTTGTTAAGCTTTCGATAAGCTTGGACCCATCTAACAACTGACCTTATCTGTTCTTAGTACAGTTCACATCATCTTAGTATCAAAATGGAGGTTTCACTTGAGTTGTAGTAGATTGTTTTGAAGTTCCGTCTATACTCTGTTTTACGTATGTGAAGTAAAGTAAGTTACTGTGTTCATTTGACTATTGAGTTTGCTAGTTGTTAAATTTCTAGTTTGTGGAAGTGTTTGCTAAAACACCTAATCGAAGAGTTAGAAACTAAGATCTATTAGATAAAATGACAAAACTAAGTGTTAACATTGGTGTAAGAGACGACAACAATAGTGTTGTCCACCATGGCCGACAGTCTCAAGGTACCCCTAGGAGCATTGATGAGAGACTTGATAAAGTGGTTAACCTTTTAGTGGATTTAACTTGAGCTGTTCATACGTTGACTTACAAACCTACTAAAGGCACACATAACACCCTATTAGCTTCCCAACTTACGAGAGGTCAAAACTTAGCTCAATAAGTTTGAGGTGGAGGAGTAAGGAAAAGAATAAGGAGAAGGATTAACTTGGGAGACATGGAAGAAGAGGATGAAGAAGAGTATTACGAAGAAGAGGAGCGAGTTCGAGCACTTAAAGCATCAGACCATGTGAAGCTTTAGATTCCGAGCTTCAATGGGTTTAGAAGTATAAATGAATACTTAGAGTGAGAAGAGAAGGTGGAGCGTATGTTTGACTATTATCAATATGAAAATTATGAGAAAGTGAGAACTACTGCTGTTGAGTTCTCTGGATATGCCACCATGTGGTGGAAAAATTTTCGAGTATAAGGAGATGAAAAGGATACAGAGAGATTAATACTTAGCGTAAGATGAAGAGAATACTCAGAAACAAATTTGTGCCAAATACTCATCTGCACGATACTTTTACTTAGTTTCAAGAGTTAAGACAAGGAGGCTGATCTATTGATAAGTATGTCCAAGAATTTCAAATGCTTATGATTCGTTGTGAAGTGGAGGAACCACCAGCATGAACAATCTCTAAGTTCCTTATTAGATTGAGAGGTAACTTTGAGACATTATGAAATTCTAATGATTTACCACAATAGATGAAGCCATTAGAATAGCCCAACGAGTGGAGAGACAGAAAAGAAGCCGAGTACCAACCAAACTGCCAGCTAGTCGACCAAGACAGGGAAGTTACCAAGCTCAATTAAGTACCAAGCCAATCCAAAGGGTAAATGTCCGAGCCGAGTAGAAGGGCCAACTTGATAGTGGCATGCCATCCCGAACTTATGAGAAAAGACAAGGATCCAATAGGAAGACAAGCCAAGTCAAGTACTTCAAGTGCTAAGGGTTCGAACATATGGCTACTTAGTGCCCAAACTAAAGGACTATGGTCATTAAGGGAGACGTCCAAAAGTGAAAAGTAGAAAGTACCGATGAGGAATATGAGGAGGAGGAAAGCACTGCTAAGAAAGAAGTTTCTTAGGAAAATGAACTCATTGAAGAGGATATGCTTACAGAGAACTTAGATTAGTTGATCTTGGTTATCTAATGCACAATGAACATGGAACCCTCGTGTGAGGAGGAGAAAAGAGAGAATTTGTTTCATATCACCTATAAGGTGAATGATTAAATGTGTACTCTCATTGTGGATAGTGGTAATTGTACCAATGTGGCATCAACCGACTTGATGACAAAATTGAAGTTGCTAGTTGTTGTACACCCGAAGCCGTATAAGTTGCACTAGTTGAGTGAGAAGGAAGCACTACATATCACTTGGTAAGTACTAATGTTGATCACTATAAAGAATTGCCTTGACTAGATTCTCTACAACGTACTTCTCATGTGCACTTCCCACGTGTTACTAAGTTGATTGTAGCTATTTGATAGAAGAGTTATCCATGACAGATACCAAAACACGTATATGTTCGAGAAAGACAGTAGTAAGATCACGTTAAACCCAATGTTACCGAGTGAAGTTAATAAACTATAGGACAAACTTGCTCACAGATCAAAGAAGACTGATGATGGTAACCAAACTTAAGATCAATCTTGCTGAAAATCTTGGCTCCACTAAGTTCATCCAACATGACTTCTAACCTTAAGATCAAATACTTATATTTGATCATGATCTTGTTTACATCCCGGCTATCTATACATATTCACCAAGTTCCATCCTTCTTTAGCACTAGAAGTGCAAGCATAACACAGTACAGTACAAGGGTTGAGACTCTCTCTTACATAGCCTCTCTCTAATAACTCATTGACTTAACATTGGAGCTCGAAAGCCTACTCAAGATTCATCTGATAAGCTAGCTTATTTGGCAATGCAGCGCCGGGTACTAAATCAATGCAGTGTTCAAGTTGGGGGCAACCCCTCAAGTAACTATTTTGGGAGTAGGTCGGCATGTTCATTTAACAACTCCTTAACCTCTTAGGGTAACTCACCCCACTCCTTCATTACCAATAGTTACTTGACTAACATGAGGGTCGGCTCATTAACATTGATGACCTCTCATAGCTTGGCTCTACTCATCACCTGAGTCTTCTTCAATCTACGAGCAAGTTTCGTCTGCAACTTATCTCTTAGCGGCATCAAGTTCAATGTGATTTTTCAATCATCCTTCTCAAACATATACATGTTCCTATAGCTGTCATGTATAACTCTCTTATCAACAACGACGACCTACACAACAACATGTGGGAAGCACACATAGGCAAGCAGTACGTTGCACATAATCTGGTCAAAGTAATTCCCTATAGTAATCAGTAATAGTATTTGCCGAGTGACATGTAATGTTCCTTTCTCGCTCAACCAATGCAACTTCTACGTCCTCAAAAGTGCAAATGTCATCAACTTCAATTTTGAAACAAGATCGGCTGATGCTACATTGGTGCAGCTTCCACTATCCATAATGAGGGTATACATATGATCATTCACCTTACAAGTGGTATGGAACAAATTATCTCTCTACTCCTCCTCTTACTAGGGTTCTATGTTTATAGTGCATCAAACAACCATGAGTAACTAATTTAATTCCTCAGGAAACACATCCTCCTTAATCAATTCTTTCTCGATAGGAACCTCCTCTTCCTTAGGTTCCTCATCAATACTTTCTACTTCTAACTTTGGCATGTCTCCCTTGATGACCATTGTCTATCGGTTTGAGCATTGAGCAGCCATGTATCTAAACCCTTAGCACTCAAAGCACTTGATCTGGCTAGTCTTCTTACCAAACCCTTGCCCCTTCTCATAAGTTCAGGTTGGCACTTCACCATCAGGTTAGTTTTTCTACATGGCTCTTACGTCAACCTTTCTACTCAGCTCTATTCTCGACTGAGCTCAGTGACAAGGCCATTCGAGTTGGCTAGTCGGCATCATCGCTAATACTCGGCTCCTTCTTTTCCTCTCTACTCGCTAAGCAATCCTAACAGCTTCATCCATCATGTCAAATCGTTGGAGCTCTACAATGTCCCAAATGTCTCCTCTCAACCCATTAATGAATCTTGAGACTATTTGAGCTGGTGGTTCCTCCACTGCATAACGTATCATAAGCATTTGAAAGTCTTGAACATACTCATCAACTGTTCGGTCTCCTTATCTCAGCTCCTGAAGCTAAGTGAAAGTGTCTTGGTGATAAGTTTCTAGCACGAATCTGCTTTTGAGTATCATCTTCATCTCTAACCAAGTATTAATCTCTCAATACCCTTCTCATCTCCTCATGGCTTGAAAATTCTTCCACCACATGGTGACATATCTAAAGAACTCAATAACAGCAATTCTCACCTTCTCATAATCCTTGTATTGATAATAATCAAACATACACTCTAACTTCTCTTCCCAATCCAGATACTCATCAACATTCTCAGATGCATTGAAACTCGGAATCTAAAGCTTCACATGATCAGATGCTTTAGGGATTAGTATACGCTCCTTTTCAAAATACTCTTCTTCTTCTTCATCAAGCTCTCTCAGGTCTATCCTTCGCCGCACTTGTCCGCTAACTCCTTTACCTTGAATGGGTTGAGTTGAGTTCTAACCTCTAACAAGTTGAGCAACTTGGAGAGTGTTTTGTGCAGTCTCAGTAAGTTAGCAAGACAATGCATGAACAGCTCGGGTCAGATCTATTAAGAAGTTAGCTACCTCATCATGCCTCTCGTTAGTGCTTCTAAGGGTTCCTACTACTCTACTGTTGTCCATGGTGGACAACTCTACTGTTGTCTATAGTGGACAACTCTACTGTCATCACCCACAACAACATTTATACTTAGGTCTATCATTTTTCCTTACAGATTTAAGGCTTAAACAAATACTTTAGGAAGTTTACATTTAACAACACATCAATCAAAAGAACATAATGACTTATTCCGTTTCACACATGCAAAAAAGAGTATAATAGAACTTTAAGAATAACTAACTACAGTTCACACAAAACCTCTGCTCTGATACTAAGATATTGTAAACCATGACCAAGAACAGACAAGGCCAACTGCTGGATGGGTCCAAGTTTGCAGAAAGCTCAAAAAAGAATTAATGGGGAAAAAGTGTAAAAGGGTAAAATGAAGAACGAAACAGTAAGCAAAACCCACAAACAACTCTAGAGGATATGACACACCAATAGAACTTCCGAGGACTCACAACACAATTTGATATGACGCACGAATTGGTCCAGTGAGGTTACTCGCCACTTAATCTTTCTTAAGGGAAAGGATAAGAGTATTACCGTGAGTAAACAAACAATGTTTACGTAAGGAAGTAAAGTACTCAAAAGTGTATTAAGAATTGATCTGATGTCGTCACAGTTATAAGTACAAGGGTATTTATTCCCATAAGTTAAGGCAACCGACCTAAAAAGAAAAAGATAAAAAGGGCATTTCCTAAGGAAGTAAAGATCAGGTTACAAAAGGGTAAAAATGAATATATAAGAAAAATAATCATTAGTGCAATGGATTCTACACATGATACTATTCACATGGCGATGCTACATTGGTAAGGTTGTTAGAAGATGCGGATAAAAAGTATGGACAGCTGGCTTGCCCAAGCAAGGATGGCTTTCTCAATCTAGAGTCTCTCTTTCTCAACTTCTCGACAATATTAAAGGTGTCAGAAACTCCATAGTCCTTAGGTAGTTTTAACTTGTAAGCATTGTCATTGATTTTCTAGAGGACTCTAAAAAATCCTTCCGCCCTTGTAGATAGCTTGTTCTTCCTTTTGTTTGGGAACCGCACCTTGCTGAGGTGTAACCATATTAACTCTCCCGACTGAAATTGTTTGGTCGACTAACCTTTGGTCTTTTCATGCATTCTCCTAGCAGCTTAATCGATGTGCCGAGTGACCTTATCGTAGATGTATTAGAGAGATTATGCTCTAGCCGAGGCGTTAGGGTCCTCTTACGTGAGTGCTGATACATGGGCGTAATCGAGGGGCAACTTAGGATTGAATCCATAGACCACCTCAAAGGGAGTCTACCTGGTGGTGTCATGTACGGTTTAGTTATAAGCAAATTCGACCACTGGCAGGAAGACATCCTAATCAGCCATGTTCTTGCCTACTGCAGCTCGGAGTAGTGACTCCAAAGTACGACCAACCACCTCTGTTTGGCCATCGGTCTAGGGGTGCATGAGGTACTGAAGAGCAATTTGGTTCCCAGCCAATGCCATAGAGTTCTCTGGAAGTGGCTCAAGAACTTGGGTGTCTATCAAAGACTACACTTCTCGACATGCCATGTATACACACAACCTCCTATAAGAAAAGAGAAGTAATAGCTGAAGCGTCGTTAGTTTTGGTACAGGGCACAAAATGTGCTATCTTACTAAACCGATCCATGACGACCATTACAAAATATTTTCCTCAGGCAATTCTCGACAATCCGAGAACAAAGTCCATACTTAGCTCAGTCCACGGTCTTATTGGAACAAGTAGGAGCATTACTTTCTGTTGTATGGCTTAGCACTTGGCCTTTTTGCACACAACACAGCCTTCGACCACTCGGTGCACATCCCTTCGCATTTTCGACCAAAAGAATCGGCCATTTAATAGTTCACAAGTTCTTCATTCTCCAAAGTGTCTAGAGAGTTTGCCACTATAGGCTTCTTTGATTAATAATTCCCGTAAGGAACAAGTCGACCCTCACAGTTTCCCACCTCAAAACAAATAGCCATCCTCTACATAATACTTATCCACTGTCCTCCCATCCACGCATTGCAAAATTATTGGTCCAAAGTATAGATTCTTGGAGTACTGTTCTTTGATATTCGCAAAACCAAACAGTTTAGTCTGCAATTCTAACAAGAGTACAAGCCTCCTTGAAAGAGCATCTGTAACTACATCACTCTTTCCTTGCTTGTATTTGATCACAAAATTGAATCCCTCAAGGAATTTAACACATTTCGCTTGCCTCTTGGATAGTTTGGTTTGACTTCGAAGGTACTACAGTGACTCGTGATCAGTATATATGACAAATTCTCTCGGTAATAGATAATGCTGCCACACTTACAATGCTCGAATTAGTTCTAAGAGTTCTTTATCATATATGGAGTAATTTAACTAGGGTCCTCATAGCTTCTCACTATAGAAGGCAATTAGTTATTCTTCATGCATCAAGACAACACCTATTCCAGTACCTGATGCATTGCACTCTAGCTCAAAAATTTTGTCGAAGTCGAGGAGTACTAACATTGGAGCAGAGGTCAACTTCTTCTTTATCACGAGGAAACTCCTTTCCTCTCATTCTCCCCATTGGAAGTCGATGTTTTTCTTTAGTAATTCAGTAAGTGATGTAGCAAGGGTACTGAAGTTCCTGATGAACCTTCAATAAAACGAAGCAAATCTATGGAAACTTCTTACGTCGGTACAAGTAATAGGGGTCGACCATTCAATAGTTGCTCAAATCTTCTCATCATCGACTCGCAAGCCTTCTCCACTAACTACATAGCCCAAGAATGCCACTCCATGCTAGTAAAAACAACATTTCTTTAGGTTACCGAATAATCTCTCAACACGGAGAATATCTAAGATTGCTCTGATGTGTTCACAGTGACTCGGCATGTCGGCACTATAGATTAGGATGTCATCGAAGTACACTACAACATACTTCCCGATAAGATATCTCAACACATGGTTCATAAGCTTCATGAAGGTGCTCGTAGCATTTGACAAGCTAAAGGACATAACTACCCACACGTAAAGTCTATGTCGAGTTTTGAACATAGTCTTCTACTTGTCTCCTAGCCTCATGCAAATTTGATAGTAGCCGGACTTGAGATCAATCTTGTTGAAAATTTTGGCTCCACTCAATTCATCCAGCATGTCTTCTAATCTCAAGATTGGATACCTGTATTTAATTGTGATTTTGTTCATGGCTCGGCTGTCAACACACATCCGCCAGGTTCCATCTTTCTTCAGCACTAAAAGTGCAAGTACAACACAAGGGTTAAGACTCTCTCTCACCTATCATCTTTCCATCAATTCATTAACTTAACATTAAAGCTCAAAAACCTACTCGAGATTCATGCGATAAGTTGGCTTGTTCGGCAGTGCAGCGCCAAGTATTAAGTCAATGCAGTGTTCTATGCTTCGAGTTAGGGGCAACCCTTCAAGTAACTATTCTAAAAATAGGTTGGTATATTCATCTAATAGTTCCTTCACCTCCTAGGGTAATTCATCCCACCCTTTCATTTCCAGTTGTTGCCTGACCAAAAGGAGGGTCGATTCATTGGCATTAATGGGCTATTGGAGCTTGGCTCTACTGATCACTAGAGCCTTCTTCAATCCACAAGCAAGTTTCGTCTGTAACTTGTGAACCTCTTTCGGTAGCATCGAATTCAGCATGATCCTCCAATCATCCTTCTCGAACATGTAGGTATTCCTGTAACCATCATAGATGACTCTCCTATCAAATAGCCACAGTCTTCCTAGTAATACGTGGGAAGCACACAAAGGCAATAATCGCCGATAATGAGTGACAATAGTACTTGCCAAGTGATGTGCAATGCTCCATTGTCACTTAACCATTGTAACTTGTACGGCTTCGGATGCTCAATAGTCAACAACTTCAGTTTTGAGACGAGGTCGGCTGATGCCACATTGGTGTAGCTCTCACTGTCCACGATGAAGGCACACGTCTGTTCATTCACCTTATAGTTGATATGAAATAAGTTCTCTCTCTACTCCTCCTCTCGCAAGGGTTCCACACTCATAGTGCGTTGGACAACCATGACTAACAGGTCCAAGTCCTCAACATATAGATCTTCTTCAATGAACTCTTTCTCGGCATTCTCATTCTTGGCAGGAACCTCCTCCTCCTCAGGTTCCTCATCCATACTCTCTACATTTAACTTTGGGGTGTCTTTCTTTGTCAAGACCCTAAAGGGGGCCTAATAGGATTACCTAAAATTTCCATAACATATGTACACCCATGATATGAAAACCGTCTTGTAAGTCAAAGATTGCAAAACTCTAAATAATAAATCACTAAGATTACTAATTTTCAAGTAATTAATTTATTATAACATAACATATAATTATAAATAACTATGGATGTCCGATATCCCACAGTTCCTCAGAACCACAGAGAATCGGTATCCCCTACCAAATAATTGGATAGCATATGCCAACATTATAAAACTACAGGAAAAATTAAATTATATGAAATTCTAACATGTGAATATTTTTTACAAAGAGTGTTTATGTATCACCTATAAAGATCTCAACTAACTCTAACACTAATGTACATATCTTCATCTCACACTCAGTACTCAAGGCTTATCCCAATCCCATCATAAGTAAACCTGCAAAAGAAAGACTATTGGGGAATAAGCTATAAGAGCTTAGTGAGCTATCCCTCATACCATACTGGCAAACAAGTTATCAAACAAATTGTTATAACATATGAATGCATGCACATGCAGTATGCCAAACAATATATGCAGTTGATCGGTACTGCAGATAATATCAAATTTTAATACCCTCCGAGATAAGAGTTAGAGATTCATTGGCACCAATCACGACCGGGCTTTAGTACCTGGGTTTTTACCCATAACTTTGAATATCATATTTCGTAAAATATATTTCAATTTCTAAGTCGTCTAATAGTATAGAAAATCCCAAGCCTAGCAATGAGGTGGCCTCCGTAGTCCACACTCACACCCTATAGCAGAGATCTCTAGACTCGACCCTCAGCCACACGGTTGGTGTCTCCATCACCTAGTAAGCCCGTATGTTTAGGTAAGGTCATGTTGTACGAGTGCACAGTACAGAAACACTTTAATATATATAAACAACTCCCGCAAGGCCTCTCTTTACCTCCACATGAAATGACGGTCGGAATAAGTAAATGCAATGCATAAATAATACATGATCCTTTTAATTTAAGATAAGCCAAATATAATTAAGTCAAATTATGAGGCGATCAATCAATATCAGCAAACCTTCCAAATCATATAAAAATCAATCATAACATCAAATCATCAATTATCATATTTAACAATATTTCTCACAATAATCAATCAATATCAAGCACATACATATCCCGAAACCCCATGCATCAAGTTATTGATATTCAATTTAAGTACAATAACTACAAGCATAAATAAGTATAGAGTCATCGGAGGTACTCACTTAACTATGACGACTCACTTTAGTCATAATAACGGATCGAAAGATCCTCGCCCTCGTCAGGATCACCTAATCATTACGAGATAACAAGAAGAATAAGTAGTTGACTCAACTAATGGTTCCAAATATCTATCTATCTAATTCTACTTAGATTACTATCAGTCCTTATTCGATTAAACCTAATTGCTAATCGTACGTAACTTTTTCATTCTATAATCATTATTTACCAATTTATAGTCATTTTTCATTGTTTTCAAACGCACGTTTACACGGTGATATCCATTTTGGACATTAAGACCCGTGTTTTACGATATAGACTAAATTTATTGAAATTCTAACTATTGAAGCTTAATTATTCCTATTGGCTAGTTTTATGTTTCATTTTAATAATTAATGATTTAATTAGCCATTTATTCTTATACTTAGGGAATTTTACATTGGTATTACTAATTTATGTCCTTGATTAAGTTTGATTCAATTTAGGAAGTGTATTAGGGTTTACTAATTTATGTACCTAATTCTTATGTACTCTTCTTATTTCTTATTTTATAAACATATACTTATATCATCAATTACATCATTAATCACTTGTGTCATCGCTTATGTCATCATTTGCTTATGTCATCTTTTAATTGCATCATTGCTTACCTCATCATTTAATTACATATGCCTTACCTCATACTTATGTCATACTTAAGTGTCTTATATACACTTTACTTATACTAACTATATACTTATACCATTACTCTACTTGTATGTATAGTAGTATACTCATACATATACTTATACTTATACCATATTTATACTTGTACATATACCTATACAATCATATACGTATTTTTATACAAATTTCGTATGCCAAATTTTCCTCTTAAGAAAGCTTCTCTAATTTCATTCTTTTTGTGTTTTAAGAGTGTATTTAGCATGGTATAGGTATGTATAGTTAGTATTGTCTTAGTTTAGGTTATGTACATAGTGAATACTTATGTACAAAGGTCTCCATACTTGTATTCCTCTAGTATATCCTTATGTACATATACTTAAAGACATAAACACATGCATCTCCTTCCTTTTCACCATGATTTCTATCCTTCTACACCTAAAGATAGAAACTTTATGCCTTCTTCAACATGGATACACATAACACTTAACTACTCATCTAATCTACCTCTTCACCTAACTAATAAGTAATATAAAGCAATACATTATAACATAATTACATACCTTAATTTGTTCTTGAAATATGGAGACAAAATTGGAAAAATTTGGAAAGTGAAAGGGAAAGGGAAGGTCACGGTAATAGAGGAAGAAGAAGGAACTTGATTTTGTGTTGTTTTGTGTTTTTTTGAAAGCGAAAGCAAGTGGTGTCCTAAGGGAAAAGGAATGGATGGCAAAAGAAGAGGAGAAAAGTCTAAAAGAAAGGTCTAAAAGAAAGGAAAAGAAAAGAAATCATTAAAAGACTTAGATATTTTCTTAAGTAAAAGTGACTTTTGTTAACTTTTCTAAATGTTGCCTTTAGTCAACATGTGTTGACTTAGTCAACCTTTTGACTTTAGTCAACATATGTTAACTTGGTCAACTTTCCAAAAATAAATGCCATTTTGTGTATATAATGAAGTAATTAGGAAAAATTAGGAGAATGATTAAGGAAATGAAAGGAAATAAGAAGTTTAGTGAATTGATTAGTAAAAATAGATAATGAGATCTTCCATTAGGTATTTATATCCTATATATACCATTTGGTAAGCTACTTAGTATAATTAAGATGAAATATATCATTTAGGGTATTAATGTTCACTACATGTAACTTAAGCATTAACTAAACCCTTAACTCTATGTAATACTAACCTAGTTATATACTTAGAAGATGAATGTAATCTATGATGTAATATCTTAGTTTCCAATTGATTACTTTAGTATTGTATGTATTTATGAATGATTGAAAGTTATCTTTAATCTTTTACCAATGATTTAGTATAATACAATGGTTATATTATCAATTAGGGTTTTAGGGCAAATTATAGCGAGTTAATGCTTTTATATCCTTAAAGTTATAGTTTTAGGGTTTTATCACTTTCGAGTGCAATCTCTAGTGTTTATATACATTTAGGGTATAAAAATTTTCTACGCGATTAAATCTTCGATTGTTATATTAGAGTTTTTATCTTAACTAGCCTTGTGAACTCTTAGAGTCTTCAAGCACACTAGGGTCTACTTTAGGTATTAGGTTAAAAATTGTAGGGGTTTATACCCTTAATGACCATTGTCCTTCAGTTCGGGCACTGAGCAACCATATGTTTGAACCCTTAGTACTTGAAGCATTTAATCTGGCTAATCTTCTTACCAAACCCTTGCCTTTTCTCATATATTCAGGTCGATACTACATCTTTAGGCCAACTTTTCTGATCGACTCTAACATCTATCCTACTTTTCAGTTCGGTACTCGACAATGTTTGTTAACTTACCTATCCCAGTCGGCTAGTTAGCACTCTGGTCGCTATTTGGCTTCTTCCTTGCCTCTCTACCTATTAGGCAATCCTAACAACTTTATCCATTGTGTCAAATCATTGGAGTTCCATAATGTCTCGGATGTCTCCTCTCAACCCAGTGACAAACCTTGAAACTATTCGGGTAGGTGGTTCCTCCACTTCGCATCTTATCATAGGCATTTGGAATTTTTGAACCTATTCATCAATAGTTTAACCTACTTATCTCAACTCCTGAAACCGTATGAAAGTATCTTGGAGATATGTTTTCAGCACGAATCTGTTTCTAAGCACCCTCTTCATCTCGAGCCAAGTATTAATCTCTTAGTACCCTTCTCTTCTTCTCATGGCCTAAAAATTCTTCCACCATATGGCAGCATATCCAGAAAATTCAACAGCAGCAATCCTTACTTTCTCATAATCCTCATACTAGTAATAATCAAACACATGCTCCATCTTCTCTTCCCAATCCAAGTACTCGTCAACATTCCCAAGCCCATTGAAACTAGGAATCCGAAGCTTCACATGGTCAGATGCTTTGGGGACTCGTACATGCTCCTCTTCAAAATACTCTTCTTCCTCCTCATTAAGCTCTTTGAGGTCTATCTTTCGCCTTACTCATCTGCTAACTCCTTCACCTCAAAATAATCAAGCTGGATTCTAACCTCTAATAGGTTGAGCAGCTTGTGGAGTGTTTTGCGCAGCCTCAGTGGGTCAACAAGACAGTGCATGAATAGCTCAAGTTAAATTTACTAGAAGGTTACCTACCTCATCAAGTCTTTTGTCAATGCTTTTGGGAGTTCCCTAAAACTGACGCCCATGGTGGATAACTTTACTATCATCACTAGTACCAATATTCATATTTATATCTATCATTTTTCCTCACAGATTTAGAATTTAAACAAACACTTCAGAAAGTGAACAACTAATAATACCACAGTCAAATGAACTCAATAACTGACTCTGTTTCAAACAAGCAAAATAGAGTATAATAGAAATCTAAGAAGAGTTAACCATAGTTCACACAAAACCTCCACTCCGATACCAAAATGTTGCAAACCGTAGCCAAGAACAGATAAGGTCAATCGCTGAATGGGTCTGAGCTTGTAGAAAGCTCGAAAAGAGTCAATAGGGAAAGGTACAAAAGGGTGAAAGCAAAGGATGAAAACAATAAGCAAAATCCACGAATAGCTCCAAAGGATATAACATACCAATAGAACTTCCAAAGACTCACGGCACAATTCAATGTGATGTACGAATTGGTCCAATGAGGTTACTAGCTACCTAACCTTGTTTAAGGGAAAGGATAAGATAAGAGTGATGCCGAGAGTAAACAACAGTGTTTACATAAGGAAGAAAGTACTCAAAAGTGTATTGAAGATTATCTGATGTCTTATAACTACAAGTACAAGGGTATTTATACCTGCAAACTAAGATAACTTGCCCAAAAGGGAAAAAACAGAAAGGACATTTCCTATGGGTGGGGGGGCAATGTATATGTTATAAAGGGACAAAAAATGAATATACAAGGAAAATAATAATTAGTGCTACAAATTCTACATGTGATACTATACACGTGGTGACGCGACATTGGTGAGGTCATTAGGAGATGCGGAAAAAGAAGTATGTACAGTTAGGCTTGTCCGAGTAAGGATGGCTTAATCAATCTAGATTTTCTCTCTCGGCTTCTCGACAAAGATGATACCGAGTGATTGTATGGCTCGACACCGAAGAGTTCTCATCTACTCAGAAAACCACGGAATAATGGGCTATCATACAGTACGGCATTAAAGGTGATTCGGCAAGGAAGTACTTGACTTCGGTAGGAGTTGGCTAGAATATAGAGATTCGACGTACCAACCCTTCTAGTCCTCAGGCTCGGCTACAAGTTAGGGGTCCCTTAGCTTAATTCCCATTAGTGGTATTCTTGGGGCATATAGCCAATGGAGGAGGCTTGTGAGTCGATGATGAGAAGATCAAAGCAATTGTTGAGTGGCTGACTCTTACTACTTGTGCCGATGTAAGAAGTTTCTACAAACTGGCTTCGTTTTACAGAAGGTTTATTAAGAATTTTAACACCATCACCACACCACTTACCGAGTTAACAAAGAAGAACACCAACTTCCGATGGGGAGAAAGAGAGGAGAGGAGTTTTGCTTATGTAAAAGAAAGATTGACCTCCGCCCCGGTATTAGTACTACATGACTTTGACAAAATTTTTGAGTTGGAATGCGACACATCGGGTGTTGGAATAAGTAATGTCCAGATGTAGGAAGGCCAACCAATTACCTTCCATAGCAAGAAGCTTCAAGGACCACAATTGAACTACTCCATGTATGACAAGGAACTTTTGACACTGATCCGAGTAATACAAGTGTGGCAACATTACTTACTGCCAAGAGAATTTATCATATATACTGACCATGAATCGCTGAGGTACCTCTAAAATCATACCAAGTTGTCAAAGCGACAGGCGAGATGGATTGAATTCCTTGAGGGATTCAATTTTGTAATTAAATACAAGCAGGGAAAGAGTAACGTAGTTGCAGATGCTCTTTCGAGGAGATATGCACGTTTATCATAATTGCAAACCAGGTTGTTTAGTTTTGCAAGTATCCAAGAACAGTACTCCAAGGATCTATACTTTGGGCTAATAATTTTGCAATGCATGGATGGGAGGACAATAGACAAGTATTATATGGAGGATGGCTACCTATTCTAAGGGGGAAAACTGTGCATACTAACTTATTCCCTGTGGGAATTGTTAATTAAGGAAGCTTACAATTGAGAACTCTCTAGATACTTTGGAGAGAAGAAGACCTGTCCTACAATAGAAATTCAACATAGCAAGCAAAATGGAAGATCATGTAATTCTTAGGTCTAAACATAGTCCTTGTTGATAGCACTTATTTAATAAATAGGCTGTAGGTTTATATTAATAGGCCCATAACTTAAGCCCAACAACAAGGGCTTAATCTAGGTACAATTTCCTCTTACTCACCATAAATAGGGATAAGATCATAGGTATGGGGGGTTCCTTTTTCCTTCTTTCTCTCCTACTTTTAGTTTTACAATTTTATTATCATAATGAGAGGCTGATTTAGGTATCGGAATGGCCGCGATATCTCTGAAGCTATTTGTTGTTTTGCAAGTACCCCTTACCGGAAACAAAAATTTGTTATCAATAATTGGCACCATTTGCCATAAATACGTAAACCACCCCCACGATCTTTAATGATTTTATGAAATTTGGAGGTGGGACATCTCTTCCTTTTATGGATTTTTCTGTATCTGGTTTGTTATGGCTTCTTTACTCTATTTACTTTTTGACCTGAGAAAATTGGTTCATATTTTGCTGGTTTATTTTAATGCCTGGAATTCTTCTTTTCGCCTTGCTAAAAATCTGCACCGATGTTATTTTACTCTTTGTCTTGATGGCTATCAACATTTTCGGTTGGAATATGCGGTCTCTTAAGCGGTCACTCCATCCTTTACAACCTGTGCGTGGATGGAAGTTCAGGAAACTGTCTTAGGTAACTGCCGATGGAGTTGCAAAACTCGGCTTGAAGGTTCGGTATTCTATCTTTAAACTTTTCGATTCCATTTCTTTTGAGTAAAGACTTTGGGTAAAGCGGCATCGGAAAGCGGCATCGCAAAGTTTGTCTATTTCAAGATCTTCTTTACAATCTATGTTGATTGTTTTTGGAAATTGATGAGAAGAAATCGAGGATTGGATTGTAACCGCATGACAGCCGCATCGAGCAAGTTGTAGTGGATAACCAAGTCTGGGTAATGATAGCCAAGTTCCCGTACACGACGAAGCAGCCGTGATGCGCCTTCAATTCCAGGCTGCGCAAATGAATTATGAAGGTTGTGCCGAAGGGTATGCATCAGCCATGAGTTTTCTGTCAAAACAAAAAGTCCAAGCACCCACTTGAAGAGCAAATCGATCAGAGCCTTCAGATATATACCAAGTCTAACAGCAGCATTTGGTGGACTTTTCTTCCGACCTACAGGGCCAAGCAGTAAAGTGCACACTTACCGAGCCATCCATCAGTTGCGAGCTGTTCTACC
Source organism: Lumnitzera littorea (assembly GCA_024138015.1). Classification (NCBI taxonomy): domain Eukaryota; kingdom Viridiplantae; phylum Streptophyta; class Magnoliopsida; order Myrtales; family Combretaceae; genus Lumnitzera; species Lumnitzera littorea. The sequence goes on along the minus strand of JAMXBB010000003.1, from coordinate 56,499,431 downwards.
CACGTATCCGCACTGCTACCAACATTCACTTCCGAGCAAAATTAATGTGCAAGTCCAAGCTAGACTCAAGTGTAAGTCCGAGCTAGACCGAGGTGAAGCCAAGCTAAAGTTGGGTCCGAGCTCTTTTCAACTTCCATAACAAGCTCTTTCTTGCAGACCTGAACAATTTAACTGAGGTCTATCTAAGTTTCAACCGAACTCCGCAATAACAGTAGACACAGCCTATTCTCTAACTTGCATCAAGGGGATGATCGGAAGCCACACACCAACATTAATTCTTTTTAGTAGTGCACCAAACTTGAGCAACTGCTACAAGTGGAACGATAGATTCATGCTCGTTGGTCGAGCTTCCTCGTTAACCAAGTTGTAGCGCAGGTTTGATTGCCCTGTAGATGATTCGTACAAGGACCAAGCCAAATTCATAGACACCGCGTTAAACTGCACATCCCTGACCTGTAGTACGCAACAAGCAACGGCAGGGCATTCTATTTATTTAATTATTTGATCATATTCATATCCAAACATTCTTCAACATGAGTAGCAAGTTCGAGTTGCTCAAATCCGAGCACTATGACCAGTTACCAAGCTGTCCGAGCTTTTGACAGTATGACAGGCCGATAGTTCCATGGATACCAAACCATTTCCAAATGAGATTGAACACCTTAGCCGAATTCCAACTCGCGCCAAGTTCCCTTTATCCGTGCAAATCTGTACCGAGCTATTTGTTGCAGATCAGAGAATCATCCGAGCTTCCCACCTAATCCGAGCTTTGCAGCATAACAATAAGATTGGAAGTTGCTGAACTCTGAACCATAGAGCACGAGAACAAGCTTTGGCTGATCCGAGTCAAGCCGCTATACCGGATATCCAAGCTCATTTGAATTAAATAGCTCAAGCTATGCATTATCTCGAGCAGAGCATCGACCATGGCAAAACAACAATGATGCGATGCCATCTACAAAACATAGTGCGAGTTGACCCACACCAAACAAAACTCGAACTACAAATCAAGTCACTGGTTAAACCAAGTGCACGAATGTGCTTGAACAAAATGTGACAACCGCCAAGCTCTAATACTGCCATGCCAACTCGATGATCCAATCCTCTGTAGCATAGAGAGCTTATTCAAGTGTTCTCTAGCAGCTGTTTTGAGCTTAGCTAAAGAGACCGAGTGACTTCAATACCCGCAGTCATACTTCACGTCTAGCCTGCTGAATTCCATGGGCAGCCGAGGAGTAATTCATTCGCCAAACTGCTCGATCACGATCGAGAAAGAACACGTCACTCACTATTTTCATCATACTCATAGATGTTCTTCTCATCTCAGTTTGGTTTCCATGCAAGTTGAGACCGGTAGCGGCGAGTAAACGACATGGCAGTTTAAGGGTGCGAAAAGGTAGCTCGCTATCTAGCAGTAGAACGCAGGGCGAGTGTGGAAATCATATCCAGTGCCACCAACGTTATTTAAGATCCAATTCACCACTTAACCGGAGTACATCTGAGGAAGCATCACGTTGGGCTCCATCCGAAAAGGAAAGTAATGTAGACAATGCAGTATAGTGTACAAATTTCTCCAATTAGGCACGGAAGTACCAGCGCCCTGGATAAGCAATATAGCTCCGATCTCCTTCTGACCGAGCTGATCTCCACAGCAGAACACAAACGAGATAAAGCCGAGCTTTAACCATGCAAGTCCGAGCTTTTCACAACACTAGCTGAGCTGTCCGTTGGTGGCTACATCATGCCGAATTTGTGAAATCTGTTTATGGGGATCGAATTCAAAACCGAGCAAAGCAGCTCTTTGCGCAATGCCATGAACATGTTGAGCTGTGACTAACCAAGACAAGTTTACCGAGCTCTCTTGTACAGGTTGGAGAAATCCATATCCGAGCTCATTCCCAAGCTACGGCAATAGAGCAGCGGCTCATTATCCGAATAGTCGAGCTTTTCCGAGCAGCTCGAAGGACGTCCGAGCTGAGTCATTGATAAATATAAAATATATATATTTTTGTCCCAATTTTATACTACCCTTATATGTATATGTTTATATTTTGATAAGAAAAATGTGCAGATTTAGAAAATATGCATAAATGTTGATCAAGTGCAAGAATTGAATAGAAAAGGATGAGAAAATTAAATTTATTCAATTAAAGCGTGAAGCCCACCGACTCTGCAAGATCCATTTCAAAACAGCCTAACATGTGAAGAATTCCATGGCCATGAATAATTTGATTGAAATTTGCCATGTGCTGAATGCTGCAATGCTCATACATTTCATCTCCAACAATAAACCAACGTAGGAGCTATTCATGCAAGCTTTTGATGTCCGAACTTCAATTCAAGCAAGTCCGAAATTGGAAAGCAAGTCAACATGCCAAGAATGACAACACGTCATCACCGATTAAATTCATAAGAACTTTCTCGGCCTATCTCTTTCACGTGCCAGTGTGAAGCACTTTACCTCATTACGGAAATGCCACACGGCAACACATGTCGGCGACAGTCAATGCAAATTAAAATTAAATAAGGGAGTCATTTTCATTTAAGACGGGTGAACTTTTACGAAAGAGATAATTTTTCTTTTTGGCAAGAGATGCTGAATTTTTTTTTTGTATAAATAGGAGAGGACAAACACTTTGGAGACATCCTGTAATATTCTTTGCCCATTTCTTAATAATATTTTTTCTTATTTCAATTTGAAGTTATTATCTTGTTGTCATTCTGAGGCCATGCAAGGTCCAAGATACACGAAGAGCATTGACCAAAGACGAAGAAGAAGACAAAAAGATCAAGACAATTTTATTAACTTCTTTTCCGGTACACATTTATCTACGAATCATGTATCTTGTTATTTTCTATTTTCTATATTATATTTATAGTATCCATGAACTAAACTGTACATAGTAGGATTTATAGCATAACTAGATGGCTAACAAATGCATAATTTCATTATATGCTAACATTTAAATATGTGAAATCTTAATTATCAAATTTCGTAATTCTTTAAAAGTTTGTTTTCAAAGTGTAGAACTTAAGAGACTCAAAAGAAAATCAAGAGTTCAAATGAAATTTGTTTAAAATCTATTTATCATTGATATGGAAATACGCAAGTTAAAATGATTTTAGGATTCATATTTCTTAATTCAATTAGTATTAATACAGGTTACATAAACATATGGACATGTATTAATATTAACTAGTATAATTATTTTGTGAGAGTAATTAATTATAAACTAGATGATTTTAGAAAAATTCTTGAAAGAGACATTTTTGTTATAATTAGAATTCTTACAAATCAAAAGATGAATGAATCCTTATGAATCTAATTAAAAATCAGATAATTAGTATTATTATATCTTAAGAGCATGTAGTAATTAGTCAAATAATAGTATTGCCATGATCCTACACATTTGATTATTGATTTTTTTTTTTTTTTTTTTTTTGTGCCTTGGAGATTTCTTTTATAATTATTCGATCATTTTTATTTAATCATTATTTGCTAGCCTAGCTAAAGAAAGAATCAACACAATCTAGTACTTAAGTTCCAGTCCATGAAAATGATCTGGTTCTCTCCAATTAAAATCTTTTATTAGAGTATATGATCCGGTCTGCTTACTGATATTTTTCTCATTAAAAACTTCGTTTTAAAATAATCGTACACACCACTTATCCATCAAGACTGCCCTTCTTTATGGCCGAACACCAATCTACTTCGGACTAGATGCACTCGAGCTTTGATAGCCAAAGAGGTCCAAGCAGATCCTTGCATACTGTGTAAACATTAAAGTGAAGGTCTAAGCAAGTATTATCCGTACTCGTTTCTACTACCGATAACCGAGTTGAGTAGCCCAGCTATGCTGCATTTTTTACCGCATCGGTTGAGCTCTCCCTTTGCCGACCTTTGAGCAGCAGTATTCAATCCCCAGCACAGAAGCAGCTCCATCGCCTACATCATCCTTGCTGCTAGAATCCAAAAGCAACTTTGTGCCCTCCTCTTGACTGGTAGGGAGTGCTAGTTCAGACTCATTAGCAAAGTCCCGCTCATGATCCGTTTCAATTGGATTGTCAATGATAACACATTTCTCAGTCTCAGTCTCATCTCCAGATACTTCTGCTCCTAAACCTTCAATGACCTTAGCTGACTGCTTTTTGAGAACTGCATCTGAAGATCATAGCGCAATGTTTGAAGAAGCCCCTGATGCATCACGGTTATTGCTTCCATCACCAACCCCGGAAAATTCTTTGATAGACACTGGAGACGCCAAAAAGTTGTCAGCCAATGGCTCGGAGAGCTGATGGACTTTGCCTAACTGATTCCCCTTATCTGTAACGGAATCACTTTGGTCAACACTTAGCTCTGAAGTAGAAGAATTTTCAGCTTTTTTATCAGTAGCTTCTAAACCTCGAGCACCAATTTCACTTCCATCCATTGAGGCACTATGCACATCTAGTATGGGCTCGTCAGAGACCGACCTGTCTTTAATTGTAACCACATTTTCATGCCTACTGTTATGGGGAGATGGTGTAGTTATGATCTCGCTGTCTCTTTTTAAATCAGAATCTTCCTTCAAAACCACATTAGGGGGATCCAACCTAGTAGCAGAGGCTGCTGCAACTATATTCTCCTCAATTACATGTTCTGAATTTGATACCAGCGAGCTAAGCTGATCCAAGTGATTGGAAAAACACCATTATTATTATTAGAATATTTTAGGAATATCTGTCAATTATGTAAAGAGTATGTTTAGGATATTTTCTATATTTAGAAGGAATTTGAATATTTTAGGATTTGTAAATATCTGTCAATTGTGTAAAGAGTATATTTAGGATATTTGTTTTCTATGTTTAGAAACTTGGTTAGTGCGTCTATATTATATATATATTGACCCTCTTTGACCTGTGATATGAATATACACACACAGAAATTTTCTTCTCAAAATTTTATATAGTATCAGAGCCTCGTTAAAAAAAAACGCTATGCTTAGCGAGAGAAAGAAACCAGCCTCCCCTTACCTATTGACTTCAAGTGATAATCCTGATAATATAATTACTCAGGTGCAATTAAAAGGAGACAATTATGATGAATGGGCTTGAGCGATGCGAACGTCGTTGAGGGCCAAGAAGAAATTCGGATTTATTGATGGAACGATTAATCAACCTACTAATGATTCCACTGAATTAGAGGATTAGTAGACTGTGAATTCAATGTTGGTTTCATGGATGCTCAACACAATCGAGCCAACACTGCGATCTACCATAACATATATGGAGATTGCAAAGGATTTATGGGAAGATATCAAAGAGCGATTCTCTACTGCTAATGGACCTCGTGTTCAGCAGATCAAGGCAGAACTTGCCAACTGCAAACAGAGAGGTATGTCGATTATGACTTATTATGGGAAATTGAAACAACTCTGGGAAAAGCTTGCGAATTATGAGCAAATTCCCATCTGCCATTGTGGAAGATGCAATTGTAATGTTGCAGCTAAACTTGACAAGAAACGAGAAGAAGAGAGGCTTCATCAGTTTTTTATGGGGTTAGAAGATGCATTATATGGAGCAGTTCATTCCAATATTTTGAGCACAAAACCATTGCCAAACTTGAATAAGGCATACTCCTTGGTGTGCCAAGAAGAACGTGTTAAAAACATCTCACGAGGGAAGGAGGAACATGGAGAGGTTGTGAGTTTTGTAGTGAAGACCAATAGAGGAGGGCGAAAGTATAAAACAGAAGTGAAAGACAAATCTACCATTTGCTCACACTACAAATGAGAGGAACATGATTCTGAAACTTGTTTTCAGCTCATTGGATATCCGGAATGGTAGGGTAACCGACCCAAATGGGCTGGATGTGGACAAGGGGGACAGAATGCAGGGTGTGGGCAAAGTAATATGCCAAAGGTGAATACAGCGCATGTAATTAGGCAGCCATCATCATCAATGGCAGCAACAGAAGAAAATACAGCTTCTGGGACCTTGACAGTAGAACAATGGTCATTCTTTCTCAATTTGTTGAACATGTGCAAACCGGGTACTAGTGAGAAGATGAATGATAAGGATAATCTGAATTGGATTATTGATTCCAGTGCTTCACAACATATGACAGGTACTTTAGAATGTTTAACAAATTTGAAAGAAATTGTGGCATGTTCAATTGGATTACCTAATGAAGAGCAGGTGATGGCATTGAAGGAGGGATCAGTTTGCTTGGGAAAACATATCAAACTAGACAATGTTCTCTATATTCCAAATTTGAATTGTAATTTGATATCTGTGTCGCAATTGCTTGATGGCTTTAATTGTAATGTCCAATTTACTAATAAAATTTGTGTTATACAGGACCGCACCTCGAGGATGGTGATTGGAGCAGGTGAACGATGCAAGGGACTTTATTATTTGAAGTCAGTAGAATCAGTCCAAGCATGCAAGACAAGCCATGTAGATTCTTTTGAATTATGGCATAGGAGGATGGGGCATCCGTCTGCAAAAATTGTGGAATCTCTTCCTCAAGTTGAATTTAGTAATAGTTCAATAAAGAATAAACCATGTGACATTTGTTTGAGAGCTAAACAAACAAGAGAAGTTTTTGTTTCTAGTGACACTAAAGCAAATGAAATTTTTGAATTAATTCATTGTGATTTGTGGGGACCTTATCGTGTTAATGCTTCTTGCGGGACCTTGTATTTCTTTACCATTGTTGATGATTTTTCTAGGAGTGTATGGATATATTTATTAACTGAAAAAATAGAAGTGAAACTTGTCATACGTAATTTCTTTGCCATGACTAAAAGACAATTTCAAAAAGATGTGAAGATAATTAGAAGTTATAATGAGACTGAATTTGCTTGCTTGCATAACTATTTTTCTGAAAATGGAATTTTACATCAAACCTCATATATAGGAACACCTCAATAGAATGGACGTGTTGAGAGGAAACATCGTCATATTTTAAATGTGGCTAGAGCTTTAAGATTTCAAGCCAATCTTCCCATCAAATTTTGGGGAGAATGTGTTTTAATGGCTGCATATTTGATCAATCGGACTCTTTCTAAGTTATTAGGAGGAAAGACTCCTTATGAGATATTGTTTAGTAAACCTTTTAGTTATAATCACATTCGAACTTTCGGGTGTCTGTGTTATGCTCAAAACTTAAATAGGGAAAAAGACAAATTTGCTAGTAGGAGTCAACGTTGTTTATTTGTAGATTATCCTTTCGAAAAAAAAAAGTGGAAAGTTTATGATCTTGATACAGGAAAATATTTTGTATCCAGGGATGTTGTGTTCTCTGAATCTGAATTTCCATATGCTGATAAGGAAGGTGTGCAACCAGATCTTGTACAAGATGCTTCTTTCGATATCACCAATCATTTTAATGGCGAATTGAACGAGGAAGATGAAAGTGAGGTACTTGAGAATTCAACTATGACTCAAAGTGATAATAACGACAAGGGGGATGTCATTGAAATCTTAGGTGAATCTGTTCCAAAACAACTTGGACGGGGTCATAGAACAAAAGAAGCTTCTACTCGGCTACGAGATTTTGTGACATATACTGTACAACAAATAAATCCCTCTGCATGTTCCTCCAATCTAATTCCGTCCATAGGTACCTCCTATCCTATAGCACATTATGTAAATTGTGACAAATTTTCTCCACAACATCGTTCTTTTTTAGCAGCTATGACAGCCGAAAAGGAGCCTATTTCTTATATTCAGGCCATCAAAGACATTCGATGGAAAGAAACCATGATGAAAGAAATTGAGACACTTGAGGCTAATGGGACATGGACTGTAGAAGATTTACCACAGGGAAAGCAAGCTATAGGTAGTAAATGGGTTTACAAGATCAAATATAACTCAGATGGTTCGATTGAACGTTATAAAGCTCGATTGGTGATTCTTGGTAATAATCAGATTGAAGGAATTGACTATAATGAGACCTTCGCTCCTGTTGCAAAAATGGTTATTATACGTATTTTTCTTTCAGTGGCAGCAACAAAGGGATGGGAACTCCATCAAATGGATGTTCATAATGCATTCTTGCATGGAGATTTAGAAGAAGAGGTGTACATGAAGATGCCACTTGGGTTCTCTACTCAACAGCTTGGCAAAGTTTGTCGATTACGTAAATCACTTTATGGGTTACGACAAGCCCCCCAATGTTGGTTTTCCAAATTAACAACTGCATTAAAGCGGTATGGATTTCTTCAATCTCAATCTGATTATTCATTGTTTACTTTAAATCGAGACAAGATACATTTGAGTATACTGGTGTATGTCGATGATCTTGTTATTGCGGGGAATAATGGAGTTGCCATTCAGAAGTTTAAAGATTATTTATGCCGCTGCTTCTACATGAAAGATTTGGAAACATTGAAGTATTTTTTAAGTGTAGAGTTGGCTTGGAATCAAGAAGGAATTTTTCTTTGCCAATGCAAATATGCTTTGGATATTATCAGTGAAGCTGGATTATTAGGTGCTAAACCATCTGGTTTTCCCATTGAACAAAATCATCATTTAGCCTTAGCAGAAAATGCATTGTTAGCAGATTCAGAGAAGTATCGGAGATTGGTAGGAAGACTGATTTATTTGACTCTTACTCAACCTGAGTTGTCCTACAGTGTTCATATTTTGGCACAATTTATGCATCAACCAAAGGAAGCTCATTGGGAAGCAGCTTTGCGCGTGATTCGTTATTTGAAGGGCAATCCTGGACAAGGAATACTTTTACAAACTGATAGTGATCTTCGGTTGTATGCTTATTGTGATTCTGATTGGGGGAGTTGTCCTTTAACTCGACGATCTCTTACTAGATATTTTGTTATGTTAAGGACTTCTCCCATTTCTTGAAAACTAAAAAGCAACATACAGTGTCGAGATCCTCTACTGAAGCAGAATATCGTTCCATGGCTACCACTGTGTGTGAACTGAAATAGTTAAAGGGTCTTTTGCTGTCTCTCGGTGTTGTACACTCTCATCCTATGCTATTGTATTGTGATAGTCAAGCAGCTTTACACATTAGTGCAAATCCCGTGTTTCATGAGCACACAAAGCACATTGAAATTGATTGTCATTTTATTCATGATGAGATTCAACATGGACATGTTCAGACTGCTTATGTACGTAGCTCTGAGCAACTCGCTGATATTTTTACTAAGGCATTGGGGATACAGCAATTTGGGTATCTTCTACGGAAGTTGAGGGTTTGCAATCTTCACACACCAACTTGAGGGGGGGTATTAGAATATTTTAGGAATATTTGTCAATTATGTAAAGAGTATGTTTAAAATATTTTCTATGTTTAGGATATTTTTTATGTTTAGAAAGTATTAAAATATTTTAGTATTTGTAAATATTTGTCAATTGTGTAAAGAGTATATTTAGGATATTTATTTTCTATGTTTAAAAACTTGGTTAGTGCGTCTATGTTGTATATATATTGACCCTTTTTGGCCTGTAATATTAATATACACACACAAAAATTTTCTTTTCAAAATTTTATAATTATTAAACTCCTGCTCATTTGCTTTAACCACATGGTCTAAAACAGGGAGCCATACAATGGACAAGCCGAGTTCATGAGAGGTTATCACCAGAAACAAGTGTTAAGGGGAAGACGAACACCATGATCACTTAATTCTTTATTTGTGACTTGTCGAAGACTTTTTTGCTGAAATTGCACTGACACTTCAAGTGGCAACGTGCAGTAAATGTATCGCTGACTAGTGTCTAGGCACTTGTAAAATGTTAAGCTCACAGAAGAGGCTCGTTAAGGTTCCATTTAAGGACTTGGCTCTACAATGTTTTCACCCGTAAACCCCTCCAGATCTCGAAAAACTCAAGACAACTTTCTTGTTGCTATTCTTTCCCATATATCTATCGCTCAGTTTCTGTCTCGATGTCAGAGGGAGTGGATGCGGTTAAAGAAACCCAGCGACCCGTTTCCTTGTTGACGTATTAACCAAAAAAAATATCAGTGGAAATCCGAGCTCCGGCTCGAGCTATTGACTAACTGTAGCGAGATGACGTGTCCAAGCCAAGACCGAGCTCTTTTTGATCGAGCTTCAATTGACTTAACGTATCAGATATAAATTTTGAGGACGAGCGGCAGTGAACCGTGTGACTGAGCTGTTTTGCAACCAAGCTTAGTTTAATAACTGATAAGGAAAAGTGTCCACTCGCAAGAGAGTAAAAGGCGGACCCTAAGCCGAACAGCTACGATGAGTGTCAGAGTACTCCAACACTCAAAACCAAAATAGGGTAGCTGATACAAACATGAGCATAGCTCATAAATATCAGTAAAAGACTAAAGGCCTCAACTATTATACGAGCCCTTGAAAGCTCCACCCATGCGCCAACTCCCATAAGGGAGCTGGTGAAAAGAGTAAAACTTTATTACCATTACTTATAATCTGCCTATTAGTCATTTTTAAGATATATGCTTTACGCCGTGTTTCACATTGATTTGTTTTCAATACTCAAACTCGATTCACGGATTGTAAACCTCATAAATTTAATTATTTAAGAGTAGAATTAGGTTCAAATACTGTAAATAACTTTAAAAGTTAGATAAAATTGATTAAGATAAAAATTTTATTAAGTTATAAATTTGAATATATTATAAGTAATAAAAACTGTAAAAAATCAATCGAAACCTAAATCACATATAAAAACCCTAAATCCGATATATATGTAAATACTCAAAATCGAACATAAATTTTATCAAAACCCTAAAACTATAACTTTAAATTTATAAAATAAATAAATATTACTTAATTGTGATATAATCGTAATCGATTACAATTATCAACTAAATCGCGTAAAATTTTTAACCAAAACACCAAAATAACTTATAAATATTATCAACGTAATAGGTACCAATTAAATTGATAAATTGTTATAAAATTCCAAAATTAATTTATAAATATTATTTTTACGTTTAGAAAAATCACATATAATTATTTTTATTTTTCTTTTTCTTCCTTTTTCTTTCTTTTCTTCCTTCTAATTTCTTCTTATTCCATGTTACACATCCAGAACTTACACACAGCAACCCACGTGATCATGTGTTTCTCCAGATGTTATTTTTACATTACAAAACCAAAAGTAATGATTAGACATTATCTTCTCCTCATTAGTGTTTAAGATTTGATTTTTGTTTTATAAATTACCTTGCCCTTACTTCTTATTCTTTTCACGCTTTACTTCACATCTGGAAAAAAAACTGGAAACCAAAAAAAGAAAAAAAAAAAACCAAAGCAATTACACACATACACAAACTAAACAAGAAAAGCAAAGGAAAAACAAAAACTAAGAACAAAAACTAGAAGAGGAAGAAGAAGAGAAGAAAATTAAGGGGATTCTCTTTCTATTACTCAAATTATTAAAATAATTAGGTAAGTATTTATTTAATTTTTTGTATATATATATATATATATATATCATATAGTATATACATGTATACTAAGTATTTATTTATTTGTTTATTTACTTGTACATATATGTATGCATGAATAGATAAATATATATATGTATTACGTATTTTCTTTATTTATATATATACATATGTATATAAGAGTGGATATATATATATATATATTATTATGCATAATATATGGTATATATATAGGTATAAATAGTAATACATATAATATGTATTTTTCTACACATCTATGTTTGTACATATGTATGTGTGCGTATTATATATATATGTATATTTAGTATTTTTATTATATAGTGTATGTATGTATACACGTATAGCATATGTATATGACCTAGGTATTTCCTTTATATACATATATATATTTAGTATTTTATTTAATTATTTATGTACATATGTGTGATTGTGTATATAAGTACTTATTATTTTTACTATATGAGGTATATACATATATACATATATAGTAAATATATGTATATATACTTAGTATTTTCAAAGTATAAGAATTTTAGCATATTTGTATATATACATATAGCTTGATGTGTTGGATATGTAGGTATATATGTATATTATTACTTATATTTTGTATTTTTGTACATAAGTATATATAAAATATAACCATATATGTACATATGTAAATAAAGTATAAATATGTGTATATTAAACTTGTATATAATGTATAACTAAGGTTAGAATAATTTATTATATAAAGTATATTATACATATAAATGTATGTATATGAATAGTGACGTATACGTAAAAATACGAGTATATGTAAATAGTATATACAATATACTATAATATTAAGTTAATATATAAAGTAAGTTAATAGATATATATATACATAAATACCGTAAATTTGGAAAAAGAATAATAATTAAGCAAATTAGAAATTTTAATGAAATATAATAATAAGTATTTATATATATATATATATAATTGTACCATAAAATAGGAAGATACTGGAAAATTATAAAAAAAATTATAAGGGTGATTGTGGCACTTCCATATGCTATCACGTCATCATTTTTTATAAATTAAGTAATTTTCGTAATTAACAATAATATTAATTAATTAATTAAGTAGAAAAATAATAAAGTAGAAAAAATTGAGTTAATAATTCTAAAATCTTAAAAATAAGTAACAATAGGTAATTATAGTAAAATAAGCTTAAAATAAGACAATTATCTATCATATGATCTAAATAATTATTAAATCGTAAATAAACTAAGAAAAGCTTAAATTGATATTTTATAATTTTTTTAAACTAAAATAATAAACTTTATGATATTTTTATATCACAATTAAAACTGCAAGTTACAATGCTCAAAACGGACTTTGCTACAAGAAAGTATGCTAAAAAACAATTGAAATAGACTATAAGTTTATAAAGATCTGAGCTAAGTTGAAAAAGTTATATGTAATTCAATAAAAAGCTCGAATCGATAATTTCACACAAATCCATAACTAAGTCAAGTAAACAATACAAATTACGACCGTTGATAGACTCAATGGCCAAGTGAGTACTCCTGATGATTCTATACTTGTTTTGTATTTGTAGTTAGTATATATAAATTAAATATTAATAACTTGATGCATGGGGGGTTCAGGTTATACATGTGTCTGATATTAATTGATTACTGTGCAAAAAATTGTGAAATGTGATAGTTGAAGATTTAGTTATATGATTAATTGTTACATAATTTGAATGATTTGTTAATAATGTTTGATCACCTCATAAATTAACTTAATCATATTCAACACAACTAAATTTAAACAAATCATGCATAAAGCCCAAACATTGCATATAATGTTCAGGCCGTCACCTCACATGGTTGATAATAAAGGGCCTTAGAGAGATGGATTCTCACATGATTTGATTAGTACGATATAAGAGTACTGGTACAACAAAACCCTACCCTTTGTTAGTAGGTTTACTTAGCATCGAAGACACTAACCGTAAGTAACTGAGAGTCGTGTCTAAAGACCACCGCTGTAGGGTGTAAACATGGACTGCAGGAGCTACCTCATCGCTAAACTTGAGATTTTATGTATTACTGGATTTCTTTGAAAGGAAAACGTAATTCATGAAATACATAATTTAAATTTATGGTTAAAAACCCTAAGTACTAAAGCCTGGTTGTGATTGGTGCCGATGTATCTCCAACCCTTACTTCGGAGGGCATTAAATCCGATATTGTATGCAACACTGGTTAACTGCATATATATCGTTTGGCATACTATTTGTTCATGCATTCACATGGTTATAATAATTTATTTGATAACCTACTTACTAGTATAGTATGAGGAATAACTCACTAAACTCTTGTAGCTTACTCTCCAATAGTTTTCTCTTACAGGGTGCTAGATAATCGAGCATAGACTAAGAGCTAAGTATTAAGTGCCAGTGTTAAGGTACTTAAAAGTTAGAATTTGAGGATAGACTGTATAAACGGATTGAATTATAACATATAATTATTAATACTATATTTAGATTTTATGACTTTCGTAAGTTTAAGTTTTAGAACTTTACTACCTAATCTTATCATTTGATAGGAGATACTAATTCTCTACGGTTCTAATGGACTGTGACTTATCGAATATCCATCGTCACTTATATGTTATAATAAGTTAATTAAATTAAAAATCGAAAACTTTAGTAACTAATCTTTTAGAGTCTTGCAACCTTTGGCTTGCAAGATGATTTCTGTATTACTAGTACACACATAATATGAAAATTTTAAATAATCCTACTAGACTCCCCTTAAGGTTAAGACATGGATTGTGTGTCAAATCATATCTATTTATGTGTTGCTTCATAACTCGAACTTCAACGAGCCTGATAATGAAAAATATCAACTATTCAACACTTATAATGATTTATTTCATTATTAACAAGCTTAGTGCTATCTCTTTTCGAGACGTATACAAGGACTCAAAGACAAATCAGGGTTAAAGAAATGCCCTCTTAAGCTCACACAAACATGATTTGCTAATGCACTACTCTTCAATAGCTCTAAATCCTTAGTATTATAAGTGACCAACGAATTGTAAAGCACTAAACCCCTAAGTCCTATACCTTACGAACGATGGAAAAAGGATATTCGAGGATCTTTAACTCTTAACTAAGGATGACAAGATCTTAAGACCTAAAGCCCTTGCAAGGGTGATAGGTATGGTAGCTATAAGACCTCTTATCCTCTTAAGGACGACGAGCCATAGGCAATAAATCCTCTTAAGGATGATAAGCCAGAAGCCATAAATCCTCTTAAGGATGACAGGCTAGATGTTATTAATCTACTTAAGGATGATGAGCTAGTAGCTATAAATCCTCTTAAGGATGACAAACTATTTATGAACCCTTAATTCCTCAACTAATGACGACAATAATGCTCTAAGTCTAACGAATAGACTACATGCTACCTTAAAACCTTAAGCCACTAAACATCAATGGGTTAAATTCTAATCCAATACCTTGTATAAACGATGAGTAAATAAGCCCAATGTCCTATAACACTAACAAACTCGAGGCCAACCGACCACTTCAAGCCTTTACCTATTCAAGCACATCAACCTCTTCAAGTTCTTACCTTTTCAAGCATATCAACACCTTCAAATGCTTTAATCTCTCTCGGCCTTCCCCTCTTCAAGTCCTTGTAGTATTCCAATCACTTTAAGCCTTTGATTATACTCTTCTAAAGCTCTTACAAAATTGACCTTTTTAGGTACTCTCTTTACCAAACTTGTCACCAGAGAGAGTAACGGGTAAGTGTTGATAGCACTTTTCTAATAAATATGCTATGGGCTTATATTAACAAGCCCATAACTTAAGCACAATGATAAAGGCTCAATTCGAGTACAATTTCCTCTCACCCACTATAAATATGGACAAGACCACAAGTATTGGGGCTCCTTTTTCCTTCTTTCTCTCTTACTTTCAATTTTACAGTCTTGTTATCATAATGAGAGGCTGACTTATGCATCGGAGTGGCCACATCGAAACACCCTCCATCACCCCCTAAAGCCATTTGTTGTTTTACAAGAACCCGGGTACCAGAAATGAAACTCCGATATCTACAGTCCTTACTATACAATCCCATATAGACTCCAAAATCGATAATAGTAATGCGATAAGCCTAGCCATTAACTTGGAATTTCATCCTCCTTTTTACCCCATAGTGCTCTCCTAAAGGCTTTTCTAAATGCAACATGCACAAAAGCTCAAGAGTGAGTTCTTACCAAATACGTGCTTAGAGTGGTAAAAACTTCTCTCATGACTCAACAAAAACATTTGCCTTCACTTGGTCCTTTAGATTCAATTGCTAAATTACTCCCCAATCTAAGTAGAGAGTTTCACTAAATGTACACAACTGAAACCGCTGAAACCTCTTTCATACGGTTTCATCCCTAAACCATAACATTAGATGTACCAAGGTTTCAAGAACCACCGATGGTTGAGGAGATTGCAGTGGTTGTGATGAGGAAGTAGACATAATAGATTTATCCTTCCTTTTGATGGGGAGTTTTGATCTCAAGGTTATGTTCTTATAAAAAAGAAACAAGTCACAAATCAACATTTTGGTAACAAATAGCTTCCTTACACTTAGAACAAAGAAATAGGCCACAAATCATGACTAAGTATAGAAGAAAAAACACTATAGCTCATTGAGGAATCTCATCGATTACTTGGTGAGCATGCATAATATAGCTATTTTCTTGAGAAAATCTCTTCACAATCCTAACAACTAATGAAACTAAAGTTCTTAGCATGCTTAACACCTAAATCTTTGATGAAATGGATCAATAGCACTTGTAAATTGTAATGAAACACAAAAACCCTAAGTGCTAAAATGGAGAAAGTAAAGAACAGTGCATGTGAGGCAAGAAAATCCATATTCAAAATCATGAAATCAAGATAACCATGCATTGTTCCATGTACTGCAAGTTACATGATCTTATCTTTCAAATTTGAAATTGGTGCCTAATTTAAATGATACAATTATATCCATCTATGATCCATACATCAAACACTCAAAACATGTGTGAAAGTACTTTAATTCCACAAATAAACTAGAAAAATGCAAAAACCTTAACTTGTCATCAAGATCTAACATGCAATAGATCAATCCCTTGAATAAAATTCACAAGAAGCATAAAGAGAGTAAGGATCAGGATGCTTACCTTGTACTTGAAGTAATACTGTAGTGTGATCGAAGACTGATGAGCCTTGTTGATGCAAGAATGTGGACAGATTAGAGTATATGTGGGCAGTTGTGACTGTATGTGCTAGTAAGAAGAGGAAAGAAGAGAGGAAATGTAAGTGATCTTTTGTTTGTGCACAAGTGATAGGAGATAGAGAGATATCAGGTGTTGTGGGTTTATATAGTACGCATGACACAACTGGCAAACTAAGTCATGTAGCTCTCTATGGAGGTAGGGGTGTTATATCATTGCAAACGACACGATGGTGTCTTCTAAGTCATGTAACTTTTTGTAAGTTACACAATGTTAAGGTCTACAAAGAACACAATAGGGAGATATGGTCATGTAACTTTTTGTCAGTTGCACATTAGGAACCCTTACAACCAATACGGGAAGAGATGCAATTGTGTCTCTTGGTCGTGTAATTCACTGTACGTGGCTTCTTCTTTTTTTTCAAAGAAAATAATTCCTACCTTAAATGCATGAACTAAAAATAAAAGAAAATGAATGAATAGAACTAAAAGTACTAACATAGAAAATGAATCAAAGAATCTTATGCAAAAACAAAAGTGTCAAAATAACCAAAATGCTAAAATAAATCATAGACTTGGGTTGCCTCCCAAGCGTGCTATGTTTAACGTCGATAGCTCGACGAAATGCATGATTGACTTAGCTTCATCTAGGTAGAGATGGATCTCCTTCCTTACCTCGGTTTCGGATCCACTACACAAATATAGATTTATCATTTTTCCATTGATCTAGTAAATTCTCTTTTATGGGTATGTGACTTCGATTGTGATGGTGTATCAACCATTAGACCCCTCACCCAAGCCAAACTTCAAAGCTTGCAGGGCCTGACTAAGAGAATTCTAATTGCTTAGCTAGGCCTTAATGAGCTCATGTTGCAAACCGTAACTAAGAACAGACAAGGCCGATCATTGAATGGGTCCAAGCTTATCGAAAGCTTGAAAAGGAAGTGATGGAGAATGTATGAAAGGACAAATGCAAATGAAAAAGCAAGTAAAAACCCATGAATAACTCCAATGGATATGACTCACCAATGAAACTTCCGAAGACTTATGGCATAACTCGATATGACGTATGAGATGGTCTGATAAGGTTATTCATAACCTAGGCTTGCTTAAGGGATAGGATAAGAGTGAGATGAATATAAACAAAGTAGTGTTTACAAGAGAAAAAAAAATGTCAAGTGTATTAATGTTCAATCTGATATTTATAGCTATAAGCACAAAGGATATTTATACCCAAGAATTTAGGGCAACATGCTTAAAAAGGAAAAGACAAAAAGAGTATTACCCTAAAGAAGTAATGTACAAGAATACAATACAGGAGGGTAAAAATGAATATTCAAGAAAAGTAATTATTAGTGTGGAAGATTTTACATGTGGTTCTATATACATGGTGGCGATACATTAGCGAGATTGTTAGAGGATACGAACAAAAGTGTACAGTCTAGTTGCTTGTTCGAGTAGGGGTGGCTAAGGATCAGTCAAATCTCTCTCTCTTCGATAAGGGAGATGCCAAGTCATTGGTTTACTTGGGCATGAGTGAGTAATCTACAACTCGACATGCTTCAGAAAGATGAGTAGTCATTCAACTCAACATAAAGAGTGATTCGACAAAGAAGTACTCAACTTCGACAGGAGTCGGTTGAAGTAGAAGAATTCACCTTGTTAAGCCTTCCAATCCTCGAGCTTAGTTGTGGGTTAAAGGCCTAATAACCTAATTCCTATCATTCCCTCCAGGTTGATTTGGATTTGGGATCAAATTTGAAGGGTCTTCAATCATCTCTCCATTAAGGTGATATGGACTGAGGTCGGCAATGTTGAAGGTGTCAAAAACCCCATAATCCTCAAGTAACTCCAATCTATACGTGTTATCATTAATCTTCTAGAGGATTTTGAAAGGTCCTTTAGCTCTTGTAGATAATTTATTCCTCCTCTTGCTTAGAAACCATTCCTTGTTGAGGTGCCATATCAAGTCTCCTTGTTGGAATTGTTTAACCGTCTTACCCTTGGCCTTCTCTTGCATTCTTCTAGCAGCTTAGTCAATATGCCAAGTGACTTTGTCATAGACATGCTAAAAGGGTTATACTATAGCTATTACATCTGGGTCTTCTTTCATGGGCACAGGTATAGGGGTGTGATTGAGGGATAACTTAGGATTGAAACCATAGACAACCTCAAAGGGGGTCTACTTAATGGTGTCATGCATTGTTCAGTTGTAAGCAAATTTGAACACTAGTAAGCAAACGTCCCAATTGGCCAAGTTCTTACCCATTGTAGCTAAGAACAGTGATCCCAAAGTGTGATTAACTACCTCTGTTTGGCCGTCAGTCTGTAGGTGACAGGAAGTGCTGAATAGTAGTTTGGTCCCCATCCGACACTACAAGGTCCTCTAGAAATGCCTCAACAACTTTGGGTCTCTATCGGAGACTATACTCCTCGGTACACCGTATAATCATACAATCTCTTATAAGAAAAGAGAAGCAATAGTCGAAGTGTTGTTAGTCTTGGAACAAGGTACGAAGTATGCCATTTTACTGAACCAATCCATGACAACCATTACAGAATCTTTGCCTCGAGCAATTCGTGGTAGTTCGAGAACAAAATCCATGCTCAACTTGGTCCATGGCTTTGTTGAAACAGGCAATGGCATTGATTTCCCTTTTTCAACTCAGCACTTAGCCCTTTTGCACATGGCACAACTTTCAATAACTTCGTGCACATCTTGCCTCATTTTTGGCCAAAATAATTAACCACTTAGCAATTCATATGGCCTTTTCTCCCCAAAATGTCCTAACAATCCTCCAGTGTAAGCTTCCCTGATCAGTAGCTCCCGCAATGAACAAGTCAGTATGCATAATTTTCCCCCTAGAAACAATTAGCTGTCTTCCACATTGTACTTGTCCACTATTCTTCCAACAACACATCACACAAATATAAGTCCAAAGTGTGGATCTACAAAGTATTGCTCTTTGATGCTTGCAAACCCAAAAAATCTAGTTTAGAGTTCACTTAGGAGTGCATGTCTTCTCGAAAGAGCATTTGCAACTATATTACTCTTTCCTTATTTATATTTTATTACAAAATTGAATCCTTTAAGGATAACTTAGTCTGACTTCAAACATACCTTAGCAACTCATGATTAGTATATATAACAAATTCTCCTTGCAGTAAATAATGCTACCACATTTACAGTAGTCGGATCAACGCTAAGAGTTCCTTGTCATACATGAAGTAATTTAACTACAGTCCTCTAAGCTTCTCATTATGGAAGGCAATTGGTCGACCTTCCTATATTATGATAACGCCTATTCCAATGCTTGATGCGTCACATTCCAACTCAAATATTTTCTCGAAGTTAGGTAAAACTAACACCAAGGTGGAGGTTAATCTTTCTTTTATCTTAGCAAAGCTCCTCTCCTGCCTTTCTCCCCATCAAAAGTCAGTGTTTTTTTTTTTGTTAACTTAGTAAGTGGTATGGCAAAGGTGCTGAAATTCCTAATGAATCATCTATAAAATGAAGCCAGTCCATGAAAACTTCTTACGTCAACATAAGTAATAGGAGTCAGCCACTCAATGATTGCTTAGATCTTCTCATCGTCCACTCATAAGCCTCCTCCACTTACTACGTAGCTTAAAAATACCACTTCGTCTTAGCAAAAACAACACTTCTTGAGATTACCAAATAATCTCTCAGTACGGAAGATATCCAGAATCGCTCAAAGAGGTTCACATTGACTCGGCATGTTAGTACCATAAACCAGGATATTTTCAAAGTACACCACAACACACTTCCCTATTAGATATCTCAGCACACAGTTCATTAGTCTCATGAAAGTGCTCAGGGCATTTGACAAGCTGAAAGGCGTAACCATCCATTCGTAAAGTCCATGTCAAGTCTTGAATGTAGTTTTCCACTCATCTCCTAGCCTCATGCGAATTTGATGGTAGCTAGACTTAAGATCAATTTTGCTGAAGATCTTGGCTCCACTCGATTCATCCAACATATCTTCCAACCTGAAGATAGGATACCTATACTTGATCGTAATCATATTCACGACTTAGTTGTCTATACACAACCATTAGGTTTCATACTTTTCTAGCACTAGAAGCATTAGCATAGCACAAGGGCTGAGACTTTCCCTAACATACCCTCTCTCTAGTAGTTCATTAACTTGACGTTGAAGCTCAGAAGAATGTTCAAGACTCATTCGATAGGCAAGTTTATTCAGCAACGCAACGTTGGGTATTAAGTCGATATAGTATTCTATGCCTCGAATCGAGTGTAACCCCTTAGGTAACAATTATGGGAATAGGTCAACATATTCATCCAACAACTTTTTTATTTTCTAGGGTAGTTCACCCCACTCCTTCATCTCTAATAGGCACCTGACCAACATGAGGGTCAACATATTAGCTTTAAGGGTCTCTTGGAGCTTGACTCTACTCATGACCAGAGCCTTCTTTGATCCACGAGTTAGTTTAGCCTGCAGTTTATTGACTTCACTCGGCAACATCGAGTTCAACATGATCTTCTTGCTATCCTTCTTGAACGTATACATATTCCAGTATCCATTATGATAACTCTCCTATCAAATAACCATGGTCTACTTAGTAACACGTAGGAAGCGCACATGGGTAGTATGTCGTAGAGAATCTGGTCACAGTAATTTTCGATAGTAATCGATGATAGTACTTGCCGAGTGACATGTAGTGCTCCTTTCTCACTCAACTAGTGCAACTTGTATGAACTTGGATATGCAATAGTCGGCAACTTTAATTTTGTAATGAGGTCGGCTAATATCACATTGGTGCAACTACCAATATCTGCAATGGGGACACAAACCTTATCATTCACCTTACAAGTGATATGAAACAAATTCTCTCTCTGCCCCTCTTTGCATAAGGGTTCTATGTTCATTATGCATCAGACAACGATGATCAATTAGCCCAAGTCCTCAACAAGCACATCCTCTTTAACCAATTCTTTCTCGACAGTGCTCTCCTCCTCCTCAAGTTCCTCATCAGTACTCTTTACCTCTAGCTTCAAGATGTTTCCCTTAATGAACATTGTCCTTCGGTTCAAGCACTGAGTAGCCATATGTCCAAACCCTTGGCATTTGAAGCACTTAATCTAGCTCATCTTCTTGCCTGATCCTTGCCCCTTCTCATATGTTCGGGTCAACATGTCACCGTCAAATCGACCTTTCTACTTAGCTTAGGCATCTACCTTTCAGATCGGCTCAATACTTAACTGAGCTCAATGACTTCCCTGTCTAGGTCAGCTAGTCGACATTCTAATCAATACCTGGCTTCTTTTCTACCTCTTTACTCATTAGGCTATTTTAATAGCTTCATCCATTGTGGTGAATCATTAGAGCTTCATCTATTATGATGAATCATTGGAGCTCCATAATGTCCCGAATATCACCTCTCAATCCTACAATGAACCTAGAGATTGTGTACATTGGAGGCTCCTCCACTTCACATCAGATCATAAGTATTTAGAATTCCTGAACATACTTATCAATTGTTTAGCCTCCTTGCCTTAGCTTTTGAAGCCAAGTGAAAGTATCTTATAGGTAAGTTTCAGGCACAAATCAATTTCTCGATACTCTTTTCATTTTAGGCCACGTATTAATCTCCCAATAGCCTTCTTGCCTACTCATGGCCTGGAAATTCTTCCACCACATGGCGGCATATCTAGAGAACTCAATAGCAATAATTCTCACCTTCTCATAATCCTCATACTACTAATACTCGAAAAAATGCTCCACTTTCTCTTCCCATTCTAGATATTCATCAACATTCTTAGATCTATTGAAGCTTGGAATCTGAAGTTTTACATGATCAGATGCTCTAGGAGCTCGAGCTCGCTCTTTTTCAAAATACTCTTCCTCGTCCTCTTCATGTAGTTCCCTCAAGTCTATCCTTCGTCTTACTCGATTGCCTACTCCTTCACCTCGAACTTATCGAGCTGGGTTTTGACCTCTAATAGGTTAAGCAACTTATGGAGTGTTTTACGTGGCCTCAGTCAATCGGTAAGCCAACACATGAACAACTTGGGTCAGATCTACCAAGAGGTTAGCCACCTCATTAGGTCTTTCATCAGTACTCCTAAGGGTTCCCTAAGACTATCATCTATGATGGATAACTCAACTATTGTCATCTCCAACACCAATGTTTACACTTAGGTCAATCATTTTCTCTACAAATTCAAAGCTCAAACTCTTCAAATAGGTGATATAACAAACACTTCCACAAACCAAAAAAACTAATAGCAAATAAACACAGCAATCAAACGAATACAATAACTTGCTCTATCTCACACATGCAAAACAGAGTATAAATAGAACTTCAAACACAAACCACAATTCAAACAAAACCTCTACTTTGATACCCAAATGTTGCTAACCATGACCAAGAACAGACAAAGCCAGTCACTAAATAAGTCTAAGCTTACCAAAAGCTTGAAAAGGAAGTGATGGGGAATGTACGAAAGGACAAATGCAAATGAAAAAAGTAAGCAAAAACCCATGAATAGCTCCAATAGGTATGATGCACCAATGGAACTTTGAAGAACTCACGGCACAACTTAATATGATGCACGAGATGGTCCAGTGAGGTTACTCACTACTTAGTCTTGCTTAAAGGTTAGGATAAAAGTAAGATGAATGTAAATAAAGTAATGTTTACAAGAGAAAAAAAAATTGTCAAGTGTATTGATGTTCAATCTAATGTTTACAACTATAAGTATAAGGGTATTTATATCCTAGAATTTAGGGTAACATGCTTAGAAAGGAAAAAACAAAAAGGGTATTACCCTAAAGAAGTAATATACAAGAATACAAGAGGGTAAAAATGAATATTCAAGAAAAGTAATGATTAGTGTAGAAATTATATACCTGGTTCTATATACGTGGCGGTGATACATTGGCGAGGCCGTTAGAGGATATGGACAAAAGTGTACAGTCTAGTTGCTTATCCGAACATGGTTAGCTAAGGATCAGCCCAGTCTCTTTCTCTCGGCTTTGCAACAAAGGAGATGTCGAGTCATTAGTCGACTCAAACACAAGTGAGTAATCTACAACTTGGCATACTTCTAAGAGACAGGTAGTCATTTGGCTCGACATAAAGAGTGGCAAAGAAGTGCTCGGCTTTGGCAGGAGTCAGCTAAAGTAGAAGAATCTACCTTACCAGGCCTTCTAGTCCTTGGGCTTGGCTACGGGTCAAAGGCCCAGTAACCTAATTCCTATCAACTCATCTATCAAGAAGGCCAGATGGAAAACACTCTAAATGCTCTACTCGAACACATACTAGTCTACTCAATGTCTTACTTAGGTACCGAGCATTCAAATGCCGACCTATCAAGTGTTGAGAACGCCATTATTGACCAATCCCATGTCAAAAACTTAAAGGATGACATCCCTACCCTTTCCTCCTATCGAGCTACTGAGCTCCAATCTACCAAGCAACCCTAACTCTAACTCAGCTCAGCTACAATGCCCTAAGATTCCAAAACATGAACCTAATGATAAGCCACTACATGTCTTTTACTTTTTTGACATTCATACTATATTCCTTTTTGTCCTTTGTCATATTTACCCCTTTTGCTTATACTAGGAATCTTCTTCGTACATTATCCTTTATGTAATTTCCATTATTATATTGTTGCCTTAAGGGAGTTACTATAAATAGTCTCATAATTGTAACTGCAGACAATGAATTTATGGATACAAACATTACATATTATTCCATATTCTTGCGAGATACCCTCTTCGAGCAACAATACACTTTTATCTAAGCTTATTAAGTAGCTCGAGATTAGTGGCAAGTAGATCTTAGTATTAACTTATATGTCACATCAAGTGAAGTACTAATTCGTATCATGTTCGTTGGTACATTATATCTGACAAGCAACTTCACGAAAGCTATTATATTTGCCAACCCATCTCCTCCTCCTTCGTTATTTCAAAGGACCAATTGGTTATCTTCCTTAAAATAAGTCCTATTGATTAACTTATGTCTTAGGTACATGATATAATTCAAGTATCAAAGCTTGAGGTTTTGACTGACAGCTAAGTGTTTGTAGTGTTTTATTCTACGTAGTCAGTTGCATATTATGTACACTCTGTTTTTCCACTATGAAACAAAGCAAGTGTTAGGGTTATTGAAGTCTGTGAAGTATTTGGTAACCTTATGAGGAATCTTTTGTTGGGTTGTGTGAGTGTGGAAACCTTGTTGAAAAATGTCAAACCCTACTGTACAAGGAAAGATAGGTGATGTTGAAAGTGATGCTCTTAGTCGGGGACGTATTGAGTAACAAACCCCATGAATTACAGATGAGCAGATACAAAACCTTACTGCTATTGTAGCTAACTTAGCCATAACTATGTAATGATTAGTGGAAGCCCAACCTTAAGAAGGAAACATTCAATGTAGCCAAGGTATGTAAGATAGGCTAAGAGGACAAGGTGTGGAAATTTAAGCTCCTAGTGCTATGAACGTACCACTTGTACGACCTATCTAAGCTTAAGGACATGCACTATGAAAACTTAAGTTAGAAGATGAGGATGAGGAAGATGTTGGTGCGGATTAAGAGTTTCCTAAGTTTAACAAGCATGAACTTCATGCATAGAGAGGAACTGAGCACATTAAGGTACAGGTTCCAAGCTTCTCTAGATCTAGTAGTGTTAATGAGCATTTAGACTAAAAACAGAAGGTTGAAAAGATCTTTGAATTCTATGATTATGAAGATTCAATGCATATTCAAGTAGCTGCTTTAAAGTTTTCTAAGTATGCAACAATGTGGTAGAAGAAATTGCAAACCATGCGTCCATGAGCCTAACAAAAAATATGAACTTAGAATGAGATCAAATGAGTTCTGAAGAGTAGATTTGTTCTAGAACACTATGATTAAGATACTTTTTGACACCTCTAGGAACTCAAGCAAGGTAGTCGATCTATAGATGAGTACATCTGAGAGTTCTAATTTTGATGATCCAATGTGATGTTAATAAGCTCAAAGTGCAAACTTGCAACCTAAGATTGGGCACATAGTAGAAGTATGGAGGATCGAGAATTTATATGAGACAATGCAAATTGCATAGCATTTAGAATGGTAGAGGCAAAGCCAACTAGGTTAAGCACCAACCAATCGACCTGGTATATTGAGTAGATCTAACTTGCCGAGCCAACTAACATATGATTGAGCTCAATATAGTTTTGAGGCAAATTACCAGGGTCAAGCTTTGAGCAAACATGATGATAGCTAAGGGAATGCAAAGGTCAAGGAGCCTGAGGTCAAGAAGGACCAAGGTTAGAGCTCAGGAAGGAAGGCCAGATAGATAAAGTGCTTTAAGTGTCCTAGTTTCAGACATGTTGCTAGTCAATGCCTGAACAGACGTATGATGACTATCAAAGGTAAGACCCCATAGATTGAAGTGAAGAGTGCAAGTGAAGGAGAAGAAGAGGTAAACATTGATCATATGTTAGAAGAATTTCAAGAAGATTCTAACCCTTTAACCTAACTTGAAAAGGGAGAATACTGTATAGTTGTACGAAGACCTCTTAGCACCTTTACTTTTGATGAGAATTCACAAAGAGAGATTCTCTTTCACACGAACTACTATGTAAATGGCAATCTATGTGCTTTGATTCTCAATAGAGGGAGTTGTACCGAAGTAATAACACAAGGAGTAGTAAAAGCCCTAAAGTTGCCCACCTATTCTTATCCTAGACCTTACAAGATTCACTACCTTAATGAGAAGGGAGGATTACCTGTTTCTAAGCAAGTTAAAGTGCTGATCACTATTGACAATAGATATAGGAGCATGGTATTGCATAACATCTTATCCATATGCACTTCATGCATACCACTTGGCTAACCATGGCTATTCGATTTGAGAGTGCTCTACAATGGATATAGGAGCACTTATATATTCCAAAAAGATGGCAATAAGGTTTTGTTGACTCCTTAATAGGAATTAACCCCCTGGATCGATCACAAGAAGCCGAGCTTGAGGACATCAAGGGCTCATACAAAAAATACTGGCTCTAAGCCATAGCCGAAATAGGGACTCCTATCCCAATCCGACCTTTGGATAACCTATCTATCGGATCCTCATGTATGTCCAACATGCTCCTACCCAACTACAAAGCCTTAACCCAAAAGGTAACCCAGGAAAGGCTAGCCGAAATGAGTTCTCCAACCAACTACTAGTGCTTGACTCTAATAAAGGCATATTTTTCATGTTTTAAAATGCAAATTAAGATAGAATTATTATAGATTTTATAAAAATCATTAAGAATTGGTACTTAATTATTTTCATTTGGAAATTTCAGGAATTAGAGGATACAAGAGTGAAATTACAAACGATTTAGAGGAATTTTAAGCAAATAATGAAGTTTGAATCAATGCATGCAAATTGGAATTAAAGGCAACCGACTTACAACTTACAAGCTTGCACTTGTGGCCTTTGATGTCTACACCGCCGACCTTTGATGTCTACGCCACCAACCTAAATGCTGGCCTTGCACTTACACCGCTAACCTTCATAGTCAGCCTTCATGAAAAAAGAAAAAGAAAGAAATTTTACGCGAGCCAACCCTAATTTTTCATATAAATAGCTTATGTTTCATCGTTGGAGGGATTGGAGACATACTTTTCCTTAGACATTGAGAATCATAAAATAGTTTTTAGATAGTTTTTGAAGAATTCTTCGGGAGAAGCACTTTGATCATTGAGAGGATTTTTCTTTTGCTATGGAGACCAAGATTGAAGTTGCGATTGAAGATTATTTCTTTCCAATATAGAATTGGTGACATCTATTTTAATTATTCTTATGCAATTTTATGAATTACTTATGCTTTCAATTATGAATTTCCTTGTAATTTCAATTAATATTTATGTTTTTGTTTCCAAATCCATGGTTAACTAAAATTATTTGTGGGAATTGATGAAATCCTAGATAGTTAAGATGATGATTGTGTTCATGTTATAGGATTAAGAGATATATGGATGATTCATGATTGTAATTTCTATGATTTCGATTATAATTGTTCAATTGATTATAATTGTTAAAAACCCTAATGATACGGAAGTTGATATAGGGTTTGTTAGAAGTTCTTAGTTGATTTGATTAATCAATTTGGAAGCAGAGTTAATTAAATTAATTCGAAATTATCCAAAGATAAATGCAATGTTCGACAATCACTAAGACATTAAGGATAATTGATTTAGGACATTAGACAATCATAGTATTATAATTTAAAGTCCACTGTTAATTAGAAAATGCGAAAGTTGACTAATTAATTAGGGGTTAATCCTTAAGTTTTAAGGTATAATAATTTCACTTGAATGACCATATAACTATTAATCTATATAATATGATAACAATTTGATTTACGTTATTTAGGGTAGATTTTATTTTCCCACTGTTACGCGTCGAAGTCACAAAGTCACAACAGTCCCACTGTGTAAACCATCTTATGATAGTAACTAGCCTTACAGTACCTATCATAGACATAATCTACATAAGGCATCAACGATTTCTCACTTTGAAGTAAACAGTTCAATTAAAAATTTAACTAAAGTTATAGTAATTATTAAAGCTTCAAGTCAACATATATATATATGATTACATGTACATTATTGTAGAATTCCTAAGTGATTCTACATCATATCATAACAGTCAACTGATTTACATATCAAATATCAGTCTTTCAGTCTTAAAGCTACTAGTGGGACTCTAGATATACATTAACTATTAGGTAAATTGATACTCATACCTCCAGGCTTCAAAAAGAACTAACCTCCAAATAGTTGTAGGGTGGCATATTACTCAGAGTATTCAGAGATCAAGACCTGCAAAAGGATCTATACAAGTATAAGCAACTACAGCTTAGTAAGTTGAATTGGAGACTCATGAATGTATATAAACACAAACAAGATTATCAAGTAATTATTTTCATGCAATGCAACAAGCAAGTGTCATCACACAACGTAATTCGGTTCGTTGTGAAATCAGAGTAATTTCACCCGCTCCAATCCGGGTTGATGAGTTTTCATGTTATGCAATAGCTCAAAACCAAACTCAGGTTTATGCAATAGAGACACTGCTCCTCCTAAGACTATCCTTCGAACCAATGCCCTCATCCTCACTATAACCTCCTCTCCTGTCACTTAGTTAGACTAAGGATTAGGAAAATACCAATTTGCTATCCAGCGCTATCTTTTTCAAAGGTGTCATTGTTTGGTTGGAGAATCTTAATGATCCCTTATTGTAATGCATCACAATTTAAGGTTTTAGGATCGAATAAGATTAGGTTCAATTTAGGGTGTTCAGACAATTTCACACCAATCCAATCATTACAATCATCAATCACAACCAAATTTCAACACGAAGTTAGATACGCAAGCACATGCATAAAAATACTTACAATCACAATGATACACAATCCTAAGTCTTCGAATACCCTAAAATAGTACTCCAAATATGGTGAAGTAATGAACCCAACTTAGCTGGAATTCTCAATCGCTTAATTGCAAGTTGGTTCATTTTTGGGTATCCTATAATACAAATACGTCTTTTTAGTATTTATACTTTGATGATACATAATCTAAGTTATAATTTAACTCACTTCTCCATATATACCTATTATTTAGTAATGATTCACTCTACATTAGCTCGTGGTTCAGTTTTTGAATTAGATTCTAGTTTTAGTTCCAAATTGTTTTTAGCTACGAGGAATCCTAAAT
The DNA here is from genome assembly GCA_024138015.1 of Lumnitzera littorea. NCBI lineage: Eukaryota > Viridiplantae > Streptophyta > Magnoliopsida > Myrtales > Combretaceae > Lumnitzera > Lumnitzera littorea. The sequence goes on along the minus strand of JAMXBB010000003.1, from coordinate 56,470,003 downwards.
ATGCACAAATCTTAATGTGAAATTAATCACATTAAGCTCGAGTATTCTAATTTTATATTGGGTCTTAATTTAGTATTCTAATCTATTCGGTACACTCTAATCCTAATTGGGATACCGGATTTACTCTCGATGTGAGAAAATTTTACATTTTTTATCTAATTACTTAAAATTAATTTTTGTTTCAGATTTATTTTGTATTGATATTATTATTATATTATCCAATTTAACCTATTTTTTATATTTATTAAAATCCCAATTTCACATATTCCTAAATTTCCTACAATTACCACATAATTCCCATATTAATTACAATTAACACTTCAAAGACTATGATTAGGTTTCCACATCAAAGATTAACATCCTTAAACATCTAATTACCTTCTAATTCAGTAATTAATTATTTAATCACTTAATTAAGCCAAAATTACGTATTTTTTTCATCATTTTAGGGCTAAAAATTTACTTTAAAATTTCTAAAGTTAATTTTTAAAAAAATGGCTTCATAGCACTATTCCATATCACTTAAGCATTCTATAGAAAAAAAATTGAGCTCCAAACTATACTCTTAAGCATATTTATTTCTAATTCTAATCATGCTCAGTTTTATCTAATTTCTTAAAAACCCTATATTTACAGACGTGATTAAACTTAATCACTATTTTTGTCCCTAAATCTACATACAATAAAACACCATAATACTAAATTTCATAATTTTCTAGGCATAGTAAACAATTTTAAGGAATTTTGCAAAATCGAAGGATATGTAAAACTCATCTAGTTTGAAAGCTTTTTGACCTCTAACACCGGTTCAAGTATGTCGATCGGTTTAGAGTGAGGTGGTGTTGGTGGTTCGATTCTAGGTCATGGTGGTGGTGTGTGGGTTTGGCCTTCTTTCCTTATCTACACAGATTTAAGACAAAATTACTAAAACCCTAATTTTTCCTCTCAATTTCAGTTCTCTCAATTTTTTCCAATTCCCAACTAACCAAATGAGCTCTGTAAATTTTCTTGTTATTTATAGGGCCTTACAGGAGTTATTATGCATTAATTAAGATAAGACAAGGCATATATCTCTTCTATTTTGCCTTTTTGTTAATTATTTTTTATTGGTTAATTTTGGTTTCTTACTCCCTTTGCTGCTACGACTTGATTTGGTTCATTCCCCCTTTCCTTGATTTTTTTTTTTATTTTTCCTTAATTTTGTTATAATTTTTTTTAATTATTTAGGAAATTTTTAGCTAATTTCGGGCAATTTAGGTAATTTCGCATATTTCTACCTATACGTAAATACATGTGGGGTACAAGTAAATACTCCTAAATATTATTTAGGTCATTCAATGATTTTTAGTATACATATAATTTATCTCTAGCGATTTATTAGTTATCAAAATATATTTTACACACTTTCGATAAATAACAAGTAATATACTTAGAATTTAAAAATTTTATATTCTCTTATTTTATTACTTATTTTCTTAAATTCAAACTTATAGGGTCACTTTTACTAATATTTCTAACTTTAGTTTATAATTTAAGTTTGATCGAATCTTTTAATCAATCACCCTAAACTTTGTGTACTAAGCTCGATCTTACGGTTACTTAGCTTATCTTTAATGTGTACATTTCCACCCTTCTCAATTAATTGCTTAATTTTAGATTTTTCATAGTTATTTTCATTTCAATAGTTTTAGAGTAATTATTAGATTAATTAATTTAATTTTGATTGCCTGAATATTGATAAGAACTAGTATAGGATTAGTAATTTCTTAGTTCTCGAGGGATCGATAACCTTACTTTCTCTATATTACTTGATTCTAACCTAGTATACTTACTGGAGTATTCACGATTTATTTATATATATATACATATAGTTTAAGCAAATCAAACTCTAATTCAGTTGACTTCCTAATCAGATTGGTTGGCCCCCGACTCGATTCTTATCAAGTTGACCCTTAACCGTAACATATTCCTACTCTCGCCTATGTTGTATCGTATCCCTGATGTCCAGCCACTAAGTGACACGTGTCTTCTAATATAATATTCTAGAATGATTCTTCTTTTTTTCCATACTAAATATTCTTTGTCTCTTTTACCACTTTTAGTATGTCTTATGTAACCTAGTGTAGAATACCCTTTTGTCTTTTCATACATGTAAAGCAATCCTAGTGAACAAGTATATAAATCCCCACTTTCTTATATACGAGGATCATTCAACTTTCAATACAAGATCATTCACCTTGAGCAACCTTAGTGTTCTCGTGATCATTCAACTCTTATTTATTCCCTTTAGCAAGAAGCCTTTTAACAAGAAGTAATGGCGTATGACCCTTTAATTTAGATATGTGTGTCATATCTGGTGGATTGTTGACTGAGTAGAATCGAGTGGTGTATCATATCCATTCAGTAGCTACCCAAACTTTGCTAGCCTTTCCTTTGTTTCTTTCCAGTTCACTTCGTTGTGGTGCCTCTCCGTATGTCCAACCCCGAAGACGCATCAGCTTCACTGGTATCAGAGCACAGTTCCGTGAGGGAATGTGTAAAGTGGTAGTAAATTTTTTGTTTGCTTTACTGTTAGTGACTGTTGTGTTCCTTCCATAGCTATTGCAATTTATTGGTGTGACAGTAAGAGTGGTTTTATTGTTACTCAATTTTACTCTATTTTTCATTGCAAAAACAGAGCAAATTTGTCTCTATCTTATTTGGGTGACTATTAGGTATTGAAGTTGTTAGTAAGTATCACAACCCAATAGTATCGTTGTCGTGGTAAGTCGCCGTGTACCATATAAAGGTCTATTATCAACCCCCTTACTGATCATAGGCCTTTCATACAATATACAAGGCTCCTTCCACTCTACGTCACCACTAAGCCCATAGACAAGTAATATAGAGTAATTTAACTAAAATTACTTCTATGTTATAAATTAGTTAATTGTGTAGGCTCATGAGACTCATACCAAAACAATATTACAAACAAATGCAGTTCATAATGGAACTGCATTAAATCTATGTCATTAGCAAAAACATAAAAGTATCTAAATGTCTATAAATCTATTATAAAATGTCCTCTTCACTCTTTGATCGCTCCAACTCGTCCCTACACGAGACTTACCACAAGCATGCCTCGGCCCGGATTAGTGAAGAGGTTTTCCTATAACAACAAAAATCTATAGGGGTGTAAGCTTAAGCTTATTGAGATAAATACCCTCGTCGGTACCACATAACAGAAATTTATTAGATACATAATCATATGAATGCATGAACAATCAGTATGCCGAACAACGCATGCAGTGACCTAGGAACTACATACAACTCAGAATTACGCCGCCTAAAGTTGGGGTTTGGAGATAATTAACCGACCCAAACCAAAATCCAGGTCCTAAACCTTGGGTTTTATTTCATTTGCACTATCGTGCTTATGCTAAAACAAAACTCTATATATACATACATATATATACTTCCTTTACCGAAATCAAATCATATTTTTAAAATCCCAAGTCTAGCAGTATGGTGGCCTCTGCAATCCATAAACACACGCCTTAAGTAGAAGCCACAAGACTTAGCCCCTCGCCGACGATTGGTGTCTCCTAGCGCTTAGTAAGCCCATCAGCTTAAGACAGAAACTCAATATATATGATGACATAGCTAGTGCCCAATCCTGCAAGAGATACGTCCTCCTATGAGTCCCTTCCCATTTTCTGCGTAAAGCGGCAGTTAGTGTTATCTGTATGCAATATGGGGTATGCATGATTCATTTTGATTTCTTAATCATATAAGTGATTAACTTGATTTTCAAGGTGATTAGATAATTTCATTCCATACAATTCACATGTATATATAATGCAACCAATTCCCATTATTAAATATAATTAACAAGTCATCGCATTCATCCATAAATTCATACACATGCATTTCCCATATCCCACAAGCATCTAAATTTATATATATAAGTTTAGATGCATCTATTCTACAAGCAAAATCGAGTAAAGAGTTATCGAAAATTTATTCACTTTGTCATGTGGATCAATCAAAGTAATCCAGAGGCAAGTCGTCTCTGTACACGGTGTTCCCTGGTCATTGAAATAATATTTATAAGGGATTGAAATAAACTTAGAAAACTAAGTTATTTTTCCTTAAGTTATACTCTTGACTAGTTTTCGTAATTTTTCCCCGGTTTTTACTTAAAGTTCAATCGCATATAACTTTTTCGTTTTAAATCCGATTTTTATGATCTTATAGTCAATCTTCATCATTTTCGAGTGTACTTTAATGTGGTGAGTTTAGATTTTTGAAATGAGGTATACAATTCTGTCCATGGGTTAGAACAGTAGCGTTCCTCATGTGTTGGATTGCTTTTGAGCCTTATATGGTAAATGGGCTTTTTGATAACTTGAGAAATCCTTTGAGCTTGGTCTTAAGATTTTATCCTAAGTTTAAAATACTCCTTGAGATTAGATTTACAACTTTGATTTATATTCCTAAGACTAACAACCACTTCATAGGCCCTTTAGTGGGCTTAAATTATCAAATAGGCTTGTTTTTTGTTCAAACTAAAGTTAGTAACTTTAGTGAGCTTATGGAGCCTTAGGTGGATTTCTTATGGGCTTCAAAACAACCTTTCTTAATGTTTTAAAATGCTGGTTAGAATTTTATTGAAGGCCCAACTTAGAGTTCTAGGCTTGTTTTGAGAGTTTTAGGCTCGATTTTGAGTTTTAGGCTTTGTATACTTACCATACTTGCTTTGGTTGATCTTTTCACTTTGTTAATTTACTTTTATCATATTTTTAAGCATCTTTTTCCTACATTCCAGATCAGGTTGTGATGATTCCAAGGGGTCCTCGCTTGGTTTTTCAACTTGTTTCATCATTTCCATAAGTTTAGGTATTAGATTATGTACTTAAACTACTTGTATCCAAATCTTAACTTAACTTTTCTTCCATAAGATGATTCTTTAACTCATGCTCCACACAAAGAAACAGAAAATCTTATATTTAATATAACTTCCATATCATAGCTCATGTCATACAAAGTTGGTTTCTTCATAAAACTTCATATGATAGATTTTGCCTTAACTTAAGTGTAGATTTGAGCATGTTTAACTTAACGGAAATGAAATCAACATTCAAAGGACCTTTGAATCCTCACGTCCAGCATGTTCATCTTTTATTCAAGTTCTTGTTTCAAGATTTTCTCAACTTAAAATCTTCCATTCAAAGTGTTACACAAGTATCTTTACAAAACACCAACTTTACCTACTCATGTTTCAACTTCATGTAAGGGTTTCATGAGTTCATTTCTTAGAATGGTTTTTGGTGTTATAACAACTTAAACCTTACTTATATCTTCAAGAAATCAAAGTCTCCTAACATAAACACTAACCCACTAATCACAAGAAACACTTACTCGCCCTTAAAGCAAAATACAATAGTTATGCACTAAGCTTCCACTTAAGCTCTTGACTTTGCTTCCTTCTTTTTACCACCTTTTGGAAACCCGAGTTGTTTGATCTTTTGGAATGGGGTTTGTGGAAGGTTCTAATGGTTTTAAAAGAGCTTAGATGTTGGAAGAAAGTGACACAAGAAAAAGAGAAGGAAATGCCGTGAGTGGAGCTTGATAAATGGGAGCAAAGTTGATTTTGTGGGGTAAGGTTGTTTCTCCTTTTTATATATGTTTCAAATGAGAGATAGAAGATGTGAAAGTGAAATTGAAAGTGAGAGAAGTAAAAGAGAAAGTGGCCGATTGGAATTGAGAGAGAATGAGTGGTTAAAATGTCTTGAAAGTGTTGTCTTGTAGCTTATACAAAAGTCAACAATTGCAACTATTGATGATGTAAGCATTAAAGGGTGAATAGTGATGTGTAAGAGAAAGTATTTGATGGTTGAAAGACAAAGCATGGCCTCCCTTTCCTCCTTGTTTAAATCTACCATTTAAACTCCTTTTGGGTCATGGAATGGTCTTGTCTCATTTAATGAAGTTAAGCATGTGAAATCTTGTGAAAAATTATCCATATATAGTATAAGTGAAGGGGTGATAAGGAAAATGTCTTATCACTAGATTTTGATAAGTTATCAATTGATAAACGATTCCAACTCTCAAATGATAAGTCATCTAAGGTGATAGGTTAATCTACTTATTGATGTGTAAAGCTTAGACATGAAGATAAGGGCATGGTCTTATAGAAAATTATTTTTAGGTTTTCATCTTACATTGTTTTGTAATTTATGATTTGATTTTTATAAAATTGTGAAATTTTTTAAAGTTGAATGAAATTATTCAAATTAAATTATTGATTAATTACTTAGGGTTAAAATTCCTTAATGGTTTTAAGGTTTAAGGTTTTAAATGACTTTAGAGCTTGCAGTTCTTCAAGCTCGGGTTTTATCGATAATTGGTTTTTGAATTGGAAAAATTTAATTCATTTCTAAATGTAAACTTAAGTTTTTAGTTTAGTTGATTCTTGGGAGTGTTCGGAAGGTACTCTTAATCTAATCTTAGGCCCACTAAAAGTAGGGTTTATAGTAAGCTGTTAATTTGTTTGAGAAATACTGTACCATGTCTTATTCAAGTGTTTAGGGTATTATTGGTGACCAGAGCAATGGTGCCTAACCTAGTCGTAGTCTTAATGGTAGTAACACCCTAAGATCGATTGACGACAAGCTTGACAGACTCATAAACCTTGTTAAGAGTCTAGTCACTGCAATACAAGGTAACAGACAACAACCCCAAGATATACAGCAGCAAAACCTACAGGAAAACACCCCTGAGAGACACTATGGCCAAGGCAATCAAACCAATCACCCAATTCGATGGCTACAAGCAAGAGGAGTAGCAGACTAAGCTGCTAGATGAAGACTAAAGTTGGAGGAGATTAGGGAAGATGATGAAGAGCTAGGTGTTAAAGGGTTTGGTGAAGAAGAAGAAGTTGATTATTACTACGCATAGGGACAAGGACGCTGAATCCCTTGAGGGCTAGACAATGTCAAGGTAAAAATCTTACCCTTCGGTGGAAGTAGAGATGCAGATGAATACTTGGTGTGGGAAGAGAAGGTTGAGAAAGTATTTGAATGTTATGGGTATGAGGATGCGGTCAAAGTCCAACTTGCTATATTGGAGTTTAATGGGTATGCCATCATGTGGTGGAAGAATCTGAATGCAGCTAGGGCAAGAGATGGAAGACAAGATGTTAGAACTTAAGATGAGATGAAAAGGTTGTTAAGAAGCAGATTTATGCTCAAGAGTTATCTACAAGATACATTTGCAAAGTTACAAGAGCTGCACCAAGAAAGCCGATCTGTTGATGACTACGTAAGGGAGTTCCAGATGTTAATGATCCAAGCCGACATGGAAGAACCAAAGGCCTGTATAGTATCAAGGTTCATTTCTAGGCTCAAGATTGTGCAGAGGTTTTATAATTTGGAAGAGGCCATCAAGATTGTGCAAAGGTTCGAAAAGCAAAGGAGAAATATTCCGAGCTGACTTGGGCTAACATTCTCCCGAGCCCCAGTACTATGCTGACCTGTTCAAGCCAAGCCTAAGAGACCATTCCGAGCTAAGGAAAAGAATGACTGACCTAACAATAGCCAAGCAGGTCAGCGTGGGCAAGTAGGGCAGCTAAGCCGAGCCAAGGTTAGGCTGCCCCTAAGAATGTACGAGAAAGGACAAACCTCCAAACAGAAGTCTAGGAAAGTTAAATGCTTAGGCTACAGACACATTGCTGCTGAGTGTCCGAACTGATGTATCATGGTGCTCCAAGGAGATGTTATGAATAGCACCGACGAGAGTAAGCCCAAAGAAGAGAAGGATGATGGAAAGGCAGAAGCCAAGGAGGAAGAAGAGACTTGTATCTATGCCGACCAGGGAGAAGTGATGACCCTAGTCCTAAGATGAATCCTGAGTATGTTAATGAACTCTGAGGAGGACTAGAGGGAAAATCTATTTCATACCAAGTGTACCATCAAAGGCTAATTGTGCACAATCATAGTGGATGAAGGAAGTTGTACAAATGTTGTTGCATAATCTCTTGTGTAGAGGTTAAGTCTATCGACCTCAAAGCATCCCCGACCTTACAAGCTGCATTGGCTTCTTAATAAGGGTGCTTGGCACATGACTGAACAAGTGACCATGCCGTTCAGCTTTGGAAATGTATATAGGGACAAAGTTGTAAACCCCTAAAATTTTCGATCTAGCTTTTGAAATAAACTCGTGTATGTTAGATAATTTAGGAGTTGACAAGGTTAATGAAAGTGAAAACCCTAAAAAAATTAATCAATCGGGTAAGAAACTTGTCTACCCTAAATGCATCTAAATGTTAAAGATTTCATTCAAAAGTGATAAAAACCATAAAATGATAGCCTTAAAGACATATGTGCACAATTTCATCATAATATACCCTAAAACCCAAATTGATAATATAATCCTCGTATTTTGCCAAATCATTAGTAAAAAGTTAGAGATGACCTTCAATCATGCATATAGGTTTTGAATCCTTAAGTAATCCTTTAGAAACTAAGATAATGAATCATAGATTACGTTTATTTCTTAAGTATATGATTAAGATAGTATTACATAGAGTTAGAGGTATAGTTGAAGATTAAGCTAAATGTAGTGAACCTTAATACCCTAATTAGTATTTTTCATACTAGTTACACTAAGTAGTTTACCAAATGATGTTTATAGGTTATAATTACTTAAAGTAAGACTTCATCATCTATTTTTACTAATCAATTCACCAAATACTTCATTTCCTTAATTTTTCCCTTAATTACTACATTATGTGTACAAAATTACGTATACTTAAGGAAAGTTGACCAAGTCAACAATTTGAAAAGTCAACAAAAGTGTCTTTTTCATTTGAAGAAAATATCTTCTTCTCATGATTTCCTTTCTTTTCTTTTCCTTTAGCATTTCTTTTTCCTTCTCCTCCAAAATTGCCGTCCACTTCTTTCCTACTAGACCCTACCTTCTTCTTCATTCCAAAAACAAAAAGAAACAAAGTAAAATCCCCTCCTCCATTGCCATGAGCTTCCATCTTCCATTTCACCTTCAACACCTTCCTTTTTGTCTCCTTAATTCCAACATAAACTAAGGTATGTAATTAAGTTACTTTGTGTTGCTTTATATTATTCATTAGTTAGGTAATTAGGTAGATTAGATGAGTAGACATGTATTATGTGTGATCTTGAAGAAGAGGGGACAAAGTTCCCATCTTTAAGTGTAGAAATTTAGGAATCCTGAAGAAGAAGAAAGGAAAACATACACATGTGCTCATAAGAATGTGTACATAAAGTAATCCTAAAAGAAGAGAAGCGTGAGAATCTTTGTACATGGGTATTTACCATGTACATAACCTAAATTAAAACAAAACATAACCATACATACTTATACAACACTAAATACACACTTAAAAACACAAAAGAATGGAATTAGGAAGCTTTTCTTAAGGGAAAAATTAGGCATACGAAATTTTGTACAAAAATATGTATCTAACCATATAGGTATATGAGTATGTATACACGTATAAATACGGTATAAGTCTAAGTAGATGTATAAGTATATATATGTATAAGGTATATGTACATAAGCATAAGGAGAGAAGTGAAATGTACATAAGACATGTACATAAGACATGTACATATGACATAAGCATGTGGTGAGGCTTATGTAATCAAATTATGAAGTAAGGGATGAGGTAAGCACATGATGACATAAGCCATGACATAAGCAAGTGATGACATAAGCAATGGCTTAAGCAAATGATGATGTAAGCGATGATATAAGCATAGATTATAAACTAAGAAAAGAAGAAGAGTGTATCATAATTAAGATCTTAAATTAGTAAACCCTAATACACTTTCTAAATTGGATCATACTTAATTAAGTACATGAATTAGTAATAGCAAAGTAAAATCCTCTAAGTATAAGGATTTAAGGGTTAACTAACTCATTAAATATAAACAAAAGATATAAATATAAGTAATAAAAGCAATTAAGTTTTCATAGTTAAAATTTCTCTAAATTTAGCCCATATTGTAAAACACGGGTCTTAACATCCAAAACAGACATCACCGTGTGAACGTGCATCCAAAAACGATGAAAAACAACTATAAATTTGTAAATATTGAAAATAGAATGAAAAAGTTACGTACGATTAGTAATTAGGTTTAATTGAATAAAGGTTGATATTAATCTAAGTAGAATTAGGTAGAAAGATATCCAGAACCATTAGTTGAGACAACTACTTATTATCCCTGTTATCTCGTAATGATTAGGTGATCCCGACGAGGGCGAGGATCTCCCGATTGGTTATTACGATTAGAGCGAGTTGTCATAGTCAAGTGAGTACTCCCAATGACTCTATACTTGTTTGTGCTTGTAGTTAGTGCACTTAAATTGAATATCAATAACTTGATACATGGGGTTTTGGGATATGCGTGTGCTTGACATTGATTGATTATTGTAAGAAATATTGTTAAATACGATAATTGATGATTTGATGGTATGATTGATTTTTATATGATTTGGATGGTTTACTGATATTGATTAATCGCCTCATAATCTGACCTAATTATATTTGGCTTATCTTAAATTAAAAGAGTCATGCATTATCCATGCATTGCACTTACCTATTCCGGCCGTCACTTCATGCGGAGATAAAGAGAAGTCTTGCGGGGGTTGTTTATATATATTAATGTGTTTCTGTACGGTGCACTCATATAACATGACCTTACCCGAACCTACGGGCATACTAGGCGATGGAGACACCAACCGTATAGCTGAAAGTTAAGTCTAGAGATCTCCGCTGTAAGGTATGAGTGTGGACTATGGGGGCCACCTCATCGCTAGGCCTGGGACTTTATGAACTACTGGATTTTTAGAAATGGAAATGTATTTTTGTGAAATACGGAATTCAAAGTTATGGGTAAAAACCCAGGTGTTAGAGCCCAGTCGTGATTGGTGCCGATGAATCTCCAACCCTTATCTCGGAGGGCGTTAAAATCCGATATTTATGTAGTACCAGTCAACTGCATATATTGTTTGGCATTCTGCATATGCATGCATTCATATGGTTGTAATAATTTGTTTGATAACTTGTTTGCTAGTATGGTATGAGGGATAACTCACTAAGCTCTTATAGCTTATTTCCCAATAGTCTTTCTTTTGCAGGTTTACATACGATGGGATTGGGATAAGTCTTGAGTGCTGAGTGTAAGATGAAGATATGTACATTAGTGTTAGAATTAGTTGAGATCTTTATAGGTGATACATAAACACTCTTTGTAGAAAATATTTACATGTTAGAATTCAATATAATTTAATTCTTCCTGCAGTTTTATAATGTTGGCATATCCTGTCCTATTATTTAGTAGGGGATACCGATTCTCTATGGTTCTGAGGAACTGTGGGATATCGAACATCCATAGTTATTTATAATTATATATTATGTTATGTTACAATAAATTAATTACTTGAAAATCATTAATCTTAATGATTTATTATTTAGAGTCTTGCAATCTCTGACTTGTAAGGCGGTTTTCATATTATGGGTGCACACATGTTATGGAAATTTTAGGTAATCCTACTAGGCCCCCTTTAGGGTCTTGATAGAAGTGGTATGCGATGTCGTTCCCATAGGAGCCTCATACCTACTACTTGGATAACCTTGGTTGTTCAATCAATGAATTACACACGATAGGTATAAGAACACATATGCCTTTGTTAAGGATGGAAGGAAGATAATGTTGCAATCCCTAATCCCGTCCTAAGTAAATGAAACCCATAATCAGCTCACCTAAGCTAGCAAGAAAAAGGCTCTAGTGATAAGCCGTAGGAAGCTCTAATCTGTTGAGGAGGCTGGTGAACCAATGTTCTTGTCGGTTAGACAATTGATGGAGATGAGGGAATTGCAAGAAGTCTCGGAAGAAATCCAATGCTTGCTAAATGAGTTTCTGACCTATTTCCAGAAGAACTGCCTAGAGGACTACCATCAATTCGAGACATAGAACACTGTATTGATCTACGACTAGGCACCGCCCTACTTAACCGACCTACATAAAGGATGAAGCCTGAGCAGGCTATCGAGCTAAAAAGATAGGTAGATGAACTCATTGAGCAAAGATATGTAAAGGAGAGCATGAGCCCTTACGCTGTACCAACTCTACTCGATGGTTCATGGCGTATGTGCATCGACAGCCGAGCGATCAACCAAATTACTGTCAAGTACAAATACCCGATATCAAGGCTCGATGACATGTTGGATGAGCTTCATGGTGCAAAGATATTTTCAAAGATAGATTTGTTGAATGGCTACCAACAAATTCACATGAAGCCAAGCGATGAATGGAAGATTGCTTTTAAGACTAGGTACAAGCTCTACGAATGGCTGGTTCTACCATTTGGACTTACTAATGCATCGAGCACATTCATGAGGTTAATGAACCATGTGATGCACCCTCTTCTTGGAAGATGTGTGGTCATATACTTTGATGACATATTGGTGTATAATGCCAACCCGAGCAACCATGTTCAACATCTTTGTGAAGTATTTGGCATTCTATGAGTTGAGAAGTTGTATGGGAATGTAAAGAAATGCATGTTCTGCTAGAAAGAGGTGATGTTCTTAGGGTTTGTAATGTCAAGAGAAGGAATCCGAGCAGATGAGGAGAAGATCCAAGTCGTTCTAAAATGGCTAATGTTGAATAATGTCACTGAAGTTCGAAGTTTCCATACATTAGCTTCTTTCCATAGGCAATTTATTAAGACTATAGCACAATAACCGCCCCATTGAACGAGCTGACAAAGAAGAATGAAGGGTTCAGGTGGAATAATAGAGTTAAGCGAAGCTTTAGAGAGATCAAGGAGAAGCTTACCTCGGCACTTATCCTTTCACTACCAAATTTTGACAAGCCCTTCAAACTGGAGTACGACACATCGTAAGTTGGAATTAGTGCTATCCTGATGCAAAAACGATGGGCTGTCACTTACCATGGTGAGAAATTGAGTGGCCCAACCCTAAACTATTTTGTGTACGAGAAACAGATGTACTCCCTTTTCTAAGCCCTTACCATTTGGCAACATTACCTACTACTACGAAAGTTTGTTATTTATACTGGCCACGAATCATTAAAGCATCTTGGGAGTCAGAACGAGCTTTTGAAGAGACAAGCTAAGTGGTTAAAGTTCATGGAAGGATTCTTGTACGTCATTCGGCATAAGAAGGGAAGTACAAATGTGGTCACCAATGCTCTACCACAACAACAGACCTTGCTGACCACTTTGCAAACAAAACTATTAAGATTCTCACTCATCACTAGGCAGTATGCTAATGACCCTCACTTCGATTCCGTTGTTAAACAGTATCACAAAGGGTTAGTTGTGGGAGAATATTATCTTAAGGATGGCTATCTAATCAAGGACCACAAGCTATATATTCCAAACTACTCCACACGTAAACAATTGGTCTAGGAAGCTCATAGCGGTAAACTTTCAAGCTACTTTAGGGAGGTTAAGACAACCAATCTGTTAAAAGAAAATTTTTATTAGCCAAGGATGTCCATAAGGTAGTCGGTCATTGTGAAGTGTGTAAGCGTACTAAGGGGAAGAGAGAACCCTATGGAGAGTACATGCCTCTACCAACACCTACCTCACCATGAGCCAACCTCAACATAGACTTTGTCCTAGGGTTACCACGGACATCTAGAGGGAAAGATTCTATTTTTGTTGTAGTAGACTGTTTCAACAAGATGGTGCACTTCATTCTGTGCCATTGGACTAATGATGCTTTATATATTGCTTATTTGTTTTTGCAAGAGGTTGTCCAACTACATGGAGTACCGAAGACTATATTCTCAAATCGGGATGCAAAATTTTTTAGCTATTTTTGGAAGACTCTTTGGAGAAGACTTGGGACTAAACTAGTGTTCAGCTCCAATAACCACCCTTAAACTGATGGCCAAACTAAAGTGGTGAACAGGACATTAGGCAGTCTGCTTAAAGCTGTTATAGGGAAGAACTTAAGGGATTGGGATCTATGCCTACTAATCGTGGAGTTCGCATACAACTGAACTATCCATAGCACTACAAGGAAGACCCCATTTGAGGTCGTTTATGGTCTTAACCCAACCATTCCCCTAGCCATGATCAGCAGCCCAGTAGCTACTGAAGAGAGTTAATCTAGAGTTGATCGAGCTCGAGAATTACACGAATTGCACCAGTCTGTAACAAAGAAGATCGCCAAATTCAATCAAAGACAGCAAGAGATTGGTAGCCGAGGCTGCCAAACCGTTTCTTTCTAGCCAGGATACTTAGTATGGATTTTACTTCAACCGAGAGTGATTCCCATACTTAAGACAAAGCAAACTATCTCCTCGAGCTAACGGCCTATTCAAGGTCCTAAAGAAGATCAACCGCAATGCCTACTAAATCGAGTTACCTAATGACTATGGTATCTCCTCTACCTTCAATGTTTTCGATCTAATTCCTCATCAACCAACAAAAGAAGACCCTATGAGCACCCTAAAGGAACGAGTAGAAACCACTTCAAATTTAAGGATAAATCTTTCCAACCCTCAGGCAAACAATAGGAATCAACTCCTTAGACCAATTACAAGAAGCCGAGCTCAAGGACTACAAGGGCTCACACAAAAAATACTAACTCTAAGCCATAACCGAGACAGGGACTCCTATCCCGATACAACCACTAGCTGACCTGTCTGTCAAATCCTATGTGTGTCCAACATGCTCTGGCCTAACTGTGAAGTCTTAACCTAGAAGGTAACCTAAGAAAGGGTAACCAAGCCGAGCTCTCCAACTAACCACTAGTTCTAACTCCAATTCAGCTGACTTCCTAACCAGATTGGTCGGCCCCCGACCTGATCCATATCAGGTTGGCCCTTGATTGTAATGCATTCTTACTTCAGCCTATGTTGTATCATATCCCTAATGTCCAACCACTAAACGACACGTATCTTCTGACACAATTTTCTAAAATAATTCTTCTTTTTTCCGTACTGAATATTCTTGGTCTCTTTTACCCCTTTTAGTATGCCTTATGTAACCTAGTATAAAATATCCTTTTGTTTTTTCATACATGTAAAGCAATCCTAGTGAACGGGTATATTAACCCCCATTTTCTTGTATACGAGAATCATTCAATTTTCAATACAGGATTATTCACCTTGAGCAACCTTAGTGTTCTTGTGATTATTCAACTCTTATCTATTCCCTTTAGCAAGGAGTAGTGGCAAGTAACCCTTCAATTCGAACCGGTGTATCATATCCGGTGGGTTATTAGTCGAGTAGCATCGAGTGGTGTGTCATATCCATTCAACAGCTACCCGAACTTTGTTATCCTTTTCTTTGTTTCTTTTCGGTTTGCTTTGTTGTGGTGCCTCTTCGTGTGTCCAACCCCAAAGACACATCACTCCTATGAGCCAAAAAGAAGTTCAAGAATCCTAAGTCAAGGCTTTTAAATCCTTGTAAAAGAAGTCCTTGGCGATTTCCTAAGCGTAGTTTTCTAAGGATTTTAAGAAGGAAGAGTTTGTACTCCTATTGGTTAGAAGACTTCTTGAGTTAAACGAAGTCAGAGCATTACCTACCGAAGTATAGACCTTACTCCAAGGATATGCTAACTTGTTTTCCACAGAGTTGCCCAAAGGCTTACCCCTTATTAGAGGCATTAAGTACTATATGAACCTTCAACCTGGCATAGCCCTACCTAACTGACCTGCATATAGACTCAATCCCAAGCAAGCTAAAGAGATAAGTCGATGAGTTGATTGAGTAAGGATCCCAAAAAGCATGAGCCACTGTATCATGCTAACTATCCTAGTACTAAAAAATGATGGCTTATGGAGAATGTGCATCGATAGCCGAGCAATCACCAAGATTACTGTCAGGTACTGATATCCAATTCCAAAATTAGATGATATCTTAGATGAATTACATAGTGTGCGGATATTCTCAAAAGTAGATCTGAATAGTAGCTACCACTAGATCAGGATTAGGCCTAGAGATGAGTAGAAGACCGCTTTTGAGACAAAGAATGGTCTATTTGAATGGTTGGTAATGCCGTTCGAACTTACAAATGCACTGGGCACCTTCATGCAATTAATGAACCATGTTCTAAGACCTCTGAATGGTAAATGTGTTGTTGTTTACTTTGATAATATTTTAGTATATAGTATCGACCTTATTTCTCATGTCGCACACTTAAGGTCTATATTTGATATCCTCCATTCTAAACAATTGTATGGTAACTTGAAGAAATGTACCTTCTATTATAATGAGGTAGTATTCCTCGGATATCTTATTTTAGGAGGAGGCATCAAAGCTAATAATGAGAAAGTCAATGCTATTCTTGAATGGCTGACACCAACCAAAACTACTAATGTTAGGAGTTTTCATGGTCTAGCATTATTTTAGTAAAGATTCATTTAGAACTTTAGTTCCATAGCAACCTCATTGATCAAGTTGACCAAGAAAAACTCTAAATTCAAATGGTCTGAAAAGGCACGATGTAGTTTTAAAGAGATCAAATCTAAGTTAACCTCCACCCCAGTACTAGTATTGCTTAACTTTAATAAGGTTTTTGAGTTAAAGTTTGACACATCCAAGGTAGGTATTGGTGCTATTCTTATGCAGGAGTGCCAACCAGTTGCATACTTTAGTGAGAAGCTTAAAGGTACCGTTTTGAATAATTTAGTATATGATAAAGAGTTTTATGCCCATGTCCAAGCACTTCAGAACTGGCAACAATACTTACTGCTGAGAGAGTTCATTATCTCTACTAACCATGAATCTCTCAAGCATCTCTTAAGCCAATAAAAACTCTCTCGACAACGTGCCAAGTGGATGGAGTTCTAGGAAACCTTTGGCTATGTCATCAAGTATAAGAGGGGAAGTACAAACATCGTGGTCAATGCCTTTTCTCGTCAGTATGTTCTTATTATATCATTACAGGCTAGAATACTTGGGTTTAGTACCCTACTTAATTAATATGAGCACAATCCGTACTTTAGACCCTTAGTGGCCAAGTGCAATATTGTAGGAGTAATGGATGGGTTCCACTTAAGTCGAGGATTTCTAATGAAGGAGAAGCAAATTTGTATGTTGAACAATTTTGCTAGGGAATTGCTTGTATGAGAAGCCTATGCTAGGGGCTTAGCTAGCCATTTTGGCAAGAAAAGAACTACTAAACTATTAAAGGAACACTTCTATTGGCTTAGGATGATGAACGATGTGCGCAAAGTCCTTGAATGTTGTGAGGTATATAAGCAAGCCAAGGGAAGAAAAGAGCCATAAGGAGAATACACTCCTTTACCTATACCTAAGCAACTATGGACCGATCTATGCATGGATTTCATACTCGGCCTACCCAGAACGCCTCGAAAACATGTATCTATTATGGTTTTGATCAATCAGTTTAGCAAAATGAGTCACTTCATCCCTTACCACAAAACTAATGATGTTTTATTCATTGCTAACCTCTTTTTGCAAGAGATGATGTAGCTGCATGGCATCCTAAGGAGTCTTGTGTTCGATCGCAATTCGAAGTTCACAAGCTTCTTCTAACAAGTACTACGGAAGAACTTTGGCACTAAACTTTTGTTTAGTACTTCTTGCCATTTACAAACAAACGACTAGACAGAGGTTGTAAATAAGATAGTAAGCACCTTACTTCGAGCTACTGTTAGTCGGAATCTACATGATTAGGATCTTTGTTTACCTATCATAGAATTTGCTTACAACCACTCCATCCACAACTCAACAAGAAAGTCTCCTTTTGAAGTTGTCTATGATCTTAATTTGAATTTGCCACTATATATGATCATTGGTCCACCCTCTTCAAGAGAAAGCCAATCAAGTCTACAACATATCGAGGAATTCTAAAGACTACATCAGAAGGTTGCTGAGCAGCTAGCCAAGATGGTTACTCAACAGCGAAGCAAGGGAATAAAGGACAAAAGCGTGTCATTTATAACCCTAGAGACCTTGTCTAGGTTCACCTCAACAAGGAGTGGTTCCCAAGAAGGGAGATGAATAAGCTCTCCCGTAAGTCTGATGGCCCCTTTAAAGTCTTACGAAGGATAAATGGCAATGCTTACAAGTTAGAGTTGCTTAAAGGCTATGGAGTATACCCTACATTCAATATTTCTAATACGACGCCCTATGTGCTAGAAGGAGAAGCCAACCAAGATTTAAAGGCAAATCTTCAACAACCCAGGGAGCTAATGGTGTGCTAAACATTGGACCCCTCACTTGAGCCAAACTTCATGGCTTGCTTAGCCTAACCAAGAGAATTTTAATTACTCAACTCGGCCCTAACAAGCTCATCTATCAAGAAGGCTAAATGGTGAACACTCTGAGTGCTCTACTCGGACACATACTGGTCTACTTAGTTTCTCACTTAGGTACCTAGCATTCAAATGCTGACCTATCATGTGCTGAGAACCTTATCACTAACCAATCCCATATCGAAGACCTAAGGATGATATCCCTACCCTTTCCCTTTACCGAACTACTAAGCTAAAATCTACCAAGCAATCTCAACTCCAACCTAGCTCGGCTACAATGCCTCGAGATTCTAAAACGTGAACCTAATGAGAAGCTACCACCTGTCCTTTACTTCTCTAACATTCGTACTATATTCCTTTTTGTCCTTTGTCATATTTACCCCTTTTTGTTTATATTAGGAATCTTCTTCATACATTACCCTTTATGTAATTTCCATTATTGTATTGTTGTCCTAAGGGACTTACCATAATAGTCCCTTAATTGTAGCCATAGACAATGAATTAATAGATATGAACATTAAATATTGTTCCTTATTCTTGCGAGATACCCTCTCTAAGAGACAACCTACAATCTTATCTGATCTTGTTAAGTAACTCAAGATTAGTGGCAAGTAGACCTGAGTATTAACTTATGCGTCACATCAAGTAAAGTACTAAGTTGTGTCATGTTTGTTAGTGCATCATATCTAACGAGCAGCTTCATAGAAGCTACTATGTTTGTCGACCCATCTCCTCCTCCTTC
The DNA here is from genome assembly GCA_024138015.1 of Lumnitzera littorea. Lineage (NCBI taxonomy): Eukaryota > Viridiplantae > Streptophyta > Magnoliopsida > Myrtales > Combretaceae > Lumnitzera > Lumnitzera littorea. Next base: position 56,450,974 of record JAMXBB010000003.1, on the reverse strand, counting down.
ATTATCTCGAAGTACCCATCAATTATCTTCCCTACAGTATGTCATAGTGATTAACTCAACTCCTAGATACATCATATCAATTTTTTTCTTATCATGCCACTCATCAACCTCATGACTCTTGAGTCTCTTCTTTTTAACTTCACTTTCCGCTTAGATGTAGTAGTCACCGATAACTTCAAGCTCCTCACTACAAACGCATGTTCTGGTGTTGCAATCTCACTTCCACTAATATCACACACAAATGAAAATTTGCCCCTTTTAATAACAATGGAATTTTATACTATCAATTGACTCGCTTGTAAACAAAAATGATTAAATTTTAGTGGAAACCGTGAATTAACAATAAGCGTAACGGTCTACTAATAGTACAAGGAGAGTAACCAAGGTTATATTTTGCAGTGAAGGAAAGACTAAAATTTATAAAGATAATTAGATACTAGATTCTACTATTTCTACTCTAATCTAGGCAACTAATTTAGTAATTTTAAAGGAAAGAACATGTAAGTTATCTAAAGTAGAAGGAGAAACTACAATGGAATTAAGCATGGATTTTAGCAATTTCTCCATATTGAGATGTGGATTTCTCTATAAAAAGATGTATGAGTTACAAGTAAACAACTGTTTGAAATCACTATGGCCATGCTATTAGAGTATTTAAGATAGTTTAAACATGGATTTTACTTACACTCATAAAATTTATCCCACTTTCGTTTCATAAATTCTATCATGTAATAGCATTATTGTATTATCAATCTCTCATCCAAACTATTAGCTAGTTATTCAAGTTCGGTCACTACTTAAATAACTATGTTATAATTGATTTCTCATCCTAATAAATTTTAGCTCAAGGTGAGGACAAGGATTTGAGCCATAATTCTCAAGAATTACCTATTTAGATTAGGAATCCTAGGTTCTATTTTAGGTTTTTGAATCCTATTACAGTATTTAGATCCTATTAGGATAATAAAAGGGAAGGTCCAATATGTAGGAACCACTACCTAGCTCGACATTAACCCAATACTCGAGTTATATCTAATTACACTATAGAACTAAGTAAAATTCCAAGTTAACACTATCACAATACAAGAACATCAATAGCCACAACTACTTCACCATGTTCATACACTACTCATAAGCATAATAAACACTATTCATCACATTCATAGAGGATAAGCATTCAATACGTAATACACATGAACATAAAAATAAAGATTATTTTAAACATGGTAAAAGTAAGAGAAACATTACAAAACTGACCTCCTTTGGAGTTCCTCGAGATTTTTTCAACAATCTCCATTGATGCAATGGAAATCTACAAACCCAGACCATGAGAAGAGCTAAAATCCACTAAAATTCTATGTTATAATCATGAAAATACTAAAATATGCCATACAAATCATAAAACTACCCTAAAAGTAACCTAAGATAGCTTAAGGAGAAGAGAGTGGTGGAAACTAGAAACCTAAACCCTAGAAAATGCAAAGCAAAATCCACAAAAAAAATGAAGAAGAAGATGTTTTTATATCATGGCACGACCGACATGATGGTAAGCAAAGGTACCGTTAAGTTAATAGACACATGTCAAGCAATGCTTCTCTTTCTTTTTAATGAAACGGCATGTTTTTGCTTTAGGGGTCCATTATACCATCATGATGGTAATTGGGACTACTGTCATGATGATATAGTCCACTCCTTGTGATACTTTCACACCCTATGTTCTGAATGCCAGCAAGTGTACCAAATTGATGGTAACTTAAGCTAGCTCTTCAAATCAACTACTGTTGTGACGGTAACTGGGGATACCATCAAGCTAGTAGTTCCATCTCCATACTTTCTTCTTTTTCTTGACTTTTAGCTTCTTAAATGGCATGGTAGCCCTAAGACCTGTAATATCAAACACAAAAAGTTTAAATTCTTTAAACATAAACTACTTTTGAGCACTAAAACACAAAGAATATGAATTACATTTGTATTGAGAAACTATATAAGATTTTAATGAAAATTCATACGCTTTGGTTCAAAAATCTATTAAATCATATATAATTCTTAAAGAAATCCTTCAGATAAATGTATGTTTTCACACACTTAGCATGTTCCAAACGATCTCTTATTGTTTCCGTTCTAGTACCGGTAGCTTCTTTTTGGGAAGTTCTAACTTTACTTCCTTTACTATACAGAATAGTTCAAACCCCTTCTTTACCACAATGGATTCATTAGCTCCCAACTAAGCTACAACTTCAAAAGAATCAGGTTGGTTCACGAGTTCTTTGACAGGTGTTTCTTGTAAATATTTAGTAATGACGACATTACTAGAGTTAACATTATAGCTCGTGCCCTTTAAGTTAAGGGACTTGTGCATTGAATTTGAAATCTAAAAAACAATTTCTTCATCTCTGACCTTAAATCCTCATCTATATTAAGAATAAAAAACTCCATAGGAAAAATGAACTTGTTAACTTACACTAAAACATCCTCTATGATGCCTCTAAGGCATGTAATAGACCTATCAGCTAATTGAATGCACATGTATGTTGATTTAGGTTCTCCTAACCTTAGCTTTTTGAATAATTTATACAACATCAAATTTGTTGATATTAGATTTTCATTTCTGGTACACAGTTCCTACAAAACAAAACTCAACTTTATTTGGGAAGGTAAGGGTTACATTGAAGGGTGCTTCGGTGCAACCACTCTCATACCTAAATCAACCCTCTTAGAGAAAACAGAACTATCAAGTAATAGGAAAAGTCTAAGAATGAGAAGTAAGGCCTTGCTTAGGGGTCATCCCTCCTATTTATAGTGGGCGAGTGGATACTTATACTTAAACTAGGTTGTAGGAGTTACGCTTAAGTCTAAATATTACTGATTTAGGCCTTCAGATTATTTTACTAAAAAAAACACTATCAACACTTGCCCCCCACTCTCTTTGACGACAAGTTCGGCAAGGAGAGTATCGAGAGAAGTCGATTTTAGAGGAGCTCTAGAAAAGCTTATAATCAAGGTTCTACAAAGACCATGATGCTGCAAGGGCCCAAAGAGGTTAAGGTTGGGAGAAGTTGAAGCACCCAATATATGTCAATATGCCTGAAAAAGCGAGGACCTAAAGAGGTAAAGGCCTAAAAAGATCGGTTAGCCTCAAATCCTTTAATGGTATAAGAAATTAGGCTTATTTACTTGTCATCCTTTTAAAGTGTCAAATTAGAGTATTTTACCTGTCGCCATTTAATAGTTTAGGGCTTTTAGATAGCTCATAGTACGTATAATGCGTCTATAGGGTCATAAATGCAAAGAAGCACCAAAACAGATGAGATTGAAAAGAAAAAAAAATGAGGTTAGCAAATTTAGGTAGCTACCAATTAGATATGATACACCAATTGATCTTATTCACCCTAATTCAAGCACTAGATATGACTCACAAATGTCGAACTAGGGCCACTTGCCACTACTCCTTAATAAGGAAAATAGATAAGTGTTAAGAGAAAAATGAGAATACTAAGGTTTCCTAGAAAGGAAACTTGTAATAATCGATAATGTAATGATGTGTTGTCTGCATACAAGTAAATGAGGTTCGACAGCATTTTGGACTTATAGTTTTAGACTTACAAGGTAGAATTTTGGAAAATAAGGGAAAAGTAGGGTAGACTTTTAGACTTACAGTTCGTCGAAACTCTAGCCACCATTGGTTGGTTAGAGTGTATCGAACAGCCTAAGTAATGGGTGCGCTGCTAGGTGGTGGTGGGGTTCAATAGCAAATTAAGGTTTGGTTGGGGAACTAACCTTGGTCCAATCCTTACTTAGTTTTTGTATTTTTTTTTTTCTAGTTTTCTAAAATTTTTCTCTTGATTCCTAAGTAGCTAAATGTTGGATCTGATGTACAAGGGTCCTATTCATACTAAATTAGAACGGTTGTGATACACCACACCAAAGGTTAACATGGGTGACAATATTAAGGTGAGTCCAAGCTTATAGAAAACTTAAAAAGGAAGATGGAAAGAGAAACATGCAAACAACAATGAAAGTAAAATAGGAAAAACCCACAATTAGCTCTAAGGATACAACTCACTAAGGAATTATTGATGACTCACAGCTCAACTTGATATGATGCACAAGCTGGTCTAATGAGAGTACTTGCCACCTAGAGGGTACTCGCTACCTAGCCTTGCTTAAGGGTTAAGGTAAGAGTAAAAGAGGGAAGTATGCACACTTAGCTCACAAAAGTGGAAGTATATTCAATATTTAATGTATGATGATGCAGCTACCCTTACAGTGGATATTTATATCTAAAATATTAAGGCAACAACAATAAACGAAAATGACTAAAAAGGGTAAAGTCCTAAATAAGCAATGTACAAAGAATAGAAAAGGGTATAAAGAGAAAATCAAGAAAAATGTCTATCTTGTATGAAGGATTTTATCATATGATTGCTTGAACACGTAACTCTCTATAAATGGGTGACTTTCTAGCAACAAGTAGACAAACTATACAATTAGGTTAGTGGCTGCCGAGCTAAGGTACTAAGCAGACCTAGGGGTCCTTTCGAGAAGTCGTAAGTGTTACGACTCGAGGAGACTAGTCGTGGCAGTCGCCATATACCGTAAAAATAATTGTAAATTGAATTCTCTTATAATCGACAATCCGTTTATACGATACACAAGGCTACAGCTACAACTAACAACCAAGAGTTACACAAGCATAAGTAATATCATTTCATGATAACAATAATAAAATATAAAAACATAACACATAATCCATTTATGTGAGAATTTACAGATAAGAAATCTAAAGCATTTCTTAAGTCAAACTAGTATCATTTGGTTACATAATCAGCTCTATAATCTAGATAACTATCATAAGTACACTCTGATCACGTCTTGCTCCCATATTGACCCCATAATGAACAACTGACCTCGTCATGAATCGAGCATGCGATAACCCAACTCTACGAATAACTCAGCTTGCGAAAAAAAAAAAAAACTACAAGGATATAAGCTAACTAGCTTGGTGAGATAATTCCCTCAACTATACAACAATCAAGTTATACAATAATTAAGTTCAATCAAATGAATGCATGTCAATCAGTATGCCAAACCAATACATGCAGGTGACCAGGTACTGCATACAACTCAAATTTAACGCCCTCCGAAGTTAAGGTTGGAGATACATCAGCATAGTCAGATCCAGATACCATACTAGAACTTATCTCATAACGAAACTCTGCAATTCGTTTTTAAAATGTAATGGTATATCCATTATCAGTTTTATCAAAAACAAGTTCTACATATGATTATAAGTAGGTTCACACAACCCTCACTAAATGGAGGTCTCTGGACTCGACCCTTAACTAGGCGGTTGGTACCTCCAATGCCTAGTAATCCTGCGAGCCAGGGTAAGGTCATATCACACGTGTGTACCGTATGAAATCTATAACAATCAAATAATCAACCCATGTATGGCTTCTCGCTACCTCCTTGTAATGTAACTGCCGGAATTAGTTATGTCGTGCATGATTATGTGTGTTTCAAGTTAACTTTTTCTAGTCGGGTAAAATTAAGTCTTATTATTTAGTGATCATTTAAACTCACAAACAATCAATTCCTAGTGAATTTACTATGCAACAATCAATACATTATTGTAATTTAAAGTAAATTCACCATTAACAACCAATTATCATATACAAGCATAACCCAACCCCATACAATATTTAATTATTGATCATAACTTATATTCACTAACTACAAACACAAACAAGTATAGAATCATCAGGAAAACTTACTCAGCCATAGTCGACTCGAGGGTCGTAATAATCTGGTGGCAGCTCAAGGTCATTGTCAAGATCACCTGAAAAATAATAAAAATTTGTAAGTTTGAGAATTTAAAGCTAAACCAGTATCGTAATTTGTTTGTAAGATTTACTTCACCTAGTTACATGAAATTGTTGATTCAAGCTTTTTATCGAATCGTGTATAACTTTTTCGTTTTAGCTCAGATTGTTATGAACTTATAATCCTTTTTTATTGTTTTCGAGCATATTTTCTCGTAGTGAGGTGCGTTTAGGACTTATGACTTGCAGTTTGAATTACGATATAAAAATATCACAAAATTTATTATTTTAATTTAAAAATTTATAAAATATTAATTTGAGCTTTTTCTTAATATATTTATGATTTACTAATTATTTAAATCATATAATTAATAATTTTATTATTTTAATCATATTTTACCTTAGTTACTCATTTTTACTTATTTTTGAGATTTTGGACTTTTTATAATTATTATTATTATTATTACTGTTATTTTTATTATTTATTATTTTCTTATTACTCATTTGTATTTTACAATATACATATATATATGTACTTATACTATGTTTGATTAATTTTATAATTTACTTTACTTAGTAATTCCTAATTTACGGTAATATATATATATACTTACTCCTCACATATTTATGAATTTATTTTATTTAGTAAATATTATTATATCATATATACTACTTAATATTCGGTATACTACATATATACTATATGTTATACATATATTTATGCCATATGTAGATTATATATGTATACATAAAATATAGCTTACATGTATATACTTGTATATAACTATAAAAATACATATTATATATATATATATACATGTCTACATACATATCTTTATACATACATATATATATCTTAAGTTATCTACTTATGCACACGTACATGTATATGTAATAAAATATTTAATAAAATACAACACAAATACTTAGTATATACATGTACATACCAGATAATATACATATATACTACTAAAATAATTATACTTACCTACTTATATTAAATTTTCTTCTTCTTTTCTTCTTCTTTCTTCTTCTTCTTGTTTTCCTTTGCTTCGGTTTCTTTATGTGTTAGCTTTAGTTAGTTTTTATTTTTTCTTTTTTTTTTCTATTTTGTTCTCCTCTCTTCCAGACGTAAATTTTAGTGAAGTAAAAACAAAACAAATTAAGATAAATAAATATCAATTGCTAAGATAAGGGATGCATTAATTATGATGGGACAAAGTAATCTAATTTTCTTATCTTTTCTTCTTGGTTAATTCACCACGTGGGCTGCTATGTTTTGATTTTTTTTTTTTTTTTGCTTCTTTTTTGCAAAATGTGGCACCAATAGAGAATTAGGAGAAGAAAGAAAAGAGAAAAAGAAAAAAAAAGGAAGAAAATAGAAATTAAAAATAAATATATGTAATTTTTCTAAACCTAAAAATCATAAAAATAATCAACATAAATTAATTTTGGAATTTTGTAAAAATTTATCAATTTAATTGATACCCGTTACAATTATAATTTTTATAAGTTATTATAACGATTTCGTTCAAAATTTTACACAAGTACACGATTTAATCGATAATTGCAATCGACTATAATTATATCACTATTGAATGATATTTAAATATTTTATAGGCTTAAAGTTAGAGTTTTAGGGTTTCAATCAAATTCGGGTTCAATTTTAGTTAATGGTGTATAAATCAAATTTAGGATTTTAGTATACGATTTAGGGTTTCGATCAATTTTTAGGGTTTTTATTATCGGTGTTATATTTGATTTATTAAGTTTCATAATCTTTTATTATTACTAGCCTTATTGATTCATTACACAGTTTAGGACACTGGAACTTAAATTAGGGTTCAGACTATCAATTTTCTAGGGTTTACAATAAGTGTGTATGTATGCTGGGGTTCTTAACACCAATACTACCAAGCTAGAGGTTGGTACGATCATGATCAAATAGACGTATGAGGGGTCAAACCATCATTGGAACGTACTTCAAGTTAGCACTCAACTACTGAGAGATGAGAAGTTACTCAACTCAGCATATGGAGTTGGTTGGCAATGAGGATTAGTTCAGCCTTGGCAGGACTTAGTTGAAACAATAGAATCCGCTTCGCTAGTTCCTCAAGTCCTCGCACTAAGCTCAACTTAACAGTCTAGTAGTTTGATTCTTATCATCGTTGCCAAGTTGACTTAGATTTGGGATCAAATCTGACTCTTTCTCATCAAAGCCTACCTCAAATTGGTAGGGATTGAGGTCAGCAACATTGAACGCATCACATACTCCTAAGTCCTCTAGGAACTCTAATTGGTAAGTGTTGTCATTAATCTTCCAAAAGATCTTGAAGGGTTAGTCAACTCTGGCAGATACCTTTCTCTTCCTCTTATTTGGAAACCTTTCCTTGGACAAGTATAGTCATACTTTGTCATTGAGCTGAAATTGCTTGGTCTTTCTTCCTTTGCCTTTCTCCTTTAGTTTCCTAGCAACTTTGTCAATGTGCTGGGCGATACATTGGTAGATCTACTGGATGGCCTAAGCTCTAGTTCTAGCTTCTGGATCTTCTTAGTCAATAGGTAGCATCATAATGTGATTGAAGGGTAGTTCAAGGTCAAAACCATAGACGACCTCAAATGGGGCGTACTTAGCGATAGCATGTATTGTCCTATTGTAAGCAAAATAAACTACAAGTAGATAGACATATTTCCCATTACAACTCAAAGCAGTGAACCCAAGGTGCAGTTGACTACCTTTGTCTAGTTGTCAATTTGGGGATGGTAAGATGTGCTGAATAGTAGTTTAGTTCCCATCTAATGCCATAGAGTTCTCTAGAAATGGCTCAAGAATTTTGGGTTTCTAACTAACACCACACTCTTTGGCACTCTATGTAAGCGGACTATTTAATGCAAAAACAAAAAAGCAATAGTCGAAGTATCGTTAGTTTTGACGCAAGGCACAAAATGTGCCACTTTTCTGAACCTATCCACAACAACCATTACATAGTCTTTGCCTCGAGCAGTTCAAGGTAATTTGATGACAAAATCCATACTTAGGTTAGCCCGTGATTTGGTCAAAGCAGGTAGAAACATTGCCTTCCCTTATTCTACTCAACTTTTTACTTTCTTACAGATGGCACATCCCTCAATCACATGATGCACATCGTGCTTCATCCTAGACTAAAAGAACCTATCACTTAGTAGCTCATATGTCCTTCGTTCCCCAAAGTACTCAAAAAGTCCTTCACTGTAGGCTTCTCTCACCAGCAACTCTCTAATTGAATAGGTCGGTATACACAATTTGCCACCTTAGAACAAATAACCATACTCCATATGGTAGTCATTCACTATTCTTCCTTCTCTACAGTGCTTATATATAAGGCCAAAATGAGAATCATTTTGATACTGTTCTTTAATGCTTGCAAACCCTAATAACCTGGTCTGCAACTTAGTGAAAAGAACATATCTCATTGATAGAGCATCACAACTACATTATTCTTGTATTGCTTGTATTTAATGATAAAATTAAATCCTTCTAAAAATTCAATCCATCGAGCTTGGTGTTTAGAAAGCTTAGATTAGCTCCACAAATATCTCAAAGACCCATAGTCTATGTGTATGACAAATTCTTTTGGTATAAGGTAACGTTGCCATACTTAAAGAGCTTAGATTAGGGCTAAAAGTTCTTTGGCATACATAAGATAGTTTAATTGCGCTCTTTTGAGCTTCTGATAGGATTCGGGGTGCTGATCCCACCAAATACCGAAGCCCAACTCGTCCATTCCTCACATGGGCCTATCATTTAATCATTTATTTTTGCTTATGTTATTTAGACTTCCCTTTTATTGTATTTGTCCTAAATTACTCTCATATTTATTTTGTATTTACAGAAATACCACTAAGGCATCCTTTTAATATTTTGCTACTATATATAAATAGAACACATGTATAAGGTTTTAGATAGACTTGACATTTTAATGAAAAATCCTTAAGACTTTCTCTTGGAAAACTCCCCTCTACCTGCTCTTATTAATCCCTTTAGTAAGGATTATGGCAAGCAACCATATCTCTCGGACCGGTGTGTCACATCCGGTGAGTCTTAAGCCGTGTTGGATCTTATTGATGCATCTTATCCAGCTCAATAGCTTACGAATTTGCTAAAACCTCCATTTTATTTTCTTGCTTTTGTTCATTATGGTGCCTCTTCGTGTATATGACCCCGGAAACACATCAGCTTTGCTAGTGTTAAAGCGCGGATCTGACGAGAGAGTGTGTTAGGTTCCATGAAGTTTTTGTTCGTATACTGTTAGTGGCTACTGTGTTCTTCTCGTAGCTGCCGCAATGAGTGTTTTGAGGTTACTATTTTTATATTTAATAGGGTACCATTCGTTAGTTTATATTATGATATTGAAGGCTTACTAACTGGGTTCATCGAGACTCCAATTTAATTTACTTTTCTCTTTATTGGCTATTGGGTTTTTTGGGTCTTATGTTGATGGAGACCATAACGACACCCAAAAACGGAGGGAAATATATTACCATTGCAGAGAGGGGAGATAGACAGCAAAATCCAATTTGGAAAGTGTTCCTTTAGGTAAAGTCGTAGATTATTATTATTATATATATATATATATATAAAATAAAATTAAAGAGAGAGAGAGAGAGAGAGAGAGAGAAAAGGTGGTTTTGCTTTCCATGTTACAGCAACTGATGCCTACGCGTGCTAGGATCCAAAATTGGGAATCCTTTGCTTTCGAAGGACAGTTGGAGTCCGACTGCTTAGGGTTTGAGTTACTTATGTGTGGCCGTGAGCTTGTAGTGAAGTTGTGTCTTCAGTGGCCGTGACCGAGTGTTAGAGTCATGTGGGTCTGTGAGTCTAGCTCCGGTGGTCGTTGGAGTTGAGTTGTGCGTTGGACTTTGTTGTTTCAACAGTGTATGAAGTGGTGGCTGCGAGTTGTTGCGCAAACTATTGCGTTTGTGCCAACTGTTGAATATGCTGGAGCTCGTTGTGTGTGTGTGTGTGTGTGTTGCTGTTCATCTTTGTGCTGCTGTATTTTGTGCCGTGCTCGTGTTGTGCTGCTGGTTTGTCGTGTCTAATCTAAAGTGTCCGTGCTGTTCTGAACATGTACTGATCTGTTAAGTTGTATGAAGTCCCGAACCGAGCTGACATGAAGTGGACTCATGCCGTACTGTTGTGTGTAAAGGCCGTGCCGAACCACTGTGACCCGAAGTACCGACCTGAGTAACTCTTGTTGTGACTGCCAAGCCGAACAAACAAGGACTCCAAGCGGCTGATCTGCCAAGCTGGTACAAGCTCTATCCAGTGCCAAGCCGACCAAGTTTGTGCTATTGTGTATGAGTGCCGAACTGAGGTCGTGAACATTGTTCGAGCTGAAGTCAAAGTTCCCGAGCTGTTGCAGCACTTTCCGAGCTACACTATATTACGCGACTATCCTTGTTTCTAAGCTACCGAAGTGAACTATATCGAGCTGAACTACAAGTTTCGAACCGAAGCTGTCAAGTAGTGACGACGTGGACTTGGTAGAAGTGCCGAAGTGAATTGAGGCTGTAACCGGATCGAGCTGTTCTATGTCATTGCTGAACTGCTATTGCCAACCTTATACGTCCTAGCTGAGGTGAATTGTAACCGAGCTGACCTTGTATGAATTGTGTACTGATCGATGCCGAACTGCCGAAGTGGATCTTGCATCCGAGCCGAGTGCACTTTGCCGAACCGGACTGAATTGTAGTCGTCCGAGACCAAGCTGCTGCGAAGAAAGGCCATACAGAGCTGCCGTTCTCCTTGTTTTGCCAAGGTGAATTGCAGCCGATGTCATAGCTCTAAGCCACAACGATCCAAAGTGCCGAACTGAATTACTCAATAGAAGTAGTCATGAAGAGTATATGCTAAAGACTGAATTACCGAGTAAGTTAGTATGCAAGCTGAACAAAAGATAATATCTATTAGAGCTCCTCTGTGAGATTCTCAATTCAAGAATTGTAGCACGTGGTGTGGTATTCACCTTTGCCCGAGTGGTCTGTAGCCAAACTAATACTGCAAATTCGAGCCATTTGAATTGCTATCATGCTAAGCTACCTTAGAAACTTCAGTTTTAAGTCCGTGAACTGTACAGAGCTAGCTTGAATGTTTATCTGAGCTGCAAGTGTATCTTTGTGTCTGAGATGATTCTAGTGTCTAAGCTCCGAGCTGCCGTGACTAAGTGCTTGCCGTACTGTTTTGATCATTAACAATTGCCGAGCTGTTCTATTGTGTCCGAGCTGAAGTTTGACGAATGAACGAAGTGCTAGTTGTACAGCCGCAGTGTGGACCAGAGTTTTAGTGTGTGAGGTCAGTTTCTTTAGGTGTTTATAGCAGCCATGTTCTATTTAAATTGTGCTGCTAAGTTCGCCTTTCAAGTCGCCGAGCCAACAAGTGTTGTCCGAGCTGTCCAAAATCAAGTACCGCGCTGCTACAAGGAACCCAATTACTGAGCTTACAATTGTTTTACTGTTCGAACTGAGCTTGAGGATCCGAACAGTCGTGCTCTTAAAGAATTTGCTGAATTGGAGAAAATACCAAACCCGAGCTCTTGTGAAGTTTATCTGAGCTTCTTGTGATTGATATTGTTCTGCAAGTGATTTGTTCAAGCTGTCTCTCGTCCAAGGTATAGCAACAGCTGGAATTGAAGTGCTGTAGGAGGAAAATATGTCATCCTATTGCTGACAACTGCCAATCTGCTTGAATATAAAGGGACCGTATCGTCCATTCTACAATAGTTGTGGAGCAGAATTGTATGCGTGTCAAGGCCAAGCACGTGCTATTCAACTCTTGATCCAAGATTGTGTGAGCTGCTGTGTATGTGCCGAGCACTGTGCAGCAGTGGGCAGGTGCTATCAACTACCGAGCTTGGCCAGTGGACAGTTGGGTATGTGTTATCGAGCTAGTCATTGAGTTTATCAGGGTGACGTAAAGGTGCTGGACGATGTTGTTGGGTTATTGTGCGTCGAAGAGACCGAGCTGTTGTACGTGTAGTTAGAGTTAGTCTGTAGCCGAGCTGTCACGTGCATATGTGGCGTTGTGACCACTGAATTGGAGTGTATGCTCGTGCTCTGCTGAAATTATGTTGTTGTGCCCCCTCTTGGAGTTGTCGAGCTAGTAAGCACTTGTGCTGAGCTGCTCTAGGGAGATTAGCATATCCTAACAAAAGGTGGTGAATTAAGCTTGATCCCTACAATATGGCAAGAGAGTTGAATTTTTGCGATGTAGCAGTGAAGAAATTTTACATAAAAGGGAGACTTAAACAGGGTCTTCTATTAATTCAAATTAGCCACTATCTTATAAACTTTATTTCTAAAATTGTTATTGGAAGATTAAGCTATGACTATAGACCACTCAAATCCGTATGATTTTATTTATAATGATGAAGTGATTCGAGTGACAATACAAGCAAGAATAGCTTTCTCCATTAGCAAGTTTCAAGATGAAGTTTTATTTGATGTTGCCGATATTGGTGATTGTTATACGTGTTTGAGTTCTCCATAGAAGACGAGTCATAACTTGAGCTACACACGCTTGAAGAATACTTATTCCTTTTATGACAAGGAACGAGTTGTGCTCCATCTTATCCCCCCCAGCTAGTCTTGAAGACGATTTACTGATTGTTAAAACGTCAGTAGAGAGATGAAGGGCTGAAATGAAAATTCCTAAAGAAGCCATCAAGGAGGGAAAAGAAGTCGATGAAGGGATTATTACACCATCCATGGTGATCGAAGAGGAAACTAGTTGTAAGGAAGCAAATGAGGTAGTAACTATTGAAAATGAGGTTGTAATTGTTGAAAATGAGGTTTAGGAGCTAACATTGGAAAAACATGAAACTTTAAGAATAGTTAAGGGAATAGAGCAACTTGAGCTCTTACATATTCAAACTCCCCAAGCTCGTGTCCTATTTATGCCTAAAGTTGTATTATTCCCCATGATTGATAACTGCTAGAATCACTTAAGGGTAATTGACAAGGTACATGATGAGTGGAAGGAAGGGTATCTAATGAAGAGTATGGTTGATCACGCTCATGATGAGTGGAAAGAGCGTCAAATTATATTTGCCTTGATCATTAAGTTGAGTTGTTGTAGTTTATTTTTATTTCACTCTTGCAGATTAGTTTTTTATCCAGGTGGAAGTTGGAGTAATCACTTATTAAGTTTCGGGTCGAAACTTTTTCAAAAGGGGGATGATGATAGGATTCAGGGTGTCGACCCCACCAAATACAAAAGCCCAACTTGTCCATTCCTTGCCTGGGCCTATCATTTGATTATTTATTTTCGTTTATGTTATTTAGATTTCTCTTTTATTGTATTTTTCCTAAATTACCCTCATGTTTATTTTGTATTTACAAAAATGCCACTAGGGCATTCTTTTAGTATTTTACCACTATGTATAAATAGAGCACATGTATAGAGTTTTAGGTAGACTTGACATTTTAATGAAAAACCCTTAAGACTTTCTCTTGGAAAACTCCTCTCTATCTACTCTTATCAATCCCTTTAGCAAGGATTGTGGCAAGCAACCATATCACTTAGACCAGTGCATTACATCCGGTAAGTCTTAAGCCGTATTGGATCTTGTTGGTATGTCATATCCAACCCGATAGCTCACGGATTTGTGAAAACCCCCATTTTATTTTCTTGTTTTTGTTCATTCTAATGCCTCTTCGTATGTATGACCCCAGAGATGCATCAACTTCTCCTTTTGATAAGTAATAGGTTAGCCTTCTTGCATTCACAAAGCTCTAATGTCAACACTTAACGCGTCATATTCAAGCTTAAACACTCTATCAAAGTCTGGCAAAGCCAAGACTAGGGTAGAGGTCAACTTTGCTTTTATCTCAACGAAACTCCTCTCCTCTTTCTCTCCCCACTTGAACTCTACATTTTTCTTTGTTAACTTAACTAAAGGCGTAACTATGGTACTAAATCCTTAGATAAAGCATCAATAGAATGATGCTAATCCTTGGAAACTTCTCATCTTGACACATGAGGTTGAGGTTAGCCACTTAACAATGGCTCATACCTTCTCTTCATCAACTCTTAATCCTTTTCCACTAATTACGTAACTTAGGAAGATCACTTCTTCTTAACAAAAACAGCATTTCTTCAAGTTTTCAAACAATTCTCTACTTAGAAGACATCTAAAACAGCTCAAAGATGGTCAGTATGCAATGCTAAGTTAGTATTATAGACAAGTATGTCATCAAAGTAGATGACAACAAACTTTTTGATCAGATCTCTGAAAACATGATTCATCAACCTCATAAAAGTTCTTGGGGCATTTGATAATCCAAAAGGCATGACTATCCACTCGTACAAGCCATATCGAGTCTTAAAAGCAATTTTCGATTCATCCCCTTATCTCATTCAAATTCAGTAGTACCCTAACTTCAAGTCAATCTTGCTTAACACTCTCACACCACTCAGTTCATCCAACATATCATCTGGCCTCAGGATGGGGCATCGGTACTTGATCGTAATCTTGTTGATAACTCTATTATCCATGCACATACGTCAAGTGCCATTCTTCTTAGGCACAAGCAATGCAAGCACAACATAGGAGCTAAGGTTCTCTCTTACATATCCCTTCTTTAATAGTCCATTAACTTGCTTTTAAAGCTCTATAGCTTGCTCAGCATTCATTCTATAAGTTGGTTTACTAGAAGGGTAGCTCTGGGTATCATGTCAATGCAATGCTCTATGCCCCAAAAAGGGGGTAATCCTTCTAGTAGTTTTTCTAAGAATAGGTCTACATACTTGTCCAACAACTCCTTAATCTCTAAGGTCGTTTAACTTGCTTCTTCAATTCTAATAGTCGCCTGACCAATAGGAAGGTCAACATGTCAACTTTAATAGCCTCTCACAGCTTAGCTCGACTTAAAATCAAAGCCTTCTCGGTTCCTTGCACCAACTTAGCTTGCAATCTACTTACTTGGCTCAAAGTCATAAGTTTCAAGATAATTTTCCTACTATCCTTCTCAAACATATACGTATTCCTGAAGCCGTCATGAATAACCTTTCGATTAAAAAGCCAAAGTCTACCAAGCAATACATGTGACGTACACATGGGTAACACATCACAAAGAATGTCATCAGAGTAATTGCCAATAGAGATCAGCAGCATTACTTGCTACATGACATGTAGTACTCTCTTCTCATTTAAGCAATGTAACTTATATGGTTTCGGATGTGAGATAGTCAGCAACTTGAGCTTCTTAACCAAGTTAGCATACACCACATTAGTGCAACTTCCAATGTCTACTATGAGCGCACAAACTTGCTCATTTGCTTTGCAAGTGATGTGAAATAAGTTCTCTCTCTGCTCCTCCTCAGTAGAGGGTTCCAAACTCATCACACATCAGACAATCAGAGTTAACTTATCCAAGTCTTCTGCAAATACATCTTCCTCAACAAGTTCTTCTTCTTAGGAGGTATTTTCCTTGAGAGTAACCACCTCCTCAAGCTCCCCATCAGTGCTATCCACATCGAGCTTTGAGACATCTCCCTTGATAATCATGGTTCTTCTATTCGAACATTTGGTGACCATGTGTCTAAACCCTTGACACTTGAAACACTTGATATGACTCATCTTATTCTCAGATCCTTATCATTTCTCATAAGTTCTCGATGACACTTCACCATCAGCTGGTCGACTCTTTTACTCAACTCTAACATCTATTTTTCTACTTAACTCAACACTTCGTTGAGCTCAGTAACTTCCCTAAGCGGGTTGCCTTGACTAACCAAGACTAAGTCAGCTCATTGGAGGTCGGCTCAACCTATTTCTTCTCTATCTTTCCACTTGCTAAGCTATTCTTATAGCTTGATCTAACGTAGTAAACTGTTGAAGTTCCATAATATCTCTAATGTCGCTTCTTAATCTATTAAAAAATCTAGATACTATTTGCACTAATGGCTCATCCACGTCACATCAAATCATAAGCATTTAAAACTCCCAAACATACACATCAACAGTTTGGTTTCCTCGTCGTAGCTCTTGAAGTCTAGGAAAAGTATCCTACAAGTAAGTATCTAGCACGAACCTATTTCTGAGAATGCTTTTCATCTCAAGCCAAGTGCTAACTTCTTTATATCCTTCTCGCCTCCTCATGGTTTGGAAGTTCTTCCACCATAATGCAACATACCCCAAGAATTCTACAACAGCAACCTTCACCTTCTCATGATCCTCATACTTATAATAGTCAAAAACACATTCAACCTTTTCCTCCTAATCCAAATAGTCATCTGCGTCCCTAGAACTATTGAAGTTCAGAATCTAGAGCTTTACATGGTCACAACTCGAGGTACTCAAGCTCATTCCTCTTCCTTATTATACTCTTCTTCTCCTTCATCATCCATATCACCCAAGTCAATCCTTCTTCGTACCCAGCCTCCTACTCTTCCACCTCCAGCTTATCAAGTTGAGATTTGTTCTCTTGCAAGTTAAGTGGCTTAGGGAGTATTTTGCATGACTTAGCAAGTCGAAAGGTCAACACATGAAGAACTCTAGTTAGATTGGCTATAAGGTTAGCCATCTCATCAATTCATTCATCTATACTTTTAGGGGTATTCTAAGGTTGTTGTCAATGGTAGACAACACTACTATTATCATCTCCAATACTAGCATTGACATTGAGATCCATCATTCTCTCCAATAAAACTTGATAACAAACTTAGAATCTGAGAAACAACAAACTCTATTCGTCTAAGCTAAACAATACACACACTTATCCACACAAATGTCCAACTAATCTATGAACACAACAACTACTCCAAAGAACAATAAACCTAACTTAAACTTGCTTTGTTTTCGTATGTTTGAAATAGGGAAAAACAACGTATGTAACCACAGTAAACTACTATGCCTCCTACTTACTCAAACACTCACAACTAACTTCTATGGAACTATAACACACTACCACAACAAACACTACTCTTAAGAAAGCTCAAACACAACTTACCCAAACGAACTTTTACTCTAATACCAAGATGATACATCATGCCAAGGGTTGACAAGGGCAAAGATATTAGGGTGGGTCCAAGCTTGCAAAAAGCTTGAAAACAAAGATGGAAAGGGAAACACATGAACAATAATGAAAGTAAAATAAGCAAAACCCACAATCAACTCCGAGGATATGATGCACTAGGGAACTACTAAGGACTTGCGACTTTACTCGATATAACGCACGAGCTAATCCAATGAGTGTACTAGCCACCTAGCCTTGCTTAAAAGTTAAGATAAAAGTAAAAGTAGGAAGTAAGAACACTTAGCTCACAAAAGGAGAAGTATATTTAATATGTAATGTATGATGATGCAGCTAGCTTTACAATGGGCATTTATACCCAAAATATTAAGGCAACAACCATAAATAGAAATGATTAAAAAGGCAAAGTCCTAAAGAAATAATGTACAAAGAATAGAAAAGGGCATAAAGAGAAAATCAAGAAAAACATTCGTCTTATATAGAGGATTCTATCATATGATTGCTCGAACATGTAGCTCTTTTTGGATAAGTGACTTTCTGGCAAAAGTAGACAAACTATACGATTAGGTATGTAACTGATGAGTCAAGGTGCTAAGCAGACCCGGGGGTCCTTCCTAGAAGTCATAGGTGTAGATGTGCACTGGGGTTCTCAACACCAATACTAGCATGGTCATGACCGAACAGACATGTGAGGGGACAAACTGTCAATAAAGCATACTTTAGGTCAGCACTTGACTACTTAAAGATGAGAAGTTACTCGACTTGGTATATGAAGTTAGTTAGCAATGAGGAACAACTTAACCTCCACAAAAGTTGGCTAGAACAGTAGAATCCGCTTCAATAATCCCTCAAGTTGTTGCGGTTGAGCTTGAGTTAACAGTCCAGTAATTTGATTCCTATCAAGTATCTCTTAAGGCTTGAAGATATGTTAGACAAGTTGCATGGAACTAGAGTATCTCTAAGATTCATTTGGATTACCATCAAATCTAAATAAGAGCTGGAGACGAGTGGAAGATCGCATTCAAGACGAGACATGGCTTATATGAGTGGCTTGTGATACCCTTCAATCTGTCCAACCCTCTGAATACCTTATGAGGTTAATGAATCATGTGCTCTTAGATTAGATCGATAAGCTTGTGGTAGTATACTTTGATGATATATTAATATATAGTGTCATGCCTCGAAGTAGTAGAATTGTAATAGTCTTGCCATGTAAACCACCCTACGTTGAAAACTCACCTTATAACCACTATTATAGACTTAATTTATATAAGGTGTTCACAATTAACCTGCTTTAAAGTAAACAGTTCAACATATCATTAATAATTTAACCTACAGACGTCATTAAACATATAATTAGAGTCTAACTTAATATAATTTAACTTACATAATCATATGGTGTAACTAGCTTAAATATGTACATATATTTAATAAGAAAGGACAAAAGATAGGACTCCAAAAGTTTCAACAGCCTAGTTCTTTTCCTAATACCCAGTTTCTCTATAACATCTAACCTTGAGGTAGTTAAAGTATGGCATCTTAATCTACACCCGCAAAAAAATCTTATATACCCGCAAATTTAGCCTTTTGAGTATAGAGTCGAACTTAAATGTTGTAAATAATTTCTTAAGTCAACAAAATCAATGAACTTACGACTAAATAAAATTTTAATTACGAAACCTAAAATGAATATGAAAAACCTTAATATATTGATCAAAACTATAATCGTGTATTTAAAAAAAAAAAACCCTAAACCCTATATGTATGTAAATTTAAACCCGAATATGATGAAAACTCTAAAACTAAGATTATAGGCTTATAAACATATAAATTTATCCTAATGATAATAAAACTCTAATTTGATATAATTATCGATCAATACGTTTAATCGCGTAAAATCGCTAATAAACGAATAGAGATAACTCATAAATACTAATAAACGTAAAGAGTAATAAATTAATTTATAAAATTAATAAGATTAAGAATATTATTTTATAATTTTTTATAACTTTATATATATATGTATGTATGTATGTTATTGATATAGTGATTTAATTAATTGAATTTAATTTTTTTTACATAATATTTGTTTATGTATTATATAGTAAATATTAATTTTGCATTGTATAATTCTCTTCATAATTATATTATATATTATTCTAAATATTAATTGTAAGGTTAGAAATATTTGAAGAAAATTTAAAAATTTATTTTATCCATTTAATTATTTATTTCCTTATTCTTTCCTTTTCCTTTATTATATCCTTTTTATTTTCTGTTCCATTTCCAATTTATGGATGCCAAATGTACATGTAATATTACATTTGACAAATTTGACTAAAGTCAAAAATGTCATTTTCAATCTTTTTATCCCTTTATCTTTTTCCTTTTTTTTCTTTTCTTTCTTTTTCTTTTTCCTCTAACAATTACCGCTAGCCACCTAACCATCTAGAAAACTCCACAATTTTCTTCCCTTTTTCATTCCCAAATTAAACACAAATCAACTCCTTTCGCCGACATTTGGATCGACACATTGTCTCTCTCCCTTCATCTTCATTCTTTTGTTTTCTTTTATTTTCTTCCACTTACCATTCAACTAAAATTTACACCATCTATTCCACACTTTATCAACATCAAGAGGAGGATAAGGGGAGTTCTTCTTCAAAATTTTGTCAAGAACAAAGTAATTATATAACCTTTATATTATATTAGTCTTATTTTTCTTATGTAATTTAGGTTTTGTGAATTTTCTTTCATATTAATATGTATTTCCATACTTTATGTATTTCCATACTTTATGTATTAGGAGTTATGTTAGTACAAGAAATACATGCACTTTAGTATCTTATAATAGAAGCCTTGTGTATATGTATTTGATTTCATGTGTACAATTATATTACTTATAAAAGTATATTTACATGTTTATAAACTTAGATATATATAGATGTATACCCATATGTATAGATATGTTATATAAGCTTAATTATGTAATGTACATATATGTAAACTCATATACAGTATATATATAGAGATATACATAGTACATGTACAAATAAGAAATATACTATAAAGTAGTATAAATCCATGTATAAAAATAAGTAAGAAAAAAAATAGGATAGGAGTATATATCTATGCGCCTATATACATATATATATGTGTGTGTGTGTGTGTGTGTGTGTGTGTGTGTCTTAATACTTAAGTAAAAATACACATAGACTAATTCAAGTATGTATATGTATATACATATATGTATACCGGAAATACATAAGTATATATATTATAACCAATTTCCTTAAGAATAAATTAAGAAAACATTAATAAATATATATATGTATAAATACATGTATAAAAATACATATAATGTTAGTATAGTACAAGTATAAATATGTTCACATACATATATGTACACGTATGAATATACGCATAGTATTAGTATGGTATAAGTACGTGTATATGTATATATATACCTAAAAGATACAAGTATAAATACTAATATGTTAAGTATTTAAATAATTTTAAAACATAAGAATATATATATGTATATATATGTAGAGAAATATAAGTGGGACAAAACCCATAAAAGGAGATTTAAAGCCTAATTTATAATATCTAATGAATTATAATAATATATAAGGATGTATATTAATATTACAAAATTAGAGGAATTAAGAAATTACCATGTGGCCTAATGAGGATTGCCACGTTAGCATCTTTAAAAAATTTTCAATTAAACCGTAAATTATAAAAATAATTAGAAAATAATAATAATAATTAATTAGGAAATTACTACAATAACAACAATCTAGTATAATTGGTAAATTAAGCTTAAAATGAAGAAATAGTGAAGTTAATGTAAAATGGACTCAAAAAAATAAAATATTCTAAAAATATCAAATTTAGAAATTAATTAAACCATAAAATAATAAAAAAAAGCTTGAAATTGATAAATAAAATTATTTAGGCCAAAATAATTAAATTTGTAACATTTGAGCCCATGATGAAAAATACGGGTTTCAACATCTAAATGAACCCCACTACAAAAAAGTATGTCCAAAAATGATAAACATCAACTATAAGATCATAAAAATTAGAATTAAAATTAGAATAAAAAAGTTACACGCAACTCAAAATTTAAAATAAACCGAGAGAAATAATTAGGATAACTAAATTAATTGACCCTATAAACTAATAATAAGGAGAAATAAATAATTAAATACATAAAATACCATAATGTACAAAAATTACAAATATATTTCCTATTTACCCTAATAAATAAGTTAAATCATGTTTATGTCATGCTTGGGTTATAGTGAGAAATTAAGCAAACTACAATAGATATTAGTTAATCGAAGAGCCTAGTTTTACTAAATACTTATAAGTCTTATTATTTTTTAGATAGTTATAAACATCTCATTTTTTTCCCCTTTTATTTTTTAGGTAAGGGGTCCAAATTCAAGCAAAAATACAAAAAATAGAAAATTTAGAAAACTACCTAAAAAATAAATAATATAAAAATATCAGAAAAATTAGAAAAATACAAAAAGATAAGAGAATAAGAAAAAATCACAAAAAATAGAAATGTTTAGGAAAATCACAAAAAATAGAAAAATTGGAAAAATTATAAAAGTAGAGGATTTAGGGAAATTTAGAAAAAATGATAAATTTATAAATTATAATAAAATTTTAGATAGTTTAAGTTTTTTTAGATTTAAGTGTCTTCAAGGCCTTAGTACGAAGAGAACTATTGGGTTTGAGCTTAGATTCAAATCTAACTTAGTCTAACCTTATCCATATATGATTACACATATAAACGAAGTATAGGCCAACAACTTAACGGTAATACACTTAGACTTACACTTAGGTTTCACTTGGAGAACAGGGGTTCGAATCTCACCAAAAGCATAAAAATACCTTTTATTCTTCTCCTTCACAAAACACACTGCCACATCACCATAAACACATGTTAGTCATGTAGCATGATTGACACGTCATATACACGCACACCATACGGATACGTATCACACCACATGTCTGATACGTGCACCACGACACGTCAACCTTAGCCACATGTTTGACATGTAGCATAATGTGATTCGCCCAAACGATTGATGTAGTGCAATGTCAACGCCATGTTAGTATTCTCCTTCCCTTTCCTTCTCTTTTTGTTCCTTTCTCAAGCGAAACCAACTTAACCCCTCACTTCGCATCCATTTTTCACTAAAATTCCACATGCGAGCTTAATTGTTTTTGGTTTAATTTTGCACTCCATGTGGCCCCCTACAAATTGAATCCAAAAACATTATCGAATTCACTCATTTGAGCATTCAAAATTGAATTTGAAATACAAGAAAAGGGAGAAAAATTGGGGATAAGCCATGAATTCCATTTTCCTTATATGACCATTCCTTCTCTCTATCCACATCCCCATAGCAATAGAAGACCCAACATTACTACACACACTGAACCAAACACTACACCCACTTATGAATAGCAGACCTATCCCCGACCACTCTCTCTTTCTCTCACCAAACTACACATATACAGCATCATCCCCCTCTTGCGACCATCTCCCCAATCCAAAAGATGACCCACTCCTAAATCTCTCTCTTTCTCTCCACAACACTTAACACACACATTGAGCCCACACAAATCGACCACCAACCTCAACTTTCCCTCTCTCTCTTTCAACCAAACTCAAATCTGAACAACATTGCAACCTCCTTCGCACTACATGCACAACAAGCCCTACACTCTAATTCACCAGGCGTCATCTCCATCTTTTCCACCACAATAGCAACGCCACCACCCCAATTCAACTACAGATCCACCCACACAGTCGTAACCATTGCGATTTCCCTCTCTTTACCATCCTTGCACAAATCGACTGCTGCAAGCAAACCAATACCCAACGTCACCTCTATTGATAGTTGAGTTTCGTTCACTCGTCCATTCGTCAACTAACAGGCTGACTAGTCTACATTCTCGGCTAATACCGAGAAACATATATCCATGTCTAATTTGAATTAAAAGGAAGTGGCACAAACAGTTATCACTTGGCACGATTATATTACATAACTTTTCTACTCCCCCTATATTTCAGGAATGTATCTGATGAAGAGGCCTCCATGTGTCTAATGAAGAGACCTCCATGTGTCTCAATTAACCATTTTGATAACTGTTGCTTCAGACACAACATTTACCTATAAATACGAGAAAAAAACACTATAAGAGACATTTGATAATTCCTCACTACTCTCAATTTTCCTTACTCAAATTTAATAACTTAGGCATCGGAGTAGTCACACCGGACTAGCCTCAATACTAAGATTTTTTTCCTTTCTTTGCAAGACAATCCAAATCCCAAAATCCACTAACAACAACACCCATATCTTCTTGCATTCGCCTCACTACAACCAAACAGTAGTGGCAAACCCTCACCATCGAACTCCATAGCAGTACATATGTATGGCCACCACATCCGTGGCAACCAACACCAAACCCATTACCCAGACAACCTCCAACCACACTAGACCACGCACAATACACCCCCTTTACCGAACACTACACTCACTCAAGCACACACCAATTCCAACCACCAAAATCACTACTCCATGTGTCATCCATCAATAGTTTATACTACATATTTGAAGCTAGTAAGTTGTCCTTTTTTTTTAACTTGAAGTTATAGAATCCTCCTAATTTTGACTTTATTTTATATCTCTATAGGGAATTCAATGTGCAATCTCCAAAATAAGAGATTAACGTCTTATCAATGATGGTCACCTCTAGGTGGATTGCAGTGCTACCATTCTTTATGAGACGTTTCTGGCTTCCATGTATATATCTATAAATAGGAAGAAGAATTATTCTCCTACTTTTTTTGGCATTTTTTTATAGAAATGAAGTTGGACCTATAAAACTACTCTGGGTATTTTCAACTCCTTGTTGAGTGGTCCTCGTCGAGCTTGATTTAGGGGGTAGCTAATTTTGCGGTCTAGGTTTCCAAAGCGTGGCATTGTGGTCAATTCTGTTATATTATTATTCCATTATTTGCCGCATTTTTAAGTTTGAATAAACAAAATAGTAAGTTAGCTACTTGCAAAAAACCAATAGTCAAAAGTCCGTAGAGGCCTCAAATATTCAATGAAGGCATGAAAGAGGTGTTCGAAGAGACTTAATGATATATCGGATAAGCGCAGACAGCGACTACAATAACAACGCAATTCAGTATCTCCATCTTTCTTCTGGCAATCCATCTGTTTCTCTTCCCAGTTGCTCCGACACTCCTCAATGCTCGATATCTTACGATCCACAATCTTTCTCGATGCTCAATCGCAAAAGGATTTACATGGTCTAGAACTCGTGGAAGATAGTGTTTCAGTGAATTAAAACACCACTTATTCGAACTAGATTGAGATAAGCAGAACGAGGGAGGGGAAAAAGCCAATTCGTATCCTTATATTACATGAGCAAAATACTCACATTTTATCGTATCCTTCTATGGTAGGCAAATCATTCCTGCTTCGAGATACTCTATGTAAATTGAGAATATGTCGCTACCCTAAGCTGCAACATTGTACGTTATATTTCGGCAACACTTGCACAATGCTGAAGCCCACAAGTACATATCATGGGGACCCGAGAAGTTGAGGTCTGTGGAAAGTGCACAAGAGCAAACGTGAGGCCATTACTAACTAGTCAGCTTCTTCAAATTGAGTATTGAGATTCGACAATGTTCATATGGAGGCTGGTAAAAGATCACGCTCACCCTACACTGACACCCTATGATCATGTTCATTCATCTGCAGGCTCCATGTTGGGTTGCTCTGAAAGATGCCAGCTACAAACTGCCCAATTTGGAAATAAAAAACCGACTGCCATCATTTGCAGGTACTTTCAGCATAATCCATAGCTTTCTGTTTGACATATTCAACGCGACTCTCATCTCCCAGAGTCTTCTCATATGCAAGGTACTTCTTAAACAAGGACTGAAATAAAGTAATGCACAGATCAAATTGTGAGAACTGAATAAAGATTAACCAACAATAACACAACAAAAATCAACATGTTAGCACACTTTAATTTTCTTAAGCGGAACGTTCAAACTAATTGCTCTCTCAAAGAGTGAACGGATGACGTCCGCATCTCCAAGTCGAATTTCCTGCCACATTAAACATTGTATGTCGGTAAAGCATCAGAGACTATAAACAAAACCATTCAACAAAGGAGGATTACCTGATCAAGGTAAATGCTCCATAAGTCTGTCCTCTTTGGATATTCTCGTAATATTCCTTCAAACATAGACCGCCCTCTATCAGGTTCTCCACATTTGAACTCCAGGATAGCAGTTTGTGAAATAAATCTAATATGCTTATGTCGAGGGAGGCATAATAAAGCAAGCTGTACAACAGATTGAATGCCATCTAGCTGGTTCTTCAACAACCTTTGCAGCCGTCTCAACCAGACCTATCACCCTATTAATATTATGCACAAGTTCAACGAAGCAAAGCAATTAAGTGGATAAGATAGAATGGAATGGTACCTTGCAAGACTGCTTGTACTTTTTCATCATTTTATTGAGGAGTTCATCTGCCAACTTATGTTGCTCAGTCCTTTCATACATACCGAAAAGTGCTAAATGGACCTTCTTGGGATTACAGTACTGTAATGCCCTTTGAAATACTCGCATTACAGCCTCCTAGAGAAAAGTAAATCAATTTGAGTTGGAAATCATTAAAGAACTAGCAAGATATAATGAGATTCAGTAATAAATTAGTACCTCTGGAGGATTTCCATATTCATTCTCCAAGTTAAAGTATGCAACCCAAATGTTGAGCTTCTCATTTTCTTCTCGAATATTTATGGTTTTCAATGCCCTGTAGAAAGAACATGATGGACCTTGCTCTCTCTTTTATTTTGATAGAAACATGGAATAAATAAGCAACAAAATGAAAAAAAATAAAACTATGATGCACTTGCAGAAGCTATTGGCAGCCTTTAGTCCTGTAAGTGGTCAGCCTCATTAACATATGTAGCAGAAGTACAAATATCAGACATGGGAAGGAGATTGAAAGAAGAATTTTCTAAGCATTTTGATGAGAGAAAAGAATGGGAAGGCTGCAGGAGAACAAAACCAAATAAAATAAAAGTTACCATCAAACCCAGCTGCTTGTAATCTATCTAAGCAATTACCTTTCAGCAATGGAACGAGCTTTCTCTATATCAGCTAAAGAGAGCATGAAAGCCATATATTTAATCCAAATAAAACTGCTATTAGGAGAGCTTCTAACAAGCTTTTCAAATTCATCAGGATTCTGTGGAATGTCCTCAAAAAGTCTTTCCTCCGCAGCCCTAATTTCTTGTTCCCTGCAAGGATAACTTCTAAAATTTATTACCCAAAAGGAGAGCCGATAATTCAACAGGAGAAGGAACCCAACCACTGAAAAACTGACCTTTCTTCTTTAGCCTTTTTCATTGCTCGCTTTTTGCTCTCATTATCAATCATGCTCAACTCGCCACTGAGATCTTGTTTTGTTGTGACAACAATATCATCATCAAAATCCTCAATTTCATCAAGAATGACCTCAAGAGGAGGAACTGAAGCCCTAGATGCTGTTTGTGCAAGGGTTACAGGATCATTGTTTCCTTCCTCAATAATCAAATGATCAATTCCAAGAAAGCCTCCACCTGAAGGAATAATCAATGTTTCACCATCATTTCCATTTTCCCTCATTGGGTGCTCAGCCAATTGTTCTGAAGGTTCTTTAATGCCGTTCTCACAAAGAAAATATGAACTCTTCATCCCAAGAGCAACCCGATGTCTTTCCTCATCCACCTAAGGGAGGGAAGGGAAAAAAAAAATTTCAAAACGTGCTAAAACACCAGTAAATCCAGTGACCAGCAATTCTATTGCAGAAGCAGTCCATCAAGGGGGCTTTTTCATTCTGAAATTGCACTCAATTTAAGAAGCGTTAATTCCAGCTCTAAATGAACTAAAGCTGGCAGAGACTCATGTTGAACCAGTATGCACCAAAACTCAAAAGATTCTTGTTTTAAGATTAATATCACAAATACAAAGCCCCCTGGAGGAGACCTCAGTGGTTGAGGTTGCCTATGTGACCAAGGATAAAATCCTAGAGCAGGCATAAGAGGGATGATACTCCTTCCACCCCATTATCGAGGGAGAACAATGGCAAAAACAACTTACCTTCAAAATCTTTGCTGTCACTTTCTCCCCTGCTCTGTATTTGAGCTCAATATTGTCCAATGGATCATCCAGTAGCTCTGATCTATGACATAGCCCAACCTATAAGAAAGGAAACATGTTCAACCGAGTGCACAAGGTGGACATGCACTGAAGAGCTAAAGCAGCTGTACTTTGAACAGCACTCCAAGAATTCTATTTTATCAGTATTCCTAAACAGATAAATGAAAATGCAAAAGAATTTTGATCATTTGGATTAGAACAATTTGAATTGAGAACAAATCTTCTCAACTGTCCCTAAAAATTAACATCTGCAGTGCTATGCCAGATGAGAAAGGGTGACCTTGTTTGACATCCAGACTCAATTTAAGAGCCTTCAAAGTGTCTTCTGTCCACCCATTAGTTTCATCCACACTAGAAGAACGTTTTTTATCATTTTTTACCCAATTTTCCATTAGATCAGAATTCAAACCACCACATCTTTCTCTTTTTTCCACTCATCACTCATCCAATTATTGTGCTCTATAAAACACAATTTCTAGAAAATTCTCTTGACCTGTTTTCCTATTCATGCCGAATGCAGCAAAATGAGGAATTTTTTTGTCCATTTCATTTTAGCTAGTCGGGATGATAAAACACAAAGTAATATCTTCTTTCCTTTTTTTTTTTTTTTTTTTTTTGTGGTTTGGGGGGGGGGGGTGGGGTTTTGGAGGATGATAAGGTGAGTTTTTTCCTTTTCGAAATTAATCATCAAGAGAAGGCTAAATACAGAGAGGAACCAAGGAGGATGCCTACAATATCGACAAAAGCATCAAAAATACTTTCCTTTTTTTTTTCCTCCTTAATCGATTTATTTTATTTTTAGTACATTTCTATAGATGATACTTCAGAAACTCTCAGGTACTGGACATTTCAAGATATGTACTCAATAAATACCAAAAGGAATTTGTGCTGTATTCAATAAATTTACAGTGATATTCAAATTCGACAACAAAGGCCACAACCTAATTACCATTCATGGCATATTGTGAAGAAGATGTTACCAGGTTGGTATGGTCAATGGCGATGAACAAACCATATGGTTCCACCCGCCTGATAAAGCCATGCACAATATCACCTATGTGCAAGCTAGAAAAATCTTTGATCTTTGGTTTCCGATCTTTGGTTGCATTAGATGTTCTAAGAGTAACTTCAATGCGTTTTGATTGAGAATCCATGGATAAAATCCTGTAGTTAATCTTATAAGTGAAATGCAACCATTAATTTACACACAGGAGGGGGAGGAGGAAAAACTTACTTGCCCTTCACAAGCTTTCCTACAGGGAACTCTTTCTCAGGATCATCAACATAGCCATCGGACAAATTTGAGAGGAGGATTTTTGCATCAAGCTTTTGAGAAAGCATAATAAAACATCCTTTCGAAGTGATATTCTTAACATAGCCCTACAATAACCATGAAAAGCTTAATAGCTAAAAGCAAATTACAAAACAATAACTTCTAGAAATACATTAGTTGATCTTCATAGGTGAAACAAAACCCTGTTAGTACAGTGGCAAGCTAGAGCGCTAAGTCAGTACATGATATAATACTTGCACTCATGAAAAAAATAAAATAATAAAACCTAAATAATTACATTGACCATTCCTATGCAATCCTACAATTTGTATGGGTGCAGAATAGCTGACAGGCTTGGAAACTTCCTAGCAGTATCATTCGGATCAAGATTACTTCGAGAATTATCCATTGGAAAAAGAAACATAATGAGTTTCTGTGCATTGTTAGCAGCTATGCAGTTTTCAGCAGAACGATGTCGTCAAATGTGGACAGAAGCCAGCTCCAATTTCTTTTTGGGTAAGGAAGCCAGCTTCAATTAGCTAAGAAAACATATCTATTCAAATCATCGGGAATAGCAAAAGCTGAGAACACCAATAGAGAAGAGAATCCAATACCTGTACAACCATATCAGCTTGGATATCCCCTATATCAAAATCCTTAGAAACGTTAAACCTGTTTGACAAAAAGTTGGCAATGACTAAATTGAAAAGAAAGCAAACAAATTGCAAGTAATTAACATGCTAAGTCCAAAAAAGGAGTTGGTTTTTTTTTTTCCTTTCCTTGGGTGGGTGGGTGAACAGGATCTTCTTGGTGCATATTTACAGAAATACTGGACAGGTGATAAAGAAACTTGCAACAACTTTGACAAAGATCTTTCAACAACTCCTAATTGTGAAACTAAAAGCATAAAGCATCATTTAAACAGTATGCCCCAAGTTATTCATGATTCAGTTAGCAATGAAGTAAATATTCCCTACCCTACATGTGCACAAGTATAGTAAGGGATTTAAAGCCAGCTTATGCATTCATCAGATACACATGCAACAGTGAGAAACTTCATAGTCTAAATGCATCTTGCAGGTCAATCAGAAAGTAAATAGAATTTGCAAATATTTGGGTGTCAATTCCTTCAAACTAGAATTGAAAATATACATAGTGACTGTACGGTAATATGTAAGTCAGGCAACTTACATACCCATTATGAGGAAGATCGTTAGATCTTAGACCATGTATTCCACCGAGAGATGAACGCAAGGACAAATCAACATGGAGAGTTCCCCTCCCAGAATGGCTGATTTCCAATACGTTACATCTGACAAACTGTCCTTCTTGATACCCAGATAATGGGTCTGGAACCCATATATCATTTATCTCTGTGAAATTAACCCGACCATATACTGTAGGGCCAAGCTGTACAATCAATCCACCAACACCTGGAAGAACTTTTGAGATCCTACCACCTAGAATACTTCCTACATGCATATGAGCTGTGACATCTTCATTTGTACTCTGTTCATCTGCTTTATCTTTGCGGCTATCAGATGTAGTCAATGGACATCTCACCAGTCGCAATAGCTTTTTCTCTCTGTTAGTAGTCAAAACATAACCGGAAGCAGTTCTCCCCACAGAAAATTTACTCTGAAAATCTCTGAGCTTAGTAGGATCACACTCACTGTCAAGTACAAAAAGTTGAGCCTTAACATGCCGAGATATTGCTATCCAAGCCCATTCACTGTTCACTTTATAGACATAACCGGAGACATGTTGACCCACAGAATATCCAAAATCTTCACTCTTGGACTTCTCTTCAATTTCACAGGATTCTATTTGGGGGAAAAAAGAATGTTTTAACACAAATTAAAGTAAGACACACTAATAATGAATTGGAGTCAACAATAAATGCCGCTTATATACTTTTGAATTTCGAACTATGGAAATTATCTAAATTAGCAGTTGAATGTTGACAGGAGGCAAAACAATTTCAGAGATTTTAATCAGATGGAAAGGTATGTGTGGAACAAAACAGTGCATACTGTACCTGCTAGAATAGATTGTTTGAGAGAAAGCTCCCATAGGTTGTTTCTCTTAGTACCTGATATACGGGATCTTTCAATAATCCTAGCAGTGACTGTTTGCCCTACTTTAAAGTTTCTAAAAGGATGCTCTACAACGTCATCATTCAACTGTCACAGGAAAAATATACAAATACATGTGAAGAATAATAACAATGTTGATCCACTAAAAGCACAAAGGCAGTTAGGAAGATTACATCTGTTATGTAAACTCTGCCACGGAAACCAATCCCAAATTTCATTCTCATTTCTAGTGGCTTAATTTCGGTGACCTGAAAAGCAAAAGCATACAAACAGGAAAATGTAAAAGAGAACTCTTGTAACACAGATCCATAAGATAGTGGTAAACTACCTCTGCTTGAACCAAGGATCCAATATTGATGCTAGACTTCTTTTTTGCCCTTTTTGAACTGGATTTCTCATTAACCTCCCCAACATTTTTCAGAAGCAAAAGCAATCTCCCTGTTCTTGATCTACTGGGAAGCGACACAACAGCGGCAGTGACACTGATACAGATATATTTGTCACGTTGCAAGCAAACAGAGGATGTAGATGAAACTAAGTGAAAACTCAGATTAGCAGGAGCAAGCATCAAGACAAGATGGCACAAGACCGAGCATAGTGAATATCTGTTGTACAAGGGG